>JBBPBS010000174.1:22619-39496 GCA_037974835.1 Cicer judaicum
TGTCATTCGATGAACTTTCATGTCATTTTCAAGCTCCCTAGGCTTATTCTTGTTCAATTAGGGTTTCTAACCAATCTTTTGCATCCAATAGGTGTGTTTGTGTTATTGGATGAACATTTAGGTCATTTTCGACCTCCCTAGGTTTATTCTTGTCCAATTAGGGTTTCTAACCAATCTTGTGCATCCAATCGGTGTGTTTGTGTCATTGGATGAACAATTAGGTCATTTTCGTTCTCCCTAGGCTTATACTTGTCCAATTAGGGTTTCTAACAAATCTTGTGCATCCAATAGGTGTGTTTGTGTCATTGGATGAACTTTTAGGTCATATTTGACCTCCCTAGGCTTATTCTTGTCCAATTAGGGTTTCTAAGAAATCTTGTGCCTCCAACAGGTGTGTTTGTGTCATTGAATGAAGTTTTTGGTCATTTACGACCTCCCTATGCTTATTCTTGTCCAATTAGGGTTTCTAACCAATCTTGTGCATCCAATACTTGTGTTTATGTCATTGGATGAACATTTAGGTCATTTTCGACCTCCCTAGGCTTATTCTTGTCCAATTAGGGTTTTTAACAAATATTGTGCATCCAATAGATATGTTTGTGTCATTGGATGAACTTTTAGGTGATTTTCGTCCTCCCTAGGCTTATCCTTGTCCAATTAGGGTTTTTAACCAATCTTGTGCATCCAATACTTGTCTTGGTGTCATTGGATGAACATTTAGGTCATTTTCGACTTCCCTAGGTTTATTCTTGTCCAGTTAGGGTTTCTAACCAATCTTGTGCATCCAATAGGTGTGTTTGTGTCATTGGATGAACAATTAGGTCATTTTCGTCCTCCCTAGGCTTATTCCTGTCCAATTAGGGTTTCTAACCAATCTTGTGCATCCAATAGGTGTGTTTGTGTCATTAACTGAGTTTTTAGGTCATTTTCGACCTCCATATGCTTATTCTTGTCCAATTAGGGTTTCCAACAAATCTTGTGAATCCAATAGGTGTGTTTGTCTCTTTGGATGAACTTTTAGATCATTTTCGTCCTCCCTAGGCTTATTCTTGTCCAATTAGGGTTTCTAACAAATCTTGTGCATCCAATAGGTGTGTTTGTGTCATTGGATGAGTTTTTAGGTCATTTTCGACCTCCCTTTGCTTTATTTTGTCCAATTAGGGTCTCTAACCAATCTTGTGCATCAAATACTTTTGTTTGTGTCATTGGATGAAAATTTAGGTCGTTTTCGACCTCCCTGGCTTATTCTTGTCCAATTAGGGTTTCTAACTGATCTTGTCCATCCAATAGGTGTGTTTGTGTCATTGGATGAACAATTAGGTCATTTTCTTCCTCCCTAGGTTTATTCTTGTCCAATTAGGGTTTCTAACCACTCTTTTGCATCCAATTGGTGTGTTTGTGTCATTGGATGAACAATTAGGTCATTTTCATTTTCCCTAGGCTTATTTTTGTCCTATTAGGGTTTCTGACAAATCTTGTGCATCCAATAGGTGTGTCTGTGTCATTGGATGAACTTTTAGGTCATTTTCAACCTCCCTAGGCTTATTCTTGTCCAATTAGGGTTTCTAACCAATCTTGTGCATCCAATAAGTGTGTTTGTGTCATTGGATGAACAATTAGGTCATTTTCGTCCTCCCTAGGCTTATTCTTGACCAATGAGGGTTTCTAACAAATCTTGTGCATCCAATAGGTGTGTTTGTGTCATTGGATGAACTTTTAGGTTATTTTCGACCTCCCTAGTCTTATTCTGGTCCAATTAGGGTTACTAACAAATCTTGTGCATCCAATAGGTGTGTTTGTATCATTGGATGTACCTTTAGGTCATTTTCGACCTCCCTATGCTTATTCTTGTCCAATTAGGGTTTTTAACCAATCTTGTGCATCCAATACTTGTGTTGGTGTCATTGGATGAACATTTAGGTCATTTTCGACGTCCCTAGGTTTATTCTTGTCCAATTAGGGTTTCTAACCAATCTTGTGCATCCAATAGGTGTGTTTGTGTCAATGGATGAACAATTAGGTCATTTCTGTCCTCCCTAGGCTTATTCTTGTCCAATCAGGATTTCAAAAAAATCTTGTGCATCCAATAGGTGTGTTGGTCTCATTGGATGAACTTTTTGGTCATTTTCGACTTCCCTAGGCTTATTCTTGTCCAATTAGGGTTTCTAACAAATCTTGTGCATCCAATAGGTGTGTTTGTATCATTGGATGTACCTTTAGGTCATTTTCGACCTCCCTATGCTTATTCTTGTCCAATTAGGGTTTTTAACCAATCTTGTGCATCCAATACTTGTGTTGGTGTCATTGGATGAACATTTAGGTCATTTTCGACCTCCCTAGGCTTATTCTTGTCCAATTAGGGTTTCTAACCAATCTTGTGCATCCAATCGGTGTGTTTGTGTCATTGGATGAACAATTAGGTCATTTTCGTTCTCCCTAGGCTTATTCTTGTCCAATTAGGGTTTCTAACAAATCTTGTGCATCCAATAGGTGTGTTTGTGTCATTGGATGAACTTTTAGGTCGTTTTTGACCTCCCTAGGCTAATTCTTGTCCAATTAGGGTTTCTAACAAATCATTGTGTTGGTGTCATTGGATGAACTTTTAGGTCGTTTTCGTCCACCCTAGGCTTATTCTTGTCCCATTAGGGTTTCTAACCAATCTTGTGCATCCAATAGGTGTGTTTGTTTCATTGGATGAACAATTAGGTCATTTCCGTCCTCCCTAGGCTTATTCTTGTCCAATCAGGATTTCAAACAAATCTTGTGCATCCAATAGGTGAGTTTGTCTCATTGGATGAACTTTTAGGTCATTTACGACTTCCCTAGGCTTATTCTTGTCCAATTAGGGTTTCTAACAAATCCTGTGCATGCAATTGGTGTGTTTGTATCATTGGATGAAACTTTAGGTCATTTTCGATCTCCCTATGCTTATTCTTGTCCAATTAGGGTTTCTAACCAATCTTGTGCATCCAATCGGTGTGTTTGTGACATTGGATGAACAATTAGGTCATTTTCGTTCTCCCTAGGCTTATTCTTGTCCAATTAGGGTTTCTAACAAATCTTGTGCATCCAATAGGTGTGTTTGTGTCATTGGATGAACTTTTAGGTCATATTTGACCTCCCTAGGCTTATTCTTGTCCAATTAGGGTTTCTAAGAAATCTTGTGCATCCAATAGGTGTGTTTGTGTCATTGAATGAAGTTTTTGGTCATTTACGACCTCCCTATGCTTATTCTTGTCCAATTAGGGTTTCTAACCAATCTTGTGCATCCAATACTTGTGTTTATGTCATTGGATGAACATTTAGGTCATTTTCGTCCTCCCTAGGCTTATTCTTGTCCAATTAGGGTTTTTAACAAATATTGTGCATCCAATAGATATGTTTGTGTCATTGGATGAACTTTTAGGTGATTTTCGTCCTCCTTAGGCTTATCCTTGTCCAATTAGGGTTTTTAACCAATCTTGTGCATCCAATACTTGTCTTGGTGTCATTGGATGAACATTTAGGTCATTTTCGACCTCCCTAGGTTTATTCTTGTCCAATTAGGGTTTCTAACCAATCTTGTGCATCCAATAGGTGTGATTGTGTCATTGGATGAACATTTAGGTCATTTTCGTCCTCCCTAGGCTTATTCCTGTCCAATTAGGGTTTCTAACCAATCATGTGCATCCAATAGGTGTGTTTGTGTCATTGGCTGAGTTTTTCGGTCATTTTCGACCTCCCTATGCTTATTCTTGTCCAATTAGGGTTTCCAACAAATCTTGTGCATCCAATAGGTGTGTTTGTCTCTTTGGATGAACTTTTAGGTCATTTTTGACCTCCCTATGCTTATTCTTGTCCAATTAGGGTTTCTAACCAATCTTGTGCATCCTATACTTGTGTTTATATCATTGGATGAACTTTTAGGTCATTTTCGACCTCCCTATGCTTATTCTTGTCCAATTAGGGTTTCTAACCAATCTTGTGCATCCAATACTTGTGTTTATGTCATTGGATGAACATTTAGGTCATTTTCGACCTCCCTAGGCTTATTCTTGTCCAATTAGGGTTTTTAACAAATATTGTGCATCCAATAGATATGTTTGTGTCATTGGATAAACTTTTAGGTCATTTTCGTCCACCCTAGGCTTAATCTTGTCCCATTAGGGTTTCTAACCAATCTTGTGCATCCAATAGGTGTGTTTGTATCATTGGATGTACCTTTAGGTCATTTTCGACCTCCCTATGCTTATTCTTGTCCAATTAGGGTTTCTAACCAATCTTGTGCATCCAATAGGTGTGTTTGTGTCATTGGATGAACAATTAGGTCATTTTCGTTCTCCCAAGGCTTATTCTTGTCCAATTAGGGTTTCTAACAAATCTTGTGCATCCAATTGGTGTGTTTATGTCATTGGATGAACTTTTAGGTCATTTTCGACCTCCCTAGGCTTATTCTTGTGCAATTAGGGTTTCTAACAAATCTTTGTGTTGGTGTCATTGGATGAACTTTTAGCTCATTTTCGACCTCCCCAGGCTTATTCTTGTCCAATTAGGGTTTCTAACTAATCTTGTGCATCCAATAGGTGTGTTTGTGTCATTGGATGAACAATTAGGTCATTTCCGTCCTCCCTAGGCTTATTCTTGTCCAATTAGGGTTTCAAACAAATCTTGTGCATCCAATAGGTGTGTTTGTGTCATTGGATGAACCTTTAGGTCATTTTCGACCTCCCTAGGCTTATTCTTGCCCAATTAGGGTTTCTAACAAATCTTGTGCATCCAATAGGTGTGTTTGTGTCATTGGATTAAGTTTTAGGTCATTTTCGACCTCCCTAGGCTTATTCTTGTCCAATTAGGGTTTCTAACCAATCTTGTGCATCCAATACTTGTGTTTATGTCATTTGATGAACATTTAGGTCATTTTCGACCACCCTAGCCTTATTCTTGCCCAATTAGGGTTTCTAACAAATATTGGTCATCCAATAGTTGTGATTGTATCATTGGATGAACTTTTAGGTTATTTTCGTCCTCCCTAGGCTTATCCTTGTCCAATTAGGGTTTTTAACCAATCTTTGTGTTGGTGTCATTGGATGAACTTTTATGTCATTTTCGACCTCCCCAGGCTTATTCTTGTCCAATTAGGGTTTCTAACTAATCTTGTGCATCCAATAGGTGTGTTTGTGTCATTGGATGAACAATTAGGTCATTTCCATCCTCCCTAGGCTTATTCTTGTCCAATTAGGGTTTCTAACAAATCTTGTGCATCCAATAGGTGTGTTTGTGTCATTGGATGAACTTTTAGGTCATTTTCGACCTCCCTATGCTTATTCTTGTCCAATTAGGGTTTCTAACCAATCTTGTGCATCCAATAGGTGTGTTTGTGTCATTGGATGAACAATTAGGTCATTTTCGTTCTCCCTAGGCTTATTCTTGTCCAATTAGGGTTTCTAACAAATCTTGTGCATCCAATTGGTGTGTTTATGTCATTGGATGAACTTTTAGGTCATTTTCGACCTCCCTAGGCTTATTCTTGTGCAATTAGGGTTTCTAACAAATCTTTGTGTTGGTGTCATTGGATGAACTTTTAGCTCATTTTCGACCTCCCCAGGCTTATTCTTGTCCAATTAGGGTTTCTAACTAATCTTGTGCATCCAATAGGTGTGTTTGTGTCATTGGATGAACAATTAGGTCATTTCCGTCCTCCCTAGGCTTATTCCTGTCCAATTAGGGTTTCAAACAAATCTTGTGCATCCAATAGGTGTGTTTGTGTCATTGGATGATCTTTTAGGTCATTTTCGATCTCCCTATGCTTATTCTTGTCCAATTAGGGTTTCTAACCAATCTTGTGCATCCAATCGGTGTGTTTGTGTCATTGGATGAACAATTAGGTCATTTTCGTTCTCCCTAGGCTTATTCTTGTCCAATTAGGGTTTCTAACAAATCTTGTGCATCCAATAGGTGTGTTTGTGTCATTGGATGAACTTTTAGGTCATATTTGACCTCCCTAGGCTTATTCTTGTCCAATTAGGGTTTCTAAGAAATCTTGTGCCTCCAACAGGTGTGTTTGTGTCATTGAATGAAGTTTTTGGTCATTTACGACCTCCCTATGCTTATTCTTGTCCAATTAGGGTTTCTAACCAATCTTGTGCATCCAATACTTGTGTTTATGTCATTGGATGAACATTTAGGTCATTTTCGACCTCCCTAGGCTTATTCTTGTCCAATTAGGGTTTTTAACAAATATTGTGCATCCAATAGATATGTTTGTGTCATTGGATGAACTTTTAGGTGATTTTCGTCCTCCCTAGGCTTATCCTTGTCCAATTAGGGTTTTTAACCAATCTTGTGCATCCAATACTTGTGTTGGTGTCATTGGATGAACATTTAGGTCATTTTCGACCTCCCTAGGTTTATTCTTGTCCAATTAGGGTTTCTAACCAATCTTGTGCATCCAATAGGTGTGTTTGTGTCATTGGATGAACAATTAGGTCATTTTCGTCCTCCCTAGGCTTATTCCTGTCCAATTAGGGTTTCCAACCAATCCTGTGCATCCAATAGGTGTGTTTGTGTCATTGGCTGAGTTTTTAGGTCATTTTCGACCTCCCTATGCTTATTCTTGTCCAATTAGGGTTTCCAACAAATCTTGTGCATCCAATAGGTGTGTTTGTCTCTTTGGATGAACTTTTAGGTCATTTTCGTCCTCCCTAGGCTTATTCTTGTCCAATTAGGGTTTCTAACAAATCTTGTGCATCCAATAGGTGTGTTTGTGTCATTGGATGAGTTTTTAGGTCATTTTCGACCTCCCTTTGCTTTATTTTGTCCAACTAGGGTTTCTAACCAATCTTGTGCATCAAATACTTTTGTTTGTGTCATTGGATGAACATTTAGGTCGTTTTCGACCTGCCTAGGCTTATTCTTGTCCAATTAGGGTTTCTAACTGATCTTGTCCATCCAATAGGTGTGTTTGTGTCATTGGATGAACAATTAGGTCATTTTCTTCCTCCCTAGGTTTATTCTTGTCCAATTAGGGTTTCTAACCACTCTTTTGCATCCAATTGGTGTGTTTGTGTCATTGGATGAACAATTAGGTCATTTTCATTTTCCCTAGGCTTATTTTTGTCCTATTAGGGTTTCTGACAAATCTTGTGCATCCAATAGGTGTGTCTGTGTCATTGGATGAACTTTTAGGTCATTTTCGACCTCCCTAGGCTTATTCTTGTCCAATTAGGGTTTCTAACAAATCATTGTGTTGGTGTCATTGGATGAACTTTTAGGTCATTTTCGTCAACCCTAGGCTTATTCTTGTCCCATTAGGGTTTCTAACCAATCTTGTGCATCCAATAGGTGTGTTTGTTTCATTGGATGAACAATTAGGTCATTTCCGTCCTCCCTAGGCTTATTCTTGTCCAATCAGGATTTCAAACAAATCTTGTGCATCCAATAGGTGTGTTTGTCTCATTGGATGAACTTTTAGGTCATTTACGACTTCCCTAGGCTTATTCTTGTCCAATTAGTGTTTCTAACAAATCCTTTGCATCCAATAGGTGTGTTTGTATCATTGGATGAACCTTTAGGTCATTTTCGATCTCCCTATGCTTATTCTTGTCCAATTAGGGTTTCTAACCAATCTTGTGCATCCAATCGGTGTGTTTGTGTCATTGGATGAACATTTAGGTCATTTTCGTTCTCCCTAGGCTTATTCTTGTCCAATTAGGGTTTCTAACAAATCTTGTGCATCCAATAGGTGTGTTTGTGTCATTGGATGAACTTTTAGGTCGTTTTTGACCTCCCTAGGCTTATTCTTGTCCAATTAGGGTTTCTAACAAATCATTGTGTTGGTGTCATTGGATGAACTTTTAGGTCATTTTCGTCCACCCTAGGCTTATTCTTGTCCCATTAGGGTTTCTAACCAATCTTGTGCATCCAATAGGTGTGTTTGTTTCATTGGATGAACAATTAGGTCATTTCCGTCCTCCCTAGGCTTATTCTTGTCCAATCAGGATTTCAAACAAATCTTGTGCATCCAATAGGTGAGTTTGTCTCATTGGATGAACTTTTAGGTCATTTACGACTTCCCTAGGCTTATTCTTGTCCAATTAGGGTTTCTAACAAATCCTGTGCATGCAATTGGTGTGTTTGTATCATTGGATGAACTTTTAGGTCATATTTGACCTCCCTAGGCTTATTCTTGTCCAATTAGGGTTTCTAAGAAATCTTGTGCATCCAATAGGTGTGTTTGTGTCATTGAATGAAGTTTTTGGTCATTTACGACCTCCCTATGCTTATTCTTGTCCAATTAGGGTTTCTAACCAATCTTGTGCATCCAATACTTGTGTTTATGTCATTGGATGAACATTTAGGTCATTTTCGTCCTCCCTAGGCTTATTCTTGTCCAATTAGGGTTTTTAACAAATATTGTGCATCCAATAGATATGTTTGTGTCATTGGATGAACTTTTAGGTGATTTTCGTCCTCCCTAGGCTTATCCTTGTCCAATTAGGGTTTTTAACCAATCTTGTGCATCCAATACTTGTCTTGGTGTCATTGGATGAACATTTAGGTCATTTTCGACCTCCCTAGGTTTATTCTTGTCCAATTAGCGTTTCTAACCAATCTTGTGCATCCAATAGGTGTGTTTGTGTCATTGGATGAACAATTAGGTCATTTCCGTCCTCCTTTGGCCTATTCTTGTCCAATTAGGGTTTTAAACAAATCTTGTGTATCCAATAGGTGTGTTTGTGTCATTGGATAACATTTAGGTCATTTTCGACCTCCCTATGCTTATTCTTGTCCAATTAGGGTTTCTAACCAATCTTGTGCATCCAATACTTGTGTTTATGTCATTGGATGAACATTTAGGTCATTTTCGACCTCCCTAGGCTTATTCTTGTCCAATTAGGGTTTTTAACAAATATTGTGCATCCAATAGATATGTTTGTGTCATTGGATAAACTTTTAGGTGATTTTCGTCCTCCCTAGGCTTATTCTTGTCCAATTAGGGTTTCTAAGAAATCTTTGTGTTGGTGTCATTGGATGAACTTTTAGGTCATTTTCGTCCACCCTAGGCTTAATCTTGTCCCATTAGGGTTTCTAACCAATCTTGTGCATCCAATAGGTGTGTTTGTATCATTGGATGTACCTTTAGGTCATTTTCGACCTCCCTATGCTTATTCTTGTCCAATTAGGGTTTCTAACCAATCTTGTGCATCCAATAGGTGTGTTTGTGTCATTGGATGAACAATTAGGTCATTTTCGTTCTCCCAAGGCTTATTCTTGTCCAATTAGGGTTTCTAACAAATCTTGTGCATCCAATTGGTGTGTTTATGTCATTGGATGAACTTTTAGGTCATTTTCGACCTCCCTAGGCTTATTCTTGTGCAATTAGGGTTTCTAACAAATCTTTGTGTTGGTGTCATTGGATGAACTTTTAGCTCATTTTCGACCTCCCCAGGCTTATTCTTGTCCAATTAGGGTTTCTAACTAATCTTGTGCATCCAATAGGTGTGTTTGTGTCATTGGATGAACAATTAGGTCATTTCCGTCCTCCCTAGGCTTATTCCTGTCCAATTAGGGTTTCAAACAAATCTTGTGCATCCAATAGGTGTGTTTGTGTCATTGGATGATCTTTTAGGTCATTTTCGAACTCCCTAGGTTTATTCTTGTCCAATTAGGGTTTCTAACCAATCTTGTGCATCCAATAGGTGTGTTTGTGTCAATGGATGAACAATTAGGTCATTTCAGTCCTCCCTAGGCTTATTCTTGTCCAATCAGGATTTCAAAAAAATCTTGTGCATCCAATAGGTGTGTTGGTCTCATTGGATGAACTTTTTGGTCATTTTCGACTTCCCTAGGCTTATTCTTGTCCAATTAGGGTTTCTAACAAATCTTGTGCATCCAATAGGTGTGTTTGTATCATTGGATGAACCTTTAGGTCATTTTCGATCTCCCAATGCTTATTCTTGTCCAATTAGGATTTCTAACCAATCTTGTGCATCCAATCGGTGTGTTTGTGTCATTGGATGAACAATTAGGTCATTTTCGTTCACCCTAGGCTTATTCTTGTCCAATTAGGGTTTCTAACAAATCTTGTGCATCCAATAGGTGTGTTTGTGTCATTGGATGAACTTTTAGGTCATATTTGACCTCCCTAGGCTTATTCTTGTCCAATTAGGGTTTCTAAGAAATCTTGTGCATCCAATAGGTGTGTTTGTGTCATTGAATGAAGTTTTTGGTCATTTACGTCCTCCCTATGCTTATTCTTGTCCAATTAGGGTTTCTAACCAATCTTGTGCATCCAATACTTGTGTTTATGTCATTGGATGAACATTTAGGTCATTTTCGACCTCCCTAGGCTTATTCTTGTCCAATTAGGGTTTTTAACAAATATTGTGCATCCAATAGATATGTTTGTGTCATTGGATGAACTTTTAGGTGATTTTCGTCCTCCCTAGGCTTATCCTTGTCCAATTAGGGTTTTTAACTAATCTTGTGCATCCAATACTTGTCTTGGTGTCATTGGATGAACATTTAGGTCATTTTCGACTTCCCTAGGTTTATTCTTGTCCAATTAGGGTTTCTAACCAATCTTGTGCATCCAATAGGTGTGTTTGTGTCATTGGATGAACAATTAGGTCATTTTCGTCCTCCCTAGGCTTATTCCTGTCCAATTAGGGTTTCTAACCAATCTTGTGCATCCAATAGGTGTGTTTGTGTCATTAACTGAGTTTTTAGGTCATTTTCGACCTCCATATGCTTATTCTTGTCCAATTAGGGTTTCCAACAAATCTTGTGAATCCAATAGGTGTGTTTGTCTCTTTGGATGAACTTTTAGATCATTTTCGTCCTCCCTAGGCTTATTCTTGTCCAATTAGGGTTTCTAACAAATCTTGTGCATCCAATAGGTGTGTTTGTGTCATTGGATGAGTTTTTAGGTCATTTTCGACCTCCCTTTGCTTTATTTTGTCCAATTAGGGTCTCTAACCAATCTTGTGCATCAAATACTTTTGTTTGTGTCATTGGATGAAAATTTAGATCGTTTTCGACCTGCCTAGGCTTATTCTTGTCCAATTAGGGTTTCTAACTGATCTTGTCCATCCAATAGGTGTGTTTGTGTCATTGGATGAACAATTAGGTCATTTTCTTCCTCCCTAGGTTTATTCTTGTCCAATTAGGGTTTCTAACCACTCTTTTGCATCCAATTGGTGTGTTTGTGTCATTGGATGAACAATTAGGTCATTTTCATTTTCCCTAGGCTTATTTTTGTCCTATTAGGGTTTCTGACAAATCTTGTGCATCCAATAGGTGTGTCTGTGTCATTGGATGAACTTTTAGGTCATTTTCGACCTCCCTAGGCTTATTCTTGTCCAATTAGGGTTTCTAACAAATCATTGTGTTGGTGTCATTGGATGAACTTTTAGGTCATTTTCGTCAACCCTAGGCTTATTCTTGTCCCATTAGGGTTTCTAACCAATCTTGTGCATCCAATAGGTGTGTTTGTTTCATTGGATGAACAATTAGGTCATTTCCGTCCTCCCTAGGCTTATTCTTGTCCAATCAGGATTTCAAACAAATCTTGTGCATCCAATAGGTGTGTTTGTCTCATTGGATGAACTTTTAGGTCATTTACGACTTCCCTAGGCTTATTCTTGTCCAATTAGTGTTTCTAACAAATCCTTTGCATCCAATAGGTGTGTTTGTATCATTGGATGAACCTTTAGGTCATTTTCGATCTCCCTATGCTTATTCTTGTCCAATTAGGGTTTCTAACCAATCTTGTGCATCCAATCGGTGTGTTTGTGTCATTGGATGAACAATTAGGTCATTTTCGTTCTCCCTAGGCTTATTCTTGTCCAATTAGGGTTTCTAACAAATCTTGTGCATCCAATAGGTGTGTTTGTTTCATTGGATGAACAATTAGGTCATTTCCGTCCTCCCTAGGCTTATTCTTGTCCAATCAGGATTTCAAACAAATCTTGTGCATCCAATAGGTGAGTTTGTCTCATTGGATGAACTTTTAGGTCATTTACGACTTCCCTAGGCTTATTCTTGTCCAATTAGGGTTTCTAACAAATCCTGTGCATGCAATTGGTGTGTTTGTATCATTGGATGAACCTTTAGGTCATTTTCGATCTCCCTATGCTTATTCTTGTCCAATTAGGGTTTCTAACCAATCTTGTGCATCCAATCGGTGTGTTTGTGTCATTGGATGAACAATTAGGTCATTTTCGTTCTCCCTAGGCTTATTCTTGTCCAATTAGGGTTTCTAACAAATCTTGTGCATCCAATAGGTGTGTTTGTGTCATTGGATGAACTTTTAGGTCATATTTGACCTCCCTAGGCTTATTCTTGTCCAATTAGGGTTTCTAAGAAATCTTGTGCATCCAATAGGTGTGTTTGTGTCATTGGATGAACTTTTAGGTCTTATTTGACCTCCCTAGGCTTATTCTTGTCCAATTAGGGTTTCTAAGAAATCTTGTGCATCCAATAGGTGTGTTTGTGTCATTGAATGAAGTTTTTGGTCATTTACGACCTCCCTATGCTTATTCTTGTCCAATTAGGGTTTCTAACCAATCTTGTGCATCCAATACTTGTGTTTATGTCATTGGATGAACATTTAGGTCATTTTCGTCCTCCCTAGGCTTATTCTTGTCCAATTAGGGTTTTTAACAAATATTGTGCATCCAATAGATATGTTTGTGTCATTGGATGAACTTTTAGGTGATTTTCGTCCTCCCTAGGCTTATCCTTGTCCAATTAGGGTTTTTAACCAATCTTGTGCATCCAATACTTGTCTTGGTGTCATTGGATGAACATTTAGGTCATTTTCGTCCTCCCTAGGTTTATTCTTGTCCAATTAGGGTTTCTAACCAATCTTGTGCATCCAATAGGTGTGTTTGTGTCATTGGATGAACAATTAGGTCATTTTCGTCCTCCCTAGGCTTATTCCTGTCCAATTAGGGTTTCTAACCAATCATGTGCATCCAATAGGTGTGTTTGTGTCATTGGCTGAGTTTTTCGGTCATTTTCGACCTCCCTATGCTTATTCTTGTCCAATTAGGGTTTCCAACAAATCTTGTGCATCCAATAGGTGTGTTTGTCTCTTTGGATGAACTTTTAGGTCATTTTTGACCTCCCTATGCTTATTCTTGTCCAATTAGGGTTTCTAACCAATCTTGTGCATCCTATACTTGTGTTTATATCATTGGATGAACTTTTAGGTCATTTTCGACCTCCCTATGCTTATTCTTGTCCAATTAGGGTTTCTAACCAATCTTGTGCATCCAATACTTGTGTTTATGTCATTGGATGAACATTTAGGTCATTTTCGACCTCCCTAGGCTTATTCTTGTCCAATTAGGGTTTTTAACAAATATTGTGCATCCAATAGATATGTTTGTGTCATTGGATAAACTTTTAGGTCATTTTCGTCCACCCTAGGCTTAATCTTGTCCCATTAGGGTTTCTAACCAATCTTGTGCATCCAATAGGTGTGTTTGTATCATTGGATGTACCTTTAGGTCATTTTCGACCTCCCTATGCTTATTCTTGTCCAATTAGGGTTTCTAACCAATCTTGTGCATCCAATAGGTGTGTTTGTGTCATTGGATGAACAATTAGGTCATTTTCGTTCTCCCAAGGCTTATTCTTGTCCAATTAGGGTTTCTAACAAATCTTGTGCATCCAATTGGTGTGTTTATGTCATTGGATGAACTTTTAGGTCATTTTCGACCTCCCTAGGCTTATTCTTGTGCAATTAGGGTTTCTAACAAATCTTTGTGTTGGTGTCATTGGATGAACTTTTAGCTCATTTTCGACCTCCCCAGGCTTATTCTTGTCCAATTAGGGTTTCTAACTAATCTTGTGCATCCAATAGGTGTGTTTGTGTCATTGGATGAACAATTAGGTCATTTCCGTCCTCCCTAGGCTTATTCTTGTCCAATTAGGGTTTCAAACAAATCTTGTGCATCCAATAGGTGTGTTTGTGTCATTGGATGAACCTTTAGGTCATTTTCGACCTCCCTAGGCTTATTCTTGCCCAATTAGGGTTTCTAACAAATCTTGTGCATCCAATAGGTGTGTTTGTGTCATTGGATTAAGTTTTAGGTCATTTTCGACCTCCCTAGGCTTATTCTTGTCCAATTAGGGTTTCTAACCAATCTTGTGCATCCAATACTTGTGTTTATGTCATTTGATGAACATTTAGGTCATTTTCGACCACCCTAGCCTTATTCTTGCCCAATTAGGGTTTCTAACAAATATTGGTCATCCAATAGTTGTGATTGTATCATTGGATGAACTTTTAGGTTATTTTCGTCCTCCCTAGGCTTATCCTTGTCCAATTAGGGTTTTTAACCAATCTTTGTGTTGGTGTCATTGGATGAACTTTTATGTCATTTTCGACCTCCCCAGGCTTATTCTTGTCCAATTAGGGTTTCTAACTAATCTTGTGCATCCAATAGGTGTGTTTGTGTCATTGGATGAACAATTAGGTCATTTCCATCCTCCCTAGGCTTATTCTTGTCCAATTAGGGTTTCTAACAAATCTTGTGCATCCAATAGGTGTGTTTGTGTCATTGGATGAACTTTTAGGTCATTTTCGACCTCCCTATGCTTATTCTTGTCCAATTAGGGTTTCTAACCAATCTTGTGCATCCAATAGGTGTGTTTGTGTCATTGGATGAACAATTAGGTCATTTTCGTTCTCCCTAGGCTTATTCTTGTCCAATTAGGGTTTCTAACAAATCTTGTGCATCCAATTGGTGTGTTTATGTCATTGGATGAACTTTTAGGTCATTTTCGACCTCCCTAGGCTTATTCTTGTGCAATTAGGGTTTCTAACAAATCTTTGTGTTGGTGTCATTGGATGAACTTTTAGCTCATTTTCGACCTCCCCAGGCTTATTCTTGTCCAATTAGGGTTTCTAACTAATCTTGTGCATCCAATAGGTGTGTTTGTGTCATTGGATGAACAATTAGGTCATTTCCGTCCTCCCTAGGCTTATTCCTGTCCAATTAGGGTTTCAAACAAATCTTGTGCATCCAATAGGTGTGTTTGTGTCATTGGATGATCTTTTAGGTCATTTTCGATCTCCCTATGCTTATTCTTGTCCAATTAGGGTTTCTAACCAATCTTGTGCATCCAATCGGTGTGTTTGTGTCATTGGATGAACAATTAGGTCATTTTCGTTCTCCCTAGGCTTATTCTTGTCCAATTAGGGTTTCTAACAAATCTTGTGCATCCAATAGGTGTGTTTGTGTCATTGGATGAACTTTTAGGTCATATTTGACCTCCCTAGGCTTATTCTTGTCCAATTAGGGTTTCTAAGAAATCTTGTGCATCCAATAGGTGTGTTTGTGTCATTGGATGAACAATTAGGTCATTTTCGTTCTCCCTAGGCTTATTCTTGTCCAATTAGGGTTTCTAACAAATCTTGTGCATCCAATAGGTGTGTTTGTGTCATTGGATGAACTTTTAGGTCTTATTTGACCTCCCTAGGCTTATTCTTGTCCAATTAGGGTTTCTAAGAAATCTTGTGCATCCAATAGGTGTGTTTGTGTCATTGAATGAAGTTTTTGGTCATTTACGACCTCCCTATGCTTATTCTTGTCCAATTAGGGTTTCTAACCAATCTTGTGCATCCAATACTTGTGTTTGTGTCATTGGATGAACATTTAGGTCATTTTCGTCCTCCCTAGGCTTATTCTTGTCCAATTAGGGTTTTTAACAAATATTGTGCATCCAATAGATATGTTTGTGTCATTGGATGAACTTTTAGGTGATTTTCGTCCTCCCTAGGCTTATCCTTGTCCAATTAGGGTTTTTAACCAATCTTGTGCATCCAATACTTGTCTTGGTGTCATTGGATGAACATTTAGGTCATTTTCGACCTCCCTAGGTTTATTCTTGTCCAATTAGGGTTTCTAACCAATCTTGTGCATCCAATAGGTGTGTTTGTGTCATTGGATGAACAATTAGGTCATTTTCGTCCTCCCTAGGCTTATTCCTGTCCAATTAGGGTTTCTAACCAATCTTGTGCATCCAATAGGTGTGTTTGTGTCATTGGCTGAGTTTTTAGGTCATTTTCGACCTCCCTATGCTTATTCTTGTCCAATTAGGGTTTCCAACAAATCTTGTGCATCCAATAGGTGTTTTTGTCTCTTTGGATGAACTTTTAGGTCATTTTTGACCTCCCTAGGCTTATTCTTGTCCAATTAGGGTTTCTAACAAATCTTGTGCATCCAATAGGTGTGTTTGTGTCATTGGATGAACAATTAGGTCATTTTCGTCCTCCCTAGGCTTATTCTTGACCAATGAGGGTTTCTAACAAATCTTGTGCATCCAATAGGTGTGTTTGTGTCATTGGATGAACTTTTAGGTCATTTTCGACCTCCCTACTCTTATTCTGGTCCAATTAGGGTTACTAACAAATCTTGTGCATCCAATAGGTGTGTTTGTATCATTGGATGTACCTTTAGGTCATTTTCGACCTCCCTATGCTTATTCTTGTCCAATTAGGGTTTTTAACCAATCTTGTGCATCCAATACTTGTGTTGGTGTCATTGGATGAACATTTAGGTCATTTTCGACCTCCCTAGGTTTATTCTTGTCCAATTAGGGTTTCTAACCAATCTTGTGCATCCAATAGGTGTGTTTGTGTCAATGGATGAACAATTAGGTCATTTCTGTCCTCCCTAGGCTTATTCTTGTCCAATCAGGATTTCAAAAAAATCTTGTGCATCCAATAGGTGTGTTGGTCTCATTGGATGAACTTTTTGGTCATTTTCGACTTCCCTAGGCTTATTCTTGTCCAATTAGGGTTTCTAACAAATCTTGTGCATCCAATAGGTGTGTTTGTGTCATTGGATGAACTTTTAGGTCATATTTGACCTCCCTAGGCTTAT
>JBBPBS010000176.1:0-25274 GCA_037974835.1 Cicer judaicum
GATGAACATTTAGGTCATTTTCGTCCTCCCTAGGCTAATTCTTGTCCAATTAGGGTTTCTAACCAATCTTGTGCATCCAATAGGTGTGTTTGTATCATTGCATGAACAATTAGGTCATTTTCGTCCTCCCTAGGCTTATTCTTGTCCAATTAGGGTTTTTAACGAATCTTGTGCATCCAATAGATGTTTTTGTGTCATTGGATGAACATTTAGGTCCTTCTCATCCTCCCTACACTTAATCTTGTCCAATTAGGGTTTTCTAACCAATCTTGTGCATCGAATAGGTGTTTTTATGTCATTGGATGAACAATTAGGTCATTTTCGTGCTCCCTAGGCTAATACTTGTCCAACTAGGATTTTTAACCAATCTTGTGCATCCAATAGGTGTTTTTGTGTCATTGGATGAACAATTAGGTCGTTTTCGTCCTCCCTAGAATAATTCTTGTCCAATTAGGGTTTTTAACCAATCTTGTGCATCCAAAAGGTGTTTTGAGTCATTGGATGAACATTTAGGTCAATTTCGTCCTCCCTAATCTTAATCTTGTCCAATTAGGGTTTCTAACCAGTCTTGTGCATCGAATAGGTGTTTTTATGTCATTGGATGAACAATTAGGTCATTTTCGTGCTCCCTACGCTAATACTTGTCCAACTAGGATTTTTAACCAATCTTGTGCATCCAATAGGTGTTTTTGTGTCAATGGATGAACATTTAGGTCCTTCTCGTCCTCCCTACATTTTATCTTGTCCAATTAAGGTTTCTAACCAATCTTGTGCATCCAATAGGTGTTTTTGTGTCATTGGATGAACAATTAGGTCATTTTCGTCCTCCCTAGGCTAATTCTTGTCCCATTAGGATTTTTAACAAATCTTGTGCATCCAAAAGGTGTTTTGTGTCGTTGGATGAACATTTAGGTCAATTTCGTCCTCCCTAATCTTATTCTTGTCCAATTGGGGTTTCTAACCAATCTTGTGCATCCAATAGGTGCTTTTGTGTCCTTGGATGATCATTTAGGTCATTTTCGTCCTCCCTAGGCTAATTCTTGTCCAATTAGGGTTTCTAACCAATCTTGTGCATCCAATAGGTGTGTTTGTGTGATTGCATGAACAATTTGGTCATTTTCGTCCTCCCTAAACTTAATCTTGTCCAATTAGGGTTTCTAACCAATCTTGTGCATCCAATAGGTGTGTTTGTGTCATTGGATGAACAATTAGGTCATTTTCGTCCTCCCTAGGCTTATTCTTGTCTAATTACCGTTTTTAACCAATCTTGTGCATCCAATATGTGTTTTTGTGTCATTGGATGAACATTTAGGTCCTTCTCGTCCTCCCTACACTTAATCTTGTCCAATTAGGGTTCCTAACCAATGTTGTGCATCCAATAGGTGTTTTTGTGTCATTGGATGAACAATTAGGTCATTTTCGTCCCCCCTGGGCTTATTCTTGTCCAATTAGGGTTTTTAACCAATCTTGTGCATCCAATAGGTGTTTTTTTGTCATTGGATGAACATTTAGGTCCTTCTCGTCCTCCCTACACTTAATCTTGTCCAATTAGGGTTTCTAACCAGTCTTGTGCATCCAATAGGTGTTTTTGTGTCATTGGATGAACAATTAGGTCATTTTCGTCCTCCCTAAGCTAATTCTTGTCCAATTACCGTTTTTAACCAATCTTGTGCATCCAATAGGTGTTTTTGTGTCATTGGATGAACATTTAGGTCCTTTTCATCCTCCCTACAATTAATCTTGTCCAATTAGGGTTTCTAACCAATCTTGTGCATCCAATAGGTGTTTTTGTGTCATTGGATGAACAATTAGGTCATTTTCGTCCTCCCTATGCTTATTCTTGTCCAATTAGGGTTTCTAACCAGTCTTGTGTATCCAATAGGTGTTTTTGTGTCATTGGATGAACAATTAGATCATTTTCGTCCTCCCTAGGCTTATTCTTGTCCAATTAGGGTTTCTAACCAATCTTGTCCATCCAATAGGTGTTTTTGTGTCAATTGATGAACAATTAGGTCATTTTCGTCCTTCGTAGGCTAATTCTTGTCCAATTAGGGTTTTTAACCAATCTTGTGCATCCAATAGGTGTTTTGTGTCATTGGATATACAATTAGGTCATTTTCGTCCTCCCTAGGCTTATTCTTGTCATATTAGGGTTTCTAACCAATCTTGTGCATCCAATAGGTGTTTTTGTGTTATTGGATGAACAATTAGGTCATTTTCGTCCTCCGAAGGCTTATTCTTGTCCAACTAGGGTTTTTAACCAATCTTGTGCATCCAAAAGGTGTTTTGTGTCATTGGATGAACATTTAGGTCAATTTCGTCCTCCTTAATCTTAATCTTGTCCAATTGGGGTTTCTAACCAATCTTGTGCATCCAATAGGTGCTTTTGTGTCCTTGGATGGACATTTAGGTCATTTTCGTCCTCCCTAGGCTAATTCTTGTCCAATTAGGGTCTCTAACCAATCTTGTGCATCCAATAGGTGTGTTTGTGTCATTGCATGAACAATTAGGTCATTTTCGTCCTCCCTAGGCTTATTCTTGTCCAATTAGGGTTTTTAACGAATCTTGTGCATCCAATAGGTGTTTTTGTGTCATTGGATTAACCTTTAGGTCCTTCTCGTCCTCCCTACACTTAATCTTGTCCAATTAGGGTTTCTAACCAGTCTTGTGCATCGAATAGGTGTTTTTATGTCATTGGATGAACAATTAGGTCATTTTCGTGCTCCGTAAGCTAATACTTGTCCAATTAGGATTTTTAACCAATCTTGTGCATCCAATAGGTGTTTTTGTGTCATTGGATGAACATTTAGGTCCTTCTCGTCCTCCCTACACTTAATCTTGTCCAATTAAGGTTTCTAACCAATCTTGTGCATCCAATAGGTGTTTTTGTGTCATTGGATGAACAATTAGATCATTTTCGTCCTCCCTTGGCTAATTCTTGTCCAATTAGGGTTTTTAACCAATCTTGTGCATCCAATAGGTGTTTTGTGTCATTGGATATACAATTTGGTCATTTTCGTCCTCCCTAAACTTAATCTTGTCCAATTAGGGTTTCTAACCAATCTTGTGCATCCAATAGGTGTGTTTGTGTCATTGGATGAACAATTAGGTCATTTTCGTCCTCCCTAGGCTTATTCTTGTCTAATTAGTGTTTTTAACCAATCTTGTGCATCCAATAGGTGTTTTTGTGTCATTGGATGAACATTTAGGTCCTTCTCGTCCTCCCTACACTTAATCTTGTCCAATTAGGGTTTCTAACCAGTCTTGTGCATCCAATAGGTGTTTTTGTGTCATTGGATGAACAATTAGGTTATTTTCATCCTCCCTAGGATAATTCTTGTCCAATTAGGGTTTTTAACCAATCTTGTGCATCCAAAAGGTGTTTTGTGTCATTGGATGAACATTTAGGTCAATTTTGTCCTCCCTAATCTTAATCTTGTCCAATTGGGTTTTCTAACCAATCTTGTGCATCCAATAGGTGTTTTTATGTCCTTGGATGAACATTTAGGTCATTTTCGTCCTCCGTAGGCTAATTCTTGTCCAATTAGGGTTTCTAACCAATCTTGTGCATCCAATAGGTTTGTTTGTGTCATTGCATGAACAATTAGGTCATTTTCGTCCTCCCTAGGCTTATTCGTGTCCAATTAGGGTTTTTAACCAATCTTGTGCATCCAATAGGTGTTTTTGTGTCATTGGATGAACATTTAGGTCCTCTAGTCCTCCCTACACTTATTCTTGTCCAATTAGGGTTTCTAACCAGTCTTGTGCATCCAATAGGTGTGTTTGTGTCATTGGATGAACAATTAGGTCATTTTCGTCATCCTGAGGCTTATTCTTGTCCAATTAGGGTTTCTAACCATTCTTGTGCATCCAATAGTTGTTTTTGTGTTATTGGATGAACAATTAGGTCATTTTCGTCCTCCCTAGGCTAATTCTTGTCCAATTAGGGTTTTTAACCAATCTTGTGCATCCAAAAGGTGTTTTGTATCATTGTATGAACATTTAGGTCAATATCGTCCTCCCTAATCTTAATCTTGTCCAATTATGGTTTCTAACCAATCTTGTGCATCCAATAGGTGTTTTTGTGTCATTGGATGAACATTTAGGTTATTTTCGTCCTCCATAGGCTAATTCTTGTTCAATTAAGGTTTCTAACCAATCTTGTTCATCCAATAGGTGTTTTGTGTCTTTGGATGAACAATTAGGTCATTTTCGTCCTCCCTAGGCTTTTTCTTGTCCAATTAGGGTTTCTAACCAATCTTGTGCATCCAATAGGTGTGTTTGTGTCATTGGATGAACAATTAGGTCATTTTCGTCCTCCCTAGGCTTATTCTTGTCTAATTAGTGTTTTTAACCAATCTTGTGCATCCAATAGGAGTTTTTGTGTCATTGGATGAACATTTAGGTCCTTCTCGTCCTCCCTACACTTAATCTTGTCCAATTAGGGTTTCTAACCAGTCTTGTGCATCCAATAGGTGTTTTTGTGTCATTGGATGAACAATTAGGTTATTTTCATCCTCCCTAGGCTAATTCTTGTCCAATTAGGGTTTTTAACCAATCTTGTGCATCCAAAAGGTGTTTTGTGTCATTGGATGAACATTTAGGTCAATTTCGTCCTCCATAATCTTAATCTTGTCCAATTGGGTTTT
This sequence comes from Cicer judaicum, assembly GCA_037974835.1. Lineage (NCBI taxonomy): Eukaryota > Viridiplantae > Streptophyta > Magnoliopsida > Fabales > Fabaceae > Cicer > Cicer judaicum. Next base: position 4,650 of record JBBPBS010000176.1, read on the forward strand.
CTAACCAATCTTGTGCATCCAATAGGTGTTTTTATGTCCTTGGATGAACATTTAGGTCATTTTCGTCCTCCCTAGGCTAATTCTTGTCCAATTAGGGTTTCTAACCAATCTTGTTCATCCAATAGGTTTGTTTGTGTCATTGCATGAACAATTAGGTCATTTTCGTCCTCCCTAGGCTTATTCGTGTCCAATTAGGGTTTTTAACCAATCTTGTGCATCCAATAGGTGTTTTTGTGTCATTGGATGAACATTTAGGTCCTCTAGTCCTCCCTACACTTAATCTTGTCCTATTAGGGTTTCTAACCAGTCTTGTGCATCCAATAGGTGTTTTTGTGTCATTGGATGAACAATTAGGTCATTTTCGTGCTCCCTAGGCTAATACTTCTCCAATTAGGAATTTTAACCAATCTTGTGCATCCAATAGGTGTTTTTGTGTCATTGCATGAACATTTAGGTCCTTCTCGTCCTCCCTACACTTAATCTTGTCCAATTAGGGTTTCTAACCAATCTTGTGCATCCAATAGGTGTGTTTGTGTCATTGGATGAACAATTAGGTCATTTTCGTCATCCTGAGGCTTATTCTTGTCCAATTAGGGTTTCTAACCATTCTTGTGCATCCAATAGTTGTTTTTGTGTTATTGGATGAACAATTAGGTCATTTTCGTCCTCCCTAGGCTAATTCTTGTCCAATTAGGGTTTTTAACCAATCTTGTGCATCCAAAAGGTGTTTTGTATCATTGTATGAACATTTAGGTCAATATCGTCCTCCCTAATCTTAATCTTGTCCAATTATGGTTTCTAACCAATCTTGTGCATCCAATAGGTGTTTTTGTGTCATTGGATGAACATTTAGGTTATTTTCGTCTTCCCTAGGCTAATTCTTGTTCAATTAAGGTTTCTAACCAATCTTGTTCATCCAATAGGTGTTTTGTGTCTTTGGATGAACAATTAGGTCATTTTCGTCCTCCCTAGGCTTTTTCTTGTCCAATTAGGGTTTTTAACCAATCTTGTGCATCCAATAGGTGTGTTTGTGTCATTGGATGAACATTTAGGTCATTTTCGTCCTCCCTAGCCTTAATCTTGTCCAATTAGGGTTTCTAACTAGTCTTGTGCATCCAATAGGTGTTTTTGTGTCATTGGATGAACAATTAGGTCATTTTCGTCCTCCCTAGGCTAATTCTTGTCCAATTAGGGTTTGTAACCAATCTTGTGTATCCATTAGGTGTTTTTGTGTCATTGGATGAACAATTAGGTCATTTTCGTCCTCCATAGGCTAATTCTTGTCCAATTAGGGTTTTTAACCAATCTTGTGCATCCAAAAGGTGTTTTGTGTCATTGGATGAACATTTAGGTCAATTTCGTCCTCCCTAATCTTAATCTTGTCCAATTGGGGTTTCTAACCAATCTTGTGCATCCAATAGGTGTTTTGGTGTCATTGGATGAACATTTAGGTCCTTCTCGTCCTCCATAGGCTAATTCTTGTCCAATTAGGGTTTTTAACCAATCTTGGGAATCCAAAAGGTGTTTTGTATCATTGGATGAACATTTAGGTCAATTTCGTCCTCGCTAATCTTATTCTTGTCCAATTAGGGTTTTTAACCAATCTTGTGCATCCAATAGGTGTTTTTGTGTCATTGGATGAACATTTAGGTCCTTCTCGTCCTCCCTACACTTAATCTTGTCCAATTAGGGTTTCTAACCAGTGTTGTGCATCCAATAGGTGTTTTTGTGTCATTGGATCAACAATTAGGTCATTTTCGTGCTCCCTAGGCTAATACTTGTCCAATTAGGATTTTTAACCAATCTTGTGCATCCAATACGTGTTTTTGTGTCATTGGATGAACATTTAGGTCCTTCTCGTCTTCCCTACACTTAATCTTGTCCAATTAGAGTTTCTAACCAATCTTGTGCATCCAATAGGTGTTTTTGTGTCATTGGATGAACAATTACGTCATTTTCGTCCTCCCTAAGCTAATTCTTGTCCAATTAGGGTTTTTAACCAATCTTGTGCATCCAATAGGTGTTTTGTGTCGTTGGATGAACATTTAGGTCATTTTCGTCCTCCCTAGGCTAATTCTTGTCCAATTAGGGTTTTTAACAAATCTTGTGCATCCAATAGGTGTTTTTGTGTCATTGGATGAACATTTAGAACCTTTTCGTCTTCCCTACAATTAATCTTCTCCAATTAGGGTTTCTAACCAATCTTGTGCATCCAATAGGTTTGTTTGTGTCATTGCATGAACAATTAGGTCATTTTCGTCCTCCCTAGGCTTATTCGTGTCCAATTAGGGTTTTTAACCAATCTTGTGCATCCAATAGGTGTTTTTGTGTCATTGGATGAACATTTAGGTCCTCTAGTCCTCCCTACACTTAATCTTGTCCAATTAGGGTTTCTAACCAGTCTTGTGCATCCAATAGGTGTTTTTGTGTCATTGGATGAACAATTAGGTCATTTTCGTGCTCCCTAGGCTAATACTTCTCCAATTAGGATTTTTAACCAATCTTGTGCATCCAATAGGTGTTTTTGTGTCATTGCATGAACATTTAGGTCCTTCTCGTCCTACCTACACTTAATCTTGTCCAATTAGGGTTTCTAACCAATCTTGTGCATCCAATAGGTGTGTTTGTGTCATTGGATGAACAATTAGGTCATTTTCGTCATCCTAAGGCTTATTCTTGTCCAATTAGGGTTTCTAACCATTCTTGTGCATCCAATAGTTGTTTTTGTGTTATCGGATGAACAATTAGGTCATTTTCGTCCTCCCTAGGCTAATTCTTGTCCAATTAGGGTTTTTAACCAATCTTGTGCATCCAAAAGGTGTTTTGTATCATTGTATGAACATTTAGGTCAATATCGTCCTTCCTAATCTTAATCTTGTCCAATTATGGTTTCTAACCAATCTTGTGCATCCAATAGGTGTTTTTGTGTCATTGGATGAACATTTAGGTTATTTTCGTCCTCCCTAGGCTAATTCTTGTTCAATTAAGGTTTCTAACCAATCTTGTTCATCCAATAGGTGTTTTGTGTCTTTGGATGAACAATTAGGTCATTTTCGTCCTCCCTAGGCTTTTTCTTGTCCAATTAGGGTTTTTAACCAATCTTGTGCATCCAATAGGTGTTTTTGTGTCATTGGATGAACATTTAGGTCCTTCTCGTCCTCCCTACACTTAATCTTGTCCAATTAGAGTTTCTAACTAGTCTTGTGCATCCAATAAGTGTTTTTGTGTCATTGGATGAACAATTAGGTCATTTTCGTCCTCCCTAGGCTAATTCTTGTCCAATTAGTGTTTCTAACCAATCTTGTGTATCCAATAGGTGTTTTTGTGTCATTGGAGGAACAATTAGGTCATTTTCGTCCTCCATAGGCTAATTCTTGTCCAATTAGGGTTTTTAACCAATCTTGTGCATCCAAAAGGTGTTTTGTGTCATTGGATGAACATTTAGGTCAATTTCGTCCTCCCTAATCTTAATCTTGTCCAATTAGGGTTTCTAACCAATCTTGTGCATCCAATAGGTGTTTTGGTGTCATTGGATGAACATTTAGGTCCTTCTCGTCCTCCATAGGCTAATTCTTGTCCAATTAGGGTTTTTAACCAATCTTGGGAATCCAAAAGGTGTTTTGTGTCATTGGATGAACATTTAGGTCAATTTCGTCCTCCCTAATCTTATTCTTGTCCAATTAGGGTTTTTAACCAATCTTGCGCATCCAATAGGTGTTTTTGTGTCATTGGATGAACATTTAGGTCCTTCTCGTCCTCCCTACACTTAATCTTGTCCAATTAGGGTTTCTAACCAGTGTTGTGCATCCAATAGGTGTTTTTGTGTCATTGGATCAACAATTAGGTCATTTTCGTGCTCCCTAGGCTAATACTTGTCCAATTAGGATTTTTAACCAATCTTGTGCATCCAATACGTGTTTTTGTGTCATTGGATGAACATTTAGGTCCTTCTCGTCTTCCCTACACTTAATCTTGTCCAATTAGAGTTTCTAACCAATCTTGTGCATCCAATAGGTGTTTTTGTGTCATTGGATGAACAATTACGTCATTTTCGTCCTCCCTAAGCTAATTCTTGTCCAATTAGGGTTTTTAACCAATCTTGTGCATCCAATAGGTGTTTTGTGTCGTTGGATGAACATTTAGGTCATTTTCGTCCTCCCTAGGCTAATTCTTGTCCAATTAGGGTTTTTAACAAATCTTGTGCATCCAATAGGTGTTTTTGTGTCATTGGATGAACATTTAGAACCTTTTCGTCTTCCCTACAATTAATCTTGTCCAATTAGGGTTTCTAACCAATCTTGTGCATCCAATAGGTGTTTTTGTGTCATTGGATGAACAATTAGGTCATTTTCGTCCTCCTTAGGCTAATTGTTGTCCAATTAGGGTTTTTAACCAATCTTGTGCATCCAATAGGTGTTTTGTGTCATTGGATGAACATTTAGGTCACTTTCGTCCTCCCTAAACTTAATCTTGTCCAATTAGGGTTTCTAACCAAACTTGTCCATCCAAATAGGTGTCTTTGTGTTGTTGGATGAACTATTAGGTCATTTTCGTCCTCCCTAGGCTAATTCTTGTCCAATTAGGGTTTTTAACCAATCTTGTGGATCCAATAGATGTTTTGTGTCATTGGATGAACATTTAGTTCATTTTCGTCCTCCCTACTCTTAATCTTGTCCAATTAGGGTTTGTAGCCAATCTTGTGTATCCAATAGGTGTTTTTGTGTCATTGGATGAATATTTAGATCATATTCGTACTCCCTACAGTTAATCTTTTCCAATTAGTGTTTTAAACAAATCTTGTGCATCCAATAGGTTTTTTTGTGTCATTGGATGAACATTTAGAACCTTTTCGTCTTCCCTACACTTAATCTTGTCCAATTAGGGTTTCTAACCAGTCTTGTGCATCCAATAGGTGTTTTTGTGTCATTGGATGAACAATTAGGTTATTTTCATCCTCCCTAGGCTAATTCTTGTCCAATTAGGGTTTTTAACCAATCTTGTGCATCCAAAAGGTGTTTTGTGTCATTGGATGAACATTTAGGTCAATTTCGTCCTCCCTAATCTTAATCTTGTCCAATTGGGTTTTCTAACCAATCTTGTGCATCCAATAGGTGTTTTTATGTCCTTGGATGAACATTTAGGTCATTTTCGTCCTCCCTAGGCTAATTCTTGTCCAATTAGGGTTTCTAACCAATCTTGTGCATCCAATAGGTTTGTTTGTATCATTGCATGAACAATTAGGTCATTTTCGTCCTCCCTAGGCTTATTCGTGTCCAATTAGGGTTTTTAACCAATCTTGTGCATCCAATAGGTGTTTTTGTGTCATTGGATGAACATTTAGGTCCTCTAGTCCTCCCTACACTTAATCTTGTCCAATTAGGGTTTCTAACCAGTCTTGTGCATCCAATAGGTGTTTTTGTGTCATTGGATGAACAATTAGGTCATTTTCGTGCTCCCTAGGCTAATACTTCTCCAATTAGGATTTTTAACCAATCTTGTGCATCCAATAGGTGTTTTTGTGTCATTGCATGAACATTTAGGTCCTTCTCGTCCTCCCTACACTTAATCTTGTCCAATTAGGGTTTCTAACCAATCTTGTGCATCCAATAGGTGTGTTTGTGTCATTGGATGAACAATTAGGTCATTTTCGTCATCCTGAGGCTTATTCTTGTCCAATTAGGGTTTCTAACCATTCTTGTGCATCCAATAGTTGTTTTTGTGTTATTGGATGAACAATTAGGTCATTTTCGTCCTCCCTAGGCTAATTCTTGTCCAATTAGGGTTTTTAACCAATCTTGTGCATCCAAAAGGTGTTTTGTATCATTGTATGAACATTTAGGTCAATATCGTCCTCCCTAATCTTAATCTTGTCCAATTATGGTTTCTAACCAATCTTGTGCATCCAATAGGTGTTTTTGTGTCATTGGATGAACATTTAGGTTATTTTCGTCTTCCCTAGGCTAATTCTTGTTCAATTAAGGTTTCTAACCAATCTTGTTCATCCAATAGGTGTTTTGTGTCTTTGGATGAACAATTAGGTCATTTTCGTCCTCCCTAGGCTTTTTCTTGTCCAATTAGGGTTTTTAACCAATCTTGTGCATCCAATAGGTGTGTTTGTGTCATTGGATGAACATTTAGGTCATTTTCGTCCTCCCTAGGCTTAATCTTGTCCAATTAGGGTTTCTAACTAGTCTTGTGCATCCAATAGGTGTTTTTGTGTCATTGGATGAACAATTAGGTCATTTTCGTCCTCCCTAGGCTAATTCTTGTCCAATTAGGGTTTGTAACCAATCTTGTGTATCCATTAGGTGTTTTTGTGTCATTGGATGAACAATTAGGTCATTTTCGTCCTCCATAGGCTAATTCTTGTCCAATTAGGGTTTTTAACCAATCTTGTGCATCCAAAAGGTGTTTTGTGTCATTGGATGAACATTTAGGTCAATTTCGTCCTCCCTAATCTTAATCTTGTCCAATTGGGGTTTCTAACCAATCTTGTGCATCCAATAGGTGTTTTGGTGTCATTGGATGAACATTTAGGTCCTTCTCGTCCTCAATAGGCTAATTCTTGTCCAATTAGGGTTTTTAACCAATCTTGGGAATCCAAAAGGTGTTTTGTATCATTGGATGAACATTTAGGTCAATTTCGTCCTCCCTAATCTTATTCTTGTCCAATTAGGGTTTTTAACCAATCTTGTGCATCCAATAGGTGTTTTTGTGTCATTGGATGAACATTTAGGTCCTTCTCGTCCTCCCTACACTTAATCTTGTCCAATTAGGGTTTCTAACCAGTGTTGTGCATCCAATAGGTGTTTTTGTGTCATTGGATCAACAATTAGGTCATTTTCGTGCTCCCTAGGCTAATACTTGTCCAATTAGGATTTTTAACCAATCTTGTGCATCCAATACGTGTTTTTGTGTCATTGGATGAACATTTAGGTCCTTCTCGTCTTCCCTACACTTAATCTTGTCCAATTAGAGTTTCTAACCAATCTTGTGCATCCAATAGGTGTTTTTGTGTCATTGGATGAACAATTACGTCATTTTCGTCCTCCCTAAGCTAATTCTTGTCCAATTAGGGTTTTTAACCAATCTTGTGCATCCAATAGGTGTTTTGTGTTGTTGGATGAACATTTAGGTCATTTTCGTCCTCCCTAGGCTTATTCTTGTCCAATTAGGGTTTTTAACAAATCTTGTGCATCCAATAGGTGTTTTTGTGTCATTGGATGAACATTTAGAACCTTTTCGTCTTCCCTACAATTAATCTTGTCCAATTAGGGTTTCTAACCAATCTTGTGCATCCAATAGGTGTTTTTGTGTCATTGGATGAACAATTAGGTCATTTTCGTCCTCCTTAGGCTAATTGTTGTCCAATTAGGGTTTTTAACCAATCTTGTGCATCCAATAGGTGTTTTGTGTCATTGGATGAACATTTAGGTCACTTTCGTCCTCCCTAAACTTAATCTTGTCCAATTAGGGTTTCTAACCAATCTTGTCCATCCAAATAGGTGTCTTTGTGTTGTTGGATGAACTATTAGGTCATTTTCGTCCTCCCTAGGCTAATTCTTGTCCAATTAGGGTTTTTAACCAATCTTGTGGATCCAATAGATGTTTTGTGTCATTGGATGAACATTTAGTTCATTTTCGTCCTCCCTACTCTTAATCTTGTCCAATTAGGGTTTGTAGCCAATCTTGTGTATCCAATAGGTGTTTTTGTGTCATTGGATGAATATTTAGGTCATATTCGTACTCCCTACAGTTAATCTTTTCCAATTAGTGTTTTTAACAAATCTTGTGCATCCAATAGGTGTTTTTGTGTCATTGGATGAACATTTAGAACCTTTTCGTCTTCCCTACACTTAATCTTGTCCAATTAGGGTTTCTAACCAGTCTTGTGCATCCAATAGGTGTTTTTGTGTCATTGGATGAACAATTAGGTTATTTTCATCCTCCCTAGGCTAATTCTTGTCCAATTAGGGTTTTTAACCAATCTTGTGCATCCAAAAGGTGTTTTGTGTCATTGGATGAACATTTAGGTCAATTTCGTCCTCCCTAATCTTAATCTTGTCCAATTGGGTTTTCTAACCAATCTTGTGCATCCAATAGGTGTTTTTATGTCCTTGGATGAACATTTAGGTCATTTTCGTCCTCCCTAGGCTAATTCTTGTCCAATTAGGGTTTCTAACTAATCTTGTGCATCCAATAGGTTTGTTTGTATCATTGCATGAACAATTAGGTCATTTTCGTCCTCCCTAGGCTTATTCGTGTCCAATTAGGGTTTTTAACCAATCTTGTGCATCCAATAGGTGTTTTTGTGTCATTGGATGAACATTTAGGTCCTCTAGTCCTCCCTACACTTAATCTTGTCCAATTAGGGTTTCTAACCAGTCTTGTGCATCCAATAGGTGTTTTTGTGTCATTGGATGAACAATTAGGTCATTTTCGTGCTCCCTAGGCTAATACTTCTCCAATTAGGATTTTTAACCAATCTTGTGCATCCAATAGGTGTTTTTGTGTCATTGCATGAACATTTAGGTCCTTCTCCTCCTCCCTACACTTAATCTTGTCCAATTAGGGTTTCTAACCAATCTTGTGCATCCAATAGGTGTGTTTGTGTCATTGGATGAACAATTAGGTCATTTTCGTCATCCTGAGGCTTATTCTTGTCCAATTAGGGTTTCTAACCATTCTTGTGCATCCAATAGTTGTTTTTGTGTTATTGGATGAACAATTAGGTCATTTTCGTCCTCCCTAGGCTAATTCTTGTCCAATTAGGGTTTTTAACCAATCTTGTGCATCCAAAAGGTGTTTTGTATCATTGTATGAACATTTAGGTCAATATCGTCCTCCCTAATCTTAATCTTGTCCAATTATGGTTTCTAACCAATCTTGTGCATCCAATAGGTGTTTTTGTGTCATTGGATGAACATTTAGGTTATTTTCGTCTTCCCTAGGCTAATTCTTGTTCAATTAAGGTTTCTAACCAATCTTGTTCATCCAATAGGTGTTTTGTGTCTTTGGATGAACAATTAGGTCATTTTCGTCCTCCCTAGGCTTTTTCTTGTCCAATTAGGGTTTTTAACCAATCTTGTGCATCCAATAGGTGTGTTTGTGTCATTGGATGAACATTTAGGTCATTTTCGTCCTCCCTAGGCTTAATCTTGTCCAATTAGGGTTTCTAACTAGTCTTGTGCATCCAATAGGTGTTTTTGTGTCATTGGATGAACAATTAGGTCATTTTCGTCCTCCCTAGGCTAATTCTTGTCCAATTAGGGTTTGTAACCAATCTTGTGTATCCATTAGGTGTTTTTGTGTCATTGGATGAACAATTAGGTCATTTTCGTCCTCCATAGGCTAATTCTTGTCCAATTAGGGTTTTTAACCAATCTTGTGCATCCAAAAGGTGTTTTGTGTCATTGGATGAACATTTAGGTCAATTTCGTCCTCCCTAATCTTAATCTTGTCCAATTGGGGTTTCTAACCAATCTTGTGCATCCAATAGGTGTTTTGGTGTCATTGGATGAACATTTAGGTCCTTCTCGTCCTCAATAGGCTAATTCTTGTCCAATTAGGGTTTTTAACCAATCTTGGGAATCCAAAAGGTGTTTTGTATCATTGGATGAACATTTAGGTCAATTTCGTCCTCCCTAATCTTATTCTTGTCCAATTAGGGTTTTTAACCAATCTTGTGCATCCAATAGGTGTTTTTGTGTCATTGGATGAACATTTAGGTCCTTCTCGTCCTCCCTACACTTAATCTTGTCCAATTAGGGTTTCTAACCAGTGTTGTGCATCCAATAGGTGTTTTTGTGTCATTGGATCAACAATTAGGTCATTTTCGTGCTCCCTAGGCTAATACTTGTCCAATTAGGATTTTTAACCAATCTTGTGCATCCAATACGTGTTTTTGTGTCATTGGATGAACATTTAGGTCCTTCTCGTCCTCCATAGGCTAATTCTTGTCCAATTAGGGTTTTTAACCAATCTTGGGAATCCAAAAGGTGTTTTGTATCATTGGATGAACATTTAGGTCAATTTCGTCCTCCCTAATCTTATTCTTGTCCAATTAGGGTTTTTAACCAATCTTGTGCATCCAATAGGTGTTTTTGTGTCATTGGATGAACATTTAGGTCCTTCTCGTCCTCCCTACACTTAATCTTGTCCAATTAGGGTTTCTAACCAGTGTTGTGCATCCAATAGGTGTTTTTGTGTCATTGGATGAACAATTAGGTCATTTTCGTGCTCCCTAGGCTAATACTTGTCCAATTAGGATTTTTAACCAATCTTGTGCATCCAATACGTGTTTTTGTGTCATTGGATGAACATTTAGGTCCTTCTCGTCTTCCCTACACTTAATCTTGTCCAATTAGAGTTTCTAACCAATCTTGTGCATCCAATAGGTGTTTTTGTGTCATTGGATGAACAATTACGTCATTTTCGTCCTCCCTAAGCTAATTCTTGTCCAATTAGGGTTTTTAACCAATCTTGTGCATCCAATAGGTGTTTTGTGTCGTTGGATGAACATTTAGGTCATTTTCGTCCTCCCTAGGCTAATTCTTGTCCAATTAGGGTTTTTAACAAATCTTGTGCATCCAATAGGTGTTTTTGTGTCATTGGATGAACATTTAGAACCTTTTCGTCTTCCCTACAATTAATCTTGTCCAATTAGGGTTTCTAACCAATCTTGTGCATCCAATAGGTGTTTTTGTGTCATTGGATGAACAATTAGGTCATTTTCGTCCTCCCTAGGCTAATTCTTGTCCAATTAGGGTTTTTAACCAATCTTGTGCATCCAAAAGGTGTTTTGTGTCATTGGATGAACATTTAGGTCAATTTCGTCCTCCCTAATCTTAATCTTGTCCAATTGGGTTTTCTAACCAATCTTGTGCATCCAATAGGTGTTTTTATGTCCTTGGATGAACATTTAGGTCATTTTCGTCCTCCCTAGGCTAATTCTTGTCCAATTAGGGTTTCTAACCAATCTTGTGCATCCAATAGGTGTGTTTGTGTCATTGCATGAACAATTAGGTCATTTTCGTCCTCCCTAGGCTTATTCTTGTCCAATTAGGGTTTTTAACCAATCTTGTGCATCCAATAGGTGTTTTGTGTCATTGGATATACAATTTGGTCATTTTCGTCCTCCCTAAACTTAATCTTGTCCAATTAGGGTTTCTAACCAATCTTGTGCATCCAATAGGTGTGTTTGTGTCATTGGATGAACAATTAGGTCATTTTCGTCCTCCCTAGGCTTATTCTTGTCCAATTAGGGTTTCTAACCAATCTTGTGCATCCAATAGGTGTTTTTGTGTTATTGGATGAACAATTAGGTCATTTTCGTCCTCCCTAGGCTAATTCTTGTCCAATTAGGGTTTTTAACCAATCTTGTGCATCCAAAAGGTGTTTTGTATCATTGTATGAACATTTAGGTCAATATCGTCCTTCCTAATCTTAATCTTGTCCAATTATGGTTTCTAACCAATCTTGTGCATCCAATAGGTGTTTTTGTGTCATTGGATGAACATTTAGGTTATTTTCGTCCTCCCTAGGCTAATTCTTGTTCAATTAAGGTTTCTAACCAATCTTGTTCATCCAATAGGTGTTTTGTGTCTTTGGATGAACAATTAGGTCATTTTCGTCCTCCCTAGGCTTTTTCTTGTCCAATTAGGGTTTTTAACCAATCTTGTGCATCCAATAGGTGTTTTTGTGTCATTGGATGAACATTTAGGTCCTTCTCGTCCTCCCTACACTTAATCTTGTCCAATTAGAGTTTCTAACTAGTCTTGTGCATCCAATAAGTGTTTTTGTGTCATTGGATGAACAATTAGGTCATTTTCGTCCTCCCTAGGCTAATTCTTGTCCAATTAGTGTTTCTAACCAATCTTGTGTATCCAATAGGTGTTTTTGTGTCATTGGAGGAACAATTAGGTCATTTTCGTCCTCCATAGGCTAATTCTTGTCCAATTAGGGTTTTTAACCAATCTTGTGCATCCAAAAGGTGTTTTGTGTCATTGGATGAACATTTAGGTCAATTTCGTCCTCCCTAATCTTAATCTTGTCCAATTAGGGTTTCTAACCAATCTTGTGCATCCAATAGGTGTTTTGGTGTCATTGGATGAACATTTAGGTCCTTCTCGTCCTCCATAGGCTAATTCTTGTCCAATTAGGGTTTTTAACCAATCTTGGGAATCCAAAAGGTGTTTTGTGTCATTGGATGAACATTTAGGTCAATTTCGTCCTCCCTAATCTTATTCTTGTCCAATTAGGGTTTTTAACCAATCTTGTGCATCCAATAGGTGTTTTGTGTCGTTGGATGAACATTTAGGTCATTTTCGTCCTCCCTAGGCTAATTCTTGTCCAATTAGGGTTTTTAACAAATCTTGTGCATCCAATAGGTGTTTTTGTGTCATTGGATGAACATTTAGAACCTTTTCGTCTTCCCTACAATTAATCTTGTCCAATTAGGGTTTCTAACCAATCTTGTGCATCCAATAGGTTTGTTTGTGTCATTGCATGAACAATTAGGTCATTTTCGTCCTCCCTAGGCTTATTCGTGTCCAATTAGGGTTTTTAACCAAACTTGTGCATCCAATAGGTGTTTTTGTGTCATTGGATGAACATTTAGGTCCTCTAGTCCTCCCTACACTTAATCTTGTCCAATTAGGGTTTCTAACCAGTCTTGTGCATCCAATAGGTGTTTTTGTGTCATTGGATGAACAATTAGGTCATTTTCGTGCTCCCTAGGCTAATACTTCTCCAATTAGGATTTTTAACCAATCTTGTGCATCCAATAGGTGTTTTTGTGTCATTGCATGAACATTTAGGTCCTTCTCGTCCTACCTACACTTAATCTTGTCCAATTAGGGTTTCTAACCAATCTTGTGCATCCAATAGGTGTGTTTGTGTCATTGGATGAACAATTAGGTCATTTTCGTCATCCTAAGGCTTATTCTTGTCCAATTAGGGTTTCTAACCATTCTTGTGCATCCAATAGTTGTTTTTGTGTTATCGGATGAACAATTAGGTCATTTTCGTCCTCCCTAGGCTAATTCTTGTCCAATTAGGGTTTTTAACCAATCTTGTGCATCCAAAAGGTGTTTTGTATCATTGTATGAACATTTAGGTCAATATCGTCCTTCCTAATCTTAATCTTGTCCAATTATGGTTTCTAACCAATCTTGTGCATCCAATAGGTGTTTTTGTGTCATTGGATGAACATTTAGGTTATTTTCGTCCTCCCTAGGCTAATTCTTGTTCAATTAAGGTTTCTAACCAATCTTGTTCATCCAATAGGTGTTTTGTGTCTTTGGATGAACAATTAGGTCATTTTCGTCCTCCCTAGGCTTTTTCTTGTCCAATTAGGGTTTTTAACCAATCTTGTGCATCCAATAGGTGTGTTTGTGTCATTGGATGAACATTTAGGTCATTTTCGTCCTCCCTAGGCTTAATCTTGTCCAATTAGGGTTTCTAACTAGTCTTGTGCATCCAATAGGTGTTTTTGTGTCATTGGATGAACAATTAGGTCATTTTCGTCCTCCCTAGGCTAATTCTGGTCCAATTAGGGTTTCTAACCAATCTTGTGTATCCAATAGGTGTTTTTGTGTCATTGGATGAACAATTAGGTCATTTTCGTCCTCCATAGTCTAATTCTTGTCCAATTAGGGTTTTTAACCAATCTTGTGCATCCAAAAGGTGTTTTGTGTCATTGGATGAACATTTAGGTCAATTTCGTCCTCCCTAATCTTAATCTTGTCCAATTGGGGTTTCTAACCAATCTTGTGCATCCAATAGGTGTTTTGGTGTCATTGGATGAACATTTAGGTCCTTCTCGTCCTCCATAGGCTAATTCTTGTCCAATTAGGGTTTTTAACCAATCTTGGGAATCCAAAAGGTGTTTTGTATCATTGGATGAACATTTAGGTCAATTTCGTCCTCCCTAATCTTATTCTTGTCCAATTAGGGTTTTTAACCAATCTTGTGCATCCAATAGGTGTTTTTGTGTCATTGGATGAACATTTAGGTCCTTCTCGTCCTCCCTACACTTAATCTTGTCCAATTAGGGTTTCTAACCAGTGTTGTGCATCCAATAGGTGTTTTTGTGTCATTGGATCAACAATTAGGTCATTTTCGTGCTCCCTAGGCTAATACTTGTCCAATTAGGATTTTTAACCAATCTTGTGCATCCAATACGTGTTTTTGTGTCATTGGATGAACATTTAGGTCCTTCTCGTCCTCCATAGGCTAATTCTTGTCCAATTAGGGTTTTTAACCAATCTTGGGAATCCAAAAGGTGTTTTGTGTCATTGGATGAACATTTAGGTCAATTTCGTCCTCCCTAATCTTATTCTTGTCCAATTAGGGTTTTTAACCAATCTTGTGCATCCAATAGGTGTTTTTGTGTCATTGGATGAACATTTAGGTCCTTCTCGTCCTCCCTACACTTAATCTTGTCCAATTAGGGTTTCTAACCAGTGTTGTGCATCCAATAGGTGTTTTTGTGTCATTGGATCAACAATTAGGTCATTTTCGTGCTCCCTAGGCTAATTCTTGTCCAATTAGGATTTTTAACCAATCTTGTGCATCCAATACGTGTTTTTGTGTCATTGGATGAACATTTAGGTCCTTCTCGTCTTCCCTACACTTAATCTTGTCCAATTAGAGTTTCTAACCAATCTTGTGCATCCAATAGGTGTTTTTGTGTCATTGGATGAACAATTACGTCATTTTCGTCCTCCCTAAGCTAATTCTTGTCCAATTAGGGTTTTTAACCAATCTTGTGCATCCAATAGGTGTTTTGTGTCGTTGGATGAACATTTAGGTCATTTTCGTCCTCCCTAGGCTAATTCTTGTCCAATTAGGGTTTTTAACAAATCTTGTGCATCCAATAGGTGTTTTTGTGTCATTGGATGAACATTTAGAACCTTTTCGTCTTCCCTACAATTAATCTTGTCCAATTAGGGTTTCTAACCAATCTTGTGCATCCAATAGGTGTTTTTGTGTCATTGGATGAACAATTAGGTCATTTTCGTCCTCCTTAGGCTAATTGTTGTCCAATTAGGGTTTTTAACCAATCTTGTGCATCCAATAGGTGTTTTGTGTCATTGGATGAACATTTAGGTCACTTTCGTCCTCCCTAAACTTAATCTTGTCCAATTAGGGTTTCTAACCAAACTTGTCCATCCAAATAGGTGTCTTTGTGTTGTTGGATGAACTATTAGGTCATTTTCGTCCTCCCTAGGCTAATTCTTGTCCAATTAGGGTTTTTAACCAATCTTGTGGATCCAATAGATGTTTTGTGTCATTGGATGAACATTTAGTTCATTTTCGTCCTCCCTACTCTTAATCTTGTCCAATTAGGGTTTGTAGCCAATCTTGTGTATCCAATAGGTGTTTTTGTGTCATTGGATGAATATTTAGATCATATTCGTACTCCCTACAGTTAATCTTTTCCAATTAGTGTTTTAAACAAATCTTGTGCATCCAATAGGTTTTTTTGTGTCATTGGATGAACATTTAGAACCTTTTCGTCTTCCCTACACTTAATCTTGTCCAATTAGGGTTTCTAACCAGTCTTGTGCATCCAATAGGTGTTTTTGTGTCATTGGATGAACAATTAGGTTATTTTCATCCTCCCTAGGCTAATTCTTGTCCAATTAGGGTTTTTAACCAATCTTGTGCATCCAAAAGGTGTTTTGTGTCATTGGATGAACATTTAGGTCAATTTCGTCCTCCCTAATCTTAATCTTGTCCAATTGGGTTTTCTAACCAATCTTGTGCATCCAATAGGTGTTTTTATGTCCTTGGATGAACATTTAGGTCATTTTCGTCCTCCCTAGGCTAATTCTTGTCCAATTAGGGTTTCTAACCAATCTTGTGCATCCAATAGGTTTGTTTGTGTCATTGCATGAACAATTAGGTCATTTTCGTCCTCCCTAGGCTTATTCGTGTCCAATTAGGGTTTTTAACCAATCTTGTGCATCCAATAGGTGTTTTTGTGTCATTGGATGAACATTTAGGTCCTCTAGTCCTCCCTACACTTATTCTTGTCCAATTAGGGTTTCTAACCAGTCTTGTGCATCCAATAGGTGTGTTTGTGTCATTGGATGAACAATTAGGTCATTTTCGTCATCCTGAGGCTTATTCTTGTCCAATTAGGGTTTCTAACCATTGTTGTGCATCCAATAGTTGTTTTTGTGTTATTGGATGAACAATTAGGTCATTTTCGTGCTCCCTAGGCTAATACTTGTCCAATTAGGATTTTTAACCAATCTTGTGCATCCAATACGTGTTTTTGTGTCATTGGATGAACATTTAGGTCCTTCTCGTCTTCCCTACACTTAATCTTGTCCAATTAGAGTTTCTAACCAATCTTGTGCATCCAATAGGTGTTTTTGTGTCATTGGATGAACAATTACGTCATTTTCGTCCTCCCTAAGCTAATTCTTGTCCAATTAGGGTTTTTAACCAATCTTGTGCATCCAATAGGTGTTTTGTGTCGTTGGATGAACATTTAGGTCATTTTCGTCCTCCCTAGGCGAATTCTTGTCCAATTAGGGTTTTTAACAAATCTTGTGCATCCAATAGGTGTTTTTGTGTCATTGGATGAACATTTAGAACCTTTTCGTCTTCCCTACAATTAATCTTGTCCAATTAGGGTTTCTAACCAATCTTGTGCATCCAATAGGTTTGTTTGTGTCATTGCATGAACAATTAGGTCATTTTCGTCCTCCCTAGGCTTATTCGTGTCCAATTAGGGTTTTTAACCAATCTTGTGCATCCAATAGGTGTTTTTGTGTCATTGGATGAACATTTAGGTCCTCTAGTCCTCCCTACACTTAATCTTGTCCAATTAGGGTTTCTAACCAGTCTTGTGCATCCAATAGGTGTTTTTGTGTCATTGGATGAACAATTAGGTCATTTTCGTGCTCCCTAGGCTAATTCTTCTCCAATTAGGATTTTTAACCAATCTTGTGCATCCAATAGGTGTTTTTGTGTCATTGCATGAACATTTAGGTCCTTCTCGTCCTCCCTACACTTAATCTTGTCCAATTAGGGTTTCTAACCAATCTTGTGCATCCAATAGGTGTGTTTGTGTCATTGGATGAACAATTAGGTCATTTTCGTCATCCTGAGGCTTATTCTTGTCCAATTAGGGTTTCTAACCATTCTTGTGCATCCAATAGTTGTTTTTGTGTTATTGGATGAACAATTAGGTCATTTTCGTCCTCCCTAGGCTAATTCTTGTCCAATTAGGGTTTTTAACCAATCTTGTGCATCCAAAAGGTGTTTTGTATCATTGTATGAACATTTAGGTCAATATCGTCCTCCCTAATCTTAATCTTGTCCAATTATGGTTTCTAACCAATCTTGTGCATCCAATAGGTGTTTTTGTGTCATTGGATGAACATTTAGGTTATTTTCGTCTTCCCTAGGCTAATTCTTGTTCAATTACGGTTTCTAACCAATCTTGTTCATCCAATAGGTGTTTTGTGTCTTTGGATGAACAATTAGGTCATTTTCGTCCTCCCTAGGCTTTTTCTTGTCCAATTAGGGTTTTTAACCAATCTTGTGCATCCAATAGGTGTGTTTGTGTCATTGGATGAACATTTAGGTCATTTTCGTCCTCCCTAGGCTTAATCTTGTCCAATTAGGGTTTCTAACTAGTCTTGTGCATCCAATAGGTGTTTTTGTGTCATTGGATGAACAATTAGGTCATTTTCGTCCTCCCTAGGCTAATTCTTGTCCAATTAGGGTTTGTAACCAATCTTGTGTATCCATTAGGTGTTTTTGTGTCATTGGATGAACAATTAGGTCATTTTCGTCCTCCATAGGCTAATTCTTGTCCAATTAGGGTTTTTAACCAATCTTGTGCATCCAAAAGGTGTTTTGTGTCATTGGATGAACATTTAGGTCAATTTCGTCCTCCCTAATCTTAATCTTGTCCAATTGGGGTTTCTAACCAATCTTGTGCATCCAATAGGTGTTTTGGTGTCATTGGATGAACATTTAGGTCCTTCTCGTCCTCAATAGGCTAATTCTTGTCCAATTAGGGTTTTTAACCAATCTTGGGAATCCAAAAGGTGTTTTGTATCATTGGATGAACATTTAGGTCAATTTCGTCCTCCCTAATCTTATTCTTGTCCAATTAGGGTTTTTAACCAATCTTGTGCATCCAATAGGTGTTTTTGTGTCATTGGATGAACATTTAGGTCCTTCTCGTCCTCCCTACACTTAATCTTGTCCAATTAGGGTTTCTAACCAGTGTTGTGCATCCAATAGGTGTTTTTGTGTCATTGGATCAACAATTAGGTCATTTTCGTGCTCCCTAGGCTAATACTTGTCCAATTAGGATTTTTAACCAATCTTGTGCATCCAATACGTGTTTTTGTGTCATTGGATGAACATTTAGGTCCTTCTCGTCTTCCCTACACTTAATCTTGTCCAATTAGAGTTTCTAACCAATCTTGTGCATCCAATAGGTGTTTTTGTGTCATTGGATGAACAATTACGTCATTTTCGTCCTCCCTAATCTTATTCTTGTCCAATTAGGGTTTTTAACCAATCTTGTGCATCCAATAGGTGTTTTTGTGTCATTGGATGAACATTTAGGTCCTTCTCGTCCTCCCTACACTTAATCTTGTCCAATTAGGGTTTCTAACCAGTGTTGTGCATCCAATAGGTGTTTTTGTGTCATTGGATCAACAATTATGTCATTTTCGTGCTCCCTAGGCTAATACTTGTCCAATTAGGATTTTTAACCAATCTTGTGCATCCAATACGTGTTTTTGTGTCATTGGATGAACATTTAGGTCCTTTTCGTCCTCCCTACAATTAATCTTGTTCAATTAGGGTTTCTAACCAATCTTGTGCATCCAATAGGTGTTTTTGTGTCATTGGATGAACAATTAGGTCATTTTCGTCCTCCTTAGGCTAATTGTTGTCCAATTAGGGTTTTTAACCAATCTTGTGCATCCAATAGGTGTTTTGTGTCATTGGATGAACATTTAGGTCACTTTCGTCCTCCCTAAACTTAATCTTGTCCAATTAGGGTTTCTAACCAATCTTGTGCATCCAAATAGGTGTCTTTGTGTTGTTGGATGAACTATTAGGTCATTTTCGTCCTCCCTAGGCTAATTCTTGTCCGATTAGGGTTTTTAACCAATCTTGTGGATCCAATAGATGTTTTGTGTCATTGGATGAACATTTAGTTCATTTTCGTCCTCCCTACTCTTAATCTTGTCCAATTAGGGTTTGTAGCCAATCTTGTGTATCCAATAGGTGTTTTTGTGTCATTGGATGAATATTTAGGTCATATTCGTACTCCCTACACTTAATCTTTTCCAATTAGTGTTTTTAACCAATCTTGTGCATCCAATAGGTGTTTTTGTGTCATTGGATGAACATTTAGGTCCTTCTCGTCCTCCCTACACTTAATCTTGTCCAATTAGGGTTTCTAACCAGTGTTGTGCATCCAATAGGTGTTTTTGTGTCATTGGATGAACAATTATGTCATTTTCGTGCTCCCTAGGCTAATACTTGTCCAATTAGGATTTTTAACCAATCTTGTGCATCCAATACGTGTTTTTGTGTCATTGGATGAACATTTAGGTCCTTCTCGTCTTCCCTACACTTAATCTTGTCCAATTAGGGTTTCTAACCAGTCTTGTGCATCCAATAGGTGTTTTTGTGTCATTGGATGAACAATTAGGTCATTTTCATCCTCCCTAGGCTAATTCTTGTCCAATTAGGGTTTTTAACCAATCTTGTGTATCCAAAAGCTGTTTTGTGTCATTGGATGAACATTTAGGTCAATTTCGTCCTCCCTAATCTTAATCTTGTCCCATTGGGGTTTCTAACCAGTCTTGTGCATCCAATAGGTTTGTTTGTGTCATTGCATGAACAATTAGGTCATTTTCGTCCTCCCTAGGCTTATTGTTGTCCAATTAGGGTTTCTAACCAGTCTTGTGCATCCAATAAGTGTTTTTGTGTCATTGGATGAACAATTAGGTCATTTTCGTGCTCCCTAGGCTAATACTTCTCCAATTAGGATTTTTAACCAATCTTGTGCATCCAATAGGTGTTTTGTGTTATTGCATGAACATTTAGGTCCTTCTCGTCCTCCCTACACTTAATCTTGTCCAATTAGGGTTTCTAACCAATCTTATGCATCCAATAGGTGTGTTTATGTAATTGGATGAACAATTAGGTCATTTTCGTCATCCTGAGGGTTATTCTTGTCCAATTAGGGTTTCTAACCAATCTTGTGCATCCAATAGTTGTTTTTGTGTTATTGGATGAACAATTAGGTCATTTACGTCCTCCCTAGGCTAATTCTTGTCCAATTAGGGTTTTTAACCAATCTTGTGCATCCAAAAGGTGTTTTGTATCATTGTATGAACATTTAGGTCAATATTGTCCTCCCTAATCTTAATCTTGTCCAATTATGGTTTCTAACCAATCTTGTGCATCCAATAGGTGTTTTTGTGTCATTGGATGAACATTTAGGTTATTTTCGTCCACCCTAGGCTAATTCTTGTCCAATTAAGGTTTCTAACCAATCTTGTTCATCCAATAGGTGTGTTTGTGTCATTGGATGAACAATTAGGTCATTTTCGTCCTCCCTAGGCTTTT
>JBBPBS010000177.1:1668-18624 GCA_037974835.1 Cicer judaicum
TTGGTGTTTTTGTCTCATTGGATGAACAATTAGGTCATTTTCGTCCTCCCTAGGATAATTCTTGTCCAATTAGGGTTTTTAACCAATCTTGTGCATCCAATAGGTGTTTTGTGTCATTGGATGAACATTTAGGTCATTTTCGTCCTCCGTAGGCTAATTCTTATCAAATTAGGGTTTTTAACCAATCTTTTGCATCCAATAGGTGTTTTGTGTCATTGGATGAACATTTAGGTCATTTTCGTTCTCCCTACACTAAATCTTGTCCAATTAGGATTTTTAACCAATCTTGTGCATCCAATAGGTGTTTTGTATCATTGGATGAATATTTAGGTCATTTCGTCCTCCCTACATTTTATCTTGTCCAATTAGGGTTTCCTACTAATCTTGTGCATCCAGTTGGTGTTTTTGTGTCATTGGATGAACAATTAGGTCATTTTCGTCCTCCCTAGGATAATTCTTGTCCACATAGGGTTTTTAACAAATCTTGTGCATCCAATAGGTGTTTTGTGTCATTGGATGAACATTTACGTCATTTTCGTCCTCCCTAGGCTAATTCTTATCCAATTAGGGTTTATAACCAATCTTGTGCATCCAATAGGTGTTTTGTGTCATTCGATGGACATTTAGGTCATTTTCATCCTGCCACCACTTAATCTTGTCCAATTTGGGTTTTTAACCAATCTGGAGCATTCAATAGGTGTTTTGTGTCATTGGATTAATATTTAGGTCATTTTCATCTTCCCTACACTTAATCTTGTCCAATTGGGGTTTTGAACCAATCTTGTGCACCAAATAAGTGTTTTGTGTCATTGGATGAACATTTAGGTCATTTTCGTCCTCCCTACACTTTATCTTGTCCAATTAGGGTTTCTAACCAATCTTGTGCATCCAATTGGTGATTTTGTGTCATTGGATGAACAATTTGGTCATTTTCGTCCTCCCTAGGATAATTCTTGTCCAATGAGGGTTTTTAAACAATCTTGTGTCATTGGATGAACATTTAGGTCATTTTTCGTTCTCCCTACACTTAATCTTGTCCAATTAGGGTTTCTAACCAATCTTGTGCATCCAATAGGTGTTTTGTGTCAATAGATGAATATTTAGGTCATTTTCGTCCTCTCTACAGTTAATCTTGTCCATTTAGGGTTTTTAACCAATCTTGTGCATCCAATAGGTGTTTTGTGTCATTGGATAAACATTTAGGTCATTTTCGTCCTCCCTAGGCTAATTCTTATCCAATTAGGGTTTTAACAAATCTTGTGCATCCAATAGGTGTTTTGTGTCATTGGATGAACATTAAGGTCATTTTCGTCCTCCCTACACTTAATCTTGTCCAATTAGGGTTTCTAACCAATCTTGTGCATCCAATAGGTGTTTTGTGTCATTCGATGGACATTTAGGTCATTTTCATCCTCCCACCACTTAATCTTGTCCAATTTGGGTTTTTAACCAATCTGGTGCATCCAATAGGTGTTTTGTGTCATTAGATGAATATTTAGGTCATTTTTGTGCTCCCTACATTTTATCTTGTCCAATTAGGGTTTATAACCAATCTTGTGCATCCAGTTGGTGTTTTTGTGACATTGGATGAACACTTAGGTCATTTTCGTCCTCCCTAGGATAATTCTTGTCCAATTAGGGTTTTTAACCAATCTTGTGCATCCAATAGGTGTTTTGTGTCATTTGATGAATATTTAGGTTATTTTCGTCCTCCCTACACTTAATCTGGTCCAATTTGGGTTTTTAACCAATCTTGTGCGTCCAATAGGTGTTTTGGGTGATTGGATGAACATTTAGGTCATTTTTGTCCTCCCTACATTTTATCTTGTCCAATTATGGTTTCTAACCAATCTTGTGCATCCAGTTGGTGTTTTTGTGTCATTGGATGAACAATTAGGTCATTTTCGTCCTCCCTAGGATAATTCTTGTCCAATTAGGGTTTTTAACCAATCTTATGCATCCAATAGGTGTTTTGTGTCATTGGATGAACATTTAGGTCATTTTCGTCCTCCCTAGGCTTATTCTTATCCAATTAGGGTTTTTAACCAATCTTGTGCATCCAATAGGTGTTTTGTGTCATTGGATGAACATTTAGGTCATTTTCGTTCTCCCTACACTAAATCTTGTCCAATTAGGATTTTTAACAAATCTTGTGCATCCAATAGGTGTTTTGTATCATTGGATGAATATTTAGGTCATTTCGTCCTCCCTACATTTTATCTTGTCCAATTAGGGTTTCTAACTAATCTTGTGCATCCAGTTGGTGTTTTTGTGTCATTGGATGAACAATTAGGTCATTTTCGTCCTCCCTAGGATAATTCTTGTCGACATAGGGTTTTTAACAAATCTTGTGCATCCAATAGGTGTTTTGTGTCATTGGATGAAGATTTACGTCATTTTCGTTCTCCCTAGGCTAATTTTTATCCAATTAGGGTTTTTAACCAATCTTGTGCATCCAATAGGTGTTTTGTGTCATTGGATGAATACTTAGGTCATTTTCGTCTTCCCTACACTTAATCTTGTCCAATTAGGGTTTTGAACCAATCTTGTCCAATTAGGGTTTTTAAACAATATTGTGTCATTGGATGAACATTTAGGTCATTTTCGTCCTCCCTACACTTAATCTTGTCCAATTAGGGTTTCTAACCAATCTTGTGCATCCAATAGGTGTTTTGTGTCACTAGATGAATATTTAAGTCATTTTCGTCCTCTCTACAGTTAATCTTGTCCATTTAGGGTTTTTAACCAATCTTGTGCATCCAATAGGTGTTTTGTGTCATTGGATAAACATTTAGGTCATTTTCGTCCTCCCTAGGCTAATTCTTATCCAATTAGGGTTTTAACAAATCTTGTGCATCCAATAGGTGTTTTGTGTCATTGGATGAACATTAAGGTCATTTTCTTCCTCCCTACACTTAATCTTGTCCAATTAGGGTTTCTAACCAATCTTGTGCATCCAATAGGTGTTTTGTGTCATTCGATGGACATTTAGGTCATTTTCATCCTCCCACCACTTAATCTTGTCCAATTTGGGTTTTTAACCAATCTGGTGCATCCAATAGGTGTTTTGTGTCATTCGATGAACATTTAGGTCATTTTCGTCCTCCCTAGACTAATTCTTGTCCAATTAAGGTTTTTAACCAATTTTGTGCATCCAATAGGTGTTTTGTGTCATTGGATGATCATTTAGGTCATTTTCGTCCTCCCTACACTTTATGATGTCCAATTAGGGTTTCTAACCAATCTTGTGCATCCAATTGGTGTTTTTGTGTAATTGGATGAACAATTAGGTCATTTTCGTCCTCCCTAGACTAATTCTTGTCCAATTAGGGTTTTTAACCAATCTTGTGCATCCAATAGGTGTTTTGTGTCATTGGATGAACATTTTGGTCATTTTCATCCTCCTTAAACTTAATCTTGTCCAATTAGGGTTTTTAACCAATCTTGTGCATCCAATAGGTGTTTTTGGGTCATTGGATGAACATTTTCCTCCTCCCTAGGCTAATTCTTATCCAATTAGGGTTTTTAACCAATCTTGTGCATCCATTAGTTATTTTGTGTCATTGGATGCACATTTAGGTCATTTTTGTCCTCCCTACACTAAATCTTGTCCAATTAGGGTTTCTAACCAATCTTGTGCATCCAATAGGTGTTTTGTGTCATTCGATGGACATTTAGGTCATTTTCATCCTCCCACCACTTAATCTTGTCCAATTTGGGTTTTTAACCAATCTGGAGCATCCAATAGGTGTTTTGTGTCATTGGATGAATATTTAGGTCATTTTCGTCTTCCCTACACTTAATCTTGTCCAATTAGGGTTTTGAACCAATCTTGTGCATCCAATAAGTGTTTTGTGTCATTGGATGAACATTTAGGTCATTTTCGTCCTCCCTACACTTTATCTTGTCCTATTAGGGTTTCTAACCAATCTTGTGCATCCAATTGGTGATTTTGTGTCATTGGATGAACAATTTGGTCATTTTCGTCCTCCCTAGGATAATTCTTGTCCAATTAGGGTTTTAAACAATCTTGTGTCATTGGATGAACATTTAGGTCATTTTTCGTCCTCCCTACACTTAATCTTGTCCAATTAGGTTTTCTAACCAATCTTGTGCATCCAATAGGTGTTTTGTGTCATTAGATGAATATTTAGGTCATTTTCGTCCTCTCTACAGTTAATCTTGTCCATTTAGGGTTTTTAACCAATCTTGTGCATCCAATAGGTGTTTTGTGTCATTGGATAAACATTTAGGTCATTTTCGTCCTCCCTAGGCTAATTCTTATCCAATTAGGGTTTTAACAAATCTTGTGCATCCAATAGGTGTTTTGTGTCATTGGATGAACATTAAGGTCATTTTCGTCCTCCCTACACTTAATCTTGTCCAATTAGGGTTTCTAACCAATCTTGTGCATCCAATAGGTGTTTTGTGTCATTCGATGGACATTTAGGTCATTTTCATCCTCCCACCACTTAATCTTGTCCAATTTGGGTTTTTAACCAATCTGGTGCATCCAATAGGTGTTTTGTGTCATTAGATGAACATTTAGGTCATTTTTGTCCTCCCAACATTTTATCTTGTCCAATTAGGGTTTATAACCAATCTTGTGCATCCAGTTGGTGTTTTTGTGACATTGGATGAACACTTAGGTCATTTTCGTCCTCCCTAGGATAATTCTTGTCCAATTAGGGTTTTTAACCAATCTTGTGCATCCAATAGGTGTTTTGTGTCATTTGATGAATATTTAGGTTATTTTCGTCCTCCCTACACTTAATCTGGTCCAATTTGGGTTTTTAACCAATCTTGTGCGTCCAATAGGTGTTTTGGGTGATTGGATGAACATTTAGGTCATTTTCGTCCTCCCTACATTTTATCTTGTCCAATTATGGTTTCTAACCAATCTTGTGCATCCAGTTGGTGTTTTTGTGTCATTGGATGAACAATTAGGTCATTTTCGTCCTCCCTAGGATAATTCTTGTCCAATTAGGGTTTTTAACCAATCTTGTGCATCCAATAGGTGTTTTGTGTCATTGGATGAACATTTAGGTCATTTTCGTCCTCCCTAGGCTAATTCTTATCCAATTAGCGTTTTTAACCAATCTTGTGCATCCAATAGGTGTTTTGTGTCATTGGATGAACATTTAGGTCATTTTCGTTCTCCATACACTAAATCTTGTCCAATTAGGATTTTTAACAAATCTTGTGCATCCAATAGATGTTTTGTATCATTGGATGAATATTTAGGTCATTTCGTCCTCCCTACATTTTATCTTGTCCAATTAGGGTTTCTAACTAATCTTGTGCATCCAGTTGGTGTTTTTGTGTCATTGGATGAACAATTAGGTCATTTTAGTCCTCCCTAGGATAATTCTTGTCGACATAGGGTTTTTAACAAATCTTGTGCATCCAATAGGTGTTTTGTGTCATTCGATGAAGATTTACGTCATTTTCGTTCTCCCTAGGCTAATTTTTATCCAATTAGGGTTTTTAACCAATCTTGTGCATCCAATAGGTGTTTTGTGTCATTGTATGAATATTTAGGTCATTTTCGTCTTCCCTACACTTAATCTTGTCCAATTAGGGTTTTGAACCAATCTTGTCCAATTAGGGTTTTTAAACAATATTGTGTCATTGGATGAACATTTAGGTCATTTTCGTCCTCCCTACACTTAATCTTGTCCAATTAGGGTTTCTAACCAATCTTGTGCATCCAATAGGTGTTTTGTGTCACTAGATGAATATTTAGGTCATTTTCGTCCTCTCTACAGTTAATCTTGTCCATTTAGGGTTTTTAACCAATCTTGTGCATCCAATAGGTGTTTTGTGTCATTGGATAAACATTTAGGTCATTTTCGTCCTCCCTAGGCTAATTCTTATCCAATTAGGGTTTTAACAAATCTTGTGCATCCAATAGGTGTTTTGTGTCATTGGATGAACATTAAGGTCATTTTCGTCCTCCCTACACTTAATCTTGTCCAATTAGGGTTTCTAACCAATCTTGTGCATCCAATAGGTGTTTTGTGTCATTCGATGGACATTTAGGTCATTTTCATCCTCCTACCACTTAATCTTGTCCAATTTGGGTTTTTAACTAATTTGGTGCATCCAATAGGTGTTTTGTGTCATTAGATGAACATTTAGGTCATTTTTGTCCTCCCACATTTTATCTTGTCCAATTAGGGTTTATAACCAATCTTGTGCATCCAGTTGGTGTTTTTGTGACATTGGATGAACACTTAGGTCATTTTCGTCCTCCCTAGGATAATTCTTGTCCAATTAGGGTTTTTAACCAATCTTGTGCATCCAATAGGTGTTTTGTGTCATTGGATGAACATTAAGGTCATTTTCGTCCTCCCTACACTTAATCTTGTCCAATTAGGGTTTCTAACCAATCTTGTGCATCCAATAGGTGTTTTGTGTCATTCGATGGACATTTAGGTCATTTTCATCCTCCCACCACTTAATCTTGTCCAATTTGGGTTTTTAACCAATCTGGAGCATCCAATAGGTGTTTTGTGTCATTGGATGAATATTTAGGTCATTTTCGTCTTCCCTACACTTAATCTTGTCCAATTAGGGTTTTGAACCAATCTTGTGCATCCAATAAGTGTTTTGTGTCATTGGATGAACATTTAGGTCATTTTCGTCCTCCCTACACTTTATCTTGTCCAATTAGGGTTTCTAACCAATCTTGTGCATCCAATTGGTGATTTTGTGTCATTGGATGAACAATTTGGTCATTTTCGTCCTCCCTAGGATAATTCTTGTCCAATTAGGGTTTTAAACAATCTTGTGTCATTGGATGAACATTTAGGTCATTTTTCGTCCTCCCTACACTTAATCTTGTCCAATTAGGTTTTCTAACCAATCTTGTGCATCCAATAGGTGTTTTGTGTCATTAGATGAATATTT
This sequence comes from Cicer judaicum, assembly GCA_037974835.1. Lineage (NCBI taxonomy): Eukaryota > Viridiplantae > Streptophyta > Magnoliopsida > Fabales > Fabaceae > Cicer > Cicer judaicum. Next base: position 8,581 of record JBBPBS010000177.1, read on the forward strand.
AGGTCATTTTCGTCCTCTCTACAGTTAATCTTGTCCATTTAGGGTTTTTAACCAATCTTGTGCATCCAATAGGTGTTTTGTGTCATTGGATAAACATTTAGGTCATTTTCGTCCTCCCTAGGCTAATTCTTATCCAATTAGGGTTTTAACAAATCTTGTGCATCCAATAGGTGTTTTGTGTCATTGGATGAACATTAAGGTCATTTTCGTCCTCCCTACACTTAATCTTGTCCAATTAGGGTTTCTAACCAATCTTGTGCATCCAATAGGTGTTTTGTGTCATTCGATGGACATTTAGGTCATTTTCATCCTCCCACTACTTAATCTTGTCCAATTTGGGTTTTTAACCAATCTGGTGCATCCAATAGGTGTTTTGTGTCATTGGATGAACATTTAGGTCATTTTTGTCCTCCCTAGGCTAATTCTTGTCCAATTAGGGTTTTTAACCAATCTTGTGCATCCAATAGGTGTTTTGTGTCATTGGATGAACATTTAGGTCATTTTCGTCCTCCCTATACTTAATCTTGTCCAATTAGGGTTTTTAACCAATCTTGTGCATCCAATGGGTGTTTCTTACCAATCTACAGTTAATCTTGTCCAATTAGGGTTTTTAAACAATCTTGTGCATCCAATAGGTGTTTTGTGTCATTGGATAAACATTTAGGTCATTTTCGTCCTCCCTAGGCTAATTCTTATCCAATTAGGGTTTTAACAAATCTTGTGCATCCAATAGGTGTTTTGTGTCATTGGATGAACATTAAGGTCATTTTCGTCCTCCCCACACTTAATCTTGTCCAATTAGGGTTTCTAACCAATCTTGTGCATCCAATAGGTGTTTTGTGTCATTCGATGGACATTTAGGTCATTTTCATCCTCCCACCACTTAATCTTGTCCAATTTGGGTTTTTAACCAATCTGGTGCATCCAATAGGTGTTTTGTGTCATTAGATGAATATTTAGGTCATTTTCGTCCTCTCTACAGTTAATCTTGTCCATTTAGGGTTTTTAACCAATCTTGTGCATCCAATAGGTGTTTTGTGTCATTGGATAAACAATTAGGTCATTTTCGTCCTCCCTAGGCTAATTCTTATTCAATTAGGGTTTTAACAAATCTTGTGCATCCAATAGGTGTTTTGTGTCATTGGATGAACATTAAGGTCATTTTCGTCCTCCCTACACTTAATCTTGTCCAATTAGGGTTTCTAACCAATCTTGTGCATCCAATAGGTGTTTTGTGTCATTCGATGGACATTTAGGTCATTTTCATCCTCCCCCACTTAATCTTGTCCAATTTAGGTTTTTAACCAATCTGGTGCATCCAATAGGTGTTTTGTGTCATTGGATGAACATTTAGGTCATTTTTGTCCTCCCTAGGCTAATTCTTGTCCAATTAGGGTTTTTAACCAATCTTGTGCATCCAATAGGTGTTTTGTGTCATTGGATAAACATTTAGGTCATTTTCGTCCTCCCTAGGCTAATTCTTATCCAATTAGGGTTTTAACAAATCTTATGCATCCAATAGGTGTTTTGTGTCATTGGATGAATATGTAGGTCATTTTTGTCCTCCCTACACTTAATCTTGTCCAATTTGGGTTTTTAACCAATCTTGTGCATCCAATAGGTGTTTTGGGTCATTAGTTGAACATTTAAGTCATTTTCGTCCTCCCTACATTTTATCTTGTCCAATTAGGGTTTCTAACCAATCTTGTGCATCCAGTTGGTGTTTTTGTGTCATTGGATGAACAATTAGGTCATTTTCGTCCTCCCTAGGATTGTTCTTGTCCAATTAGGGTTTTTAACCAATCTTGTGCATCCAATAGGTGTTTTGTGTCATTGGATAAACATTTAGGTCATTTTCGTCCTCCCTAGGCTAATTCTTATCCAATTAGGGTTTTAACAAATCTTGTGCATCCAATAGGTGTTTTGTGTCATTGGATGAACATTAAGGTCATTTTCGTCCTCCCTACACTTAATCTTGTCCAATTAGGGTTTCTAACCAATCTTGTGCATCCAATAGGTGTTTTGTGTCATTCGATGGACATTTAGGTCATTTTCATCCTCCTACCACTTAATCTTGTCCAATTTGGGTTTTTAACTAATTTGGTGCATCCAATAGGTGTTTTGTGTCATTAGATGAACATTTAGGTCATTTTTGTCCTCCCTACATTTTATCTTGTCCAATTAGGGTTTATAACCAATCTTGTGCATCCAGTTGGTGTTTTTGTGACATTGGATGAACACTTACGTCTTTTTCGTCCTCCCTAGGATAATTCTTGTCCAATTAGGGTTTTTAACCAATCTTGTGCATCCAATAGGTGTTTTGTGTCATTTGATGAATATTTAGGTCATTTTCGTCCTCCCTACACTTAATCTTGTCCAATTTGGGTTTTTAACCAATCTTGTGCGTCCAATAGGTGTTTTGGGTGATTGGATGAATATTTAGGTCATTTTCGTCCTCCCTACATTTTATCTTGTCCAATTATGGTTTCTAACCAATCTTGTGCATCCAGTTGGTGTTTTTGTGTCATTGGATGAACAATTAGGTCATTTTCGTCCTCCCTAGGATAATTCTTGTCCAATTAGGGTTTTTAACCAATCTTGTGCATCCAATAGGTGTTTTGTGTCATTGGATGAACATTTAGGTCATTTTCGTCCTCCCTACACTAATTCTTGTCCAATTAGGGTTTTTAACCAATCTTGTGCATCCATTAGGTGTTTTGTGTCATTGGATGAACATTTAGGTCATTTTCGTCCTCCCTACACTTAATCTTGTCCAATTAGGGTTTTTAACCAATCTTGTGCATCCAATAGGTGTTTTGTGTCGTTTGATGAATATTTAGGTCATTTTCGTCCTCCATACACTTAATCTTGTCCAATTAGTGTTTTTAACCAATCTTGTGCATCCAATAGGTGTTTTGTGTCATTGGATGAACATTTAGGTCATTTTCGTCCTCCCTACACTTAATCTTGTCCAATTAGGGTTTCTAACCAATCTTGTGCATCCAATAGGTGTTTTGTGTCATTCGATGGACATTTAGGTCATTTTCATCCTCCCACCACTTAATCTTGTCCAATTTGGGTTTTTAACCAATCTGGAGCATCCAATAGGTGTTTTGTGTCATTGGATGAATATTTAGGTCATTTTCGTCTTCCCTACACTTAATCTTGTCCAATTAGGGTTTTGAACCAATCTTGTGCATCCAATAAGTGTTTTGTGTCATTGGATGAACATTTAGGTCATTTTCGTCCTCCCTACACTTTATCTTGTCCTATTAGGGTTTCTAACCAATCTTGTGCATCCAATTGGTGATTTTGTGTCATTGGATGAACAATTTGGTCATTTTCGTCCTCCCTAGGATAATTCTTGTCCAATTAGGGTTTTAAACAATCTTGTGTCATTGGATGAACATTTAGGTCATTTTTCGTCCTCCCTACACTTAATCTTGTCCAATTAGGGTTTCTAACCAATCTTGTGCATCCAATAGGTGTGTTGTGTCATTAGATGAATATTTAGGTCATTTTCGTCCTCTCTACAGTTAATCTTGTCCATTTAGGGTTTTTAACCAATCTTGTGCATCCAATAGGTGTTTTGTGTCATTGGATAAACATTTAGGTCATTTTCGTCCTCCCTAGGCTAATTCTTATCCAATTAGGGTTTTAACAAATCTTGTGCATCCAATAGGTGTTTTGTGTCATTGGATGAACATTAAGGTCATTTTCGTCCTCCCTACACTTAATCTTGTCCAATTAGGGTTTCTAACCAATCTTGTGCATCCAATAGGTGTTTTGTGTCATTCGATGGACATTTAGGTCATTCTCATCCTCCCACCACTTAATCTTGTTCAATTTGGGTTTTTAACCAATCTGGTGCATCCAATAGGTGTTTTGTGTCATTAGATGAACATTTAGGTCATTTTTGTCCTCCCTACATTTTATCTTGTCCAATTAGGGTTTATAACCAACCTTGTGCATCCAGTTGGTGTTTTTGTGACATTGGATGAACACTTAGGTCATTTTCGTCCTCCTTAGGATAATTCTTGTCCAATTAGGGTTTTTAACCAATCTTGTGCATCCAATAGGTGTTTTGTGTCATTTGATGAATATTTAGGTTATTTTCGTCCTCCCTACACTTAATCTTGTCCAATTTGGGTTTTTAACCAATATTGTGCGTCCAATAGGTGTTTTGGGTGATTGGATGACCATTTAGGTCATTTTCGTCCTCCCTACATTTTATCTTGTCCAATTATGGTTTCTAACCAATCTTGTGCATCCACTGGGTGTTTTTGTGTCATTGGATGAACAATTAGGTCATTTTCGTCCTCCCTAGGATAATTCTTGTCCAATTAGGGTTTTTAACCAATCTTGTGCATCCAATAGGTGTTTTGTGTCAGGACGAAAATGACCTAAATGTTCATCCAATGACACAAAACACCTATTGGATGCACAAGATTGGTTAAAAACCCTAATTGGACAAGAACAAGCCTTTGGAGGACGAATATGACCTAATTGTTCATCGAATGACATAAACACACCTGTAGGATGCACAAGATTGGTTAGAATCCCTAATTGGACAAGTATAAGCCTAGGGAGGATGAAAATGACCTAAATGTTCATCCACTAACACAATAACACGTATTGGATGCACATGATTGGTTAAAAACCCTAATTGGACAAGATAAAGTGTAGGGAGGACGAAAATGACCTAAATGTTCATCCAATGACACAAAACACCTATTGGATGCACAAGATTGGTTAAATACCCTAATTGAACAAGATTAAGTGTTGGGAGGACGAAAATGACCTAAATATTCATCCAATGACATAAAACACCAATTGGATGCACAGGATTGGTTAAAAACCCTAATTGAACGAGATTTAGCCTAGGGAGGACGAAAATGACCTAATTGTTCATTCAATGACACAAAAACACCTATTGGATGCACAACATTGGTTGAAAACCCTAATCGGACAAGAATAAACCTAGGGAGGCCGAAAATGACCTAATTGTTCATCCAACGACACAAAAACACCTATTGGAAGCACAAGATTGGTTAGAAACCCTAATTGGACAAGATTAAGTTTAGGGAGGACGAAAATGACCTAAATGTTCATCCAATGACACAAAACACCTATTGGATGCAGAAGATTGGTTAATAACCCTAATTGGATAAGATTAAGTGTAGGGATAACGAATATGACCTAAATATTCATCCAATGACACAGAACACCTATTGGATGGACAAGATAGGTTAAAAACCCTAATTGGACAAGAATTAGCCTATGGAGGACGAAAATGACCTAATTGTTCATCCAATGACACAAAAACTCCTATTGGATGCACAAGATTAGTTAAAAATCCTAATTGGACAAGAATTAGCCTTGGGAGGACGAAAATGACCTAATTGTTCAACCAATGACACAAAAACACCTATTGGATGCACAAGATTGGTTAGAAACCCTAATTGGGCAAGATAAAGTGTAGGGAGGACGAAAATGACCTAAATGTTCATCCAATGACACAAAACACCTATGGGATGTAGAAGATTGGTTAATAACCCAAATTGGATAAGATTAAGTGTATGGAGGACGAAAATGACCTAAATATTCATCCAATGACACACAACACCTATTGGATGGACAAGATAGTTTAAAAACCCTAATTGGACAAAAATTAGCCTAGGGAGGACGAAAATGACCTAACTGTTCATCCAATGACACAAAAACACCTATTGGATGCACAAGATTGGTTAGAAGCCCTAATTGGACAAGATTAAGTTTAGGGAGGACGAAAATGACCTAAATGTTCATCCAATGACACAAACACAACTAGTGGATGCACAAGATTGGTTAGAAACCCTAAATGGATAAGAATTACCCAAGGGAGGACGAAAATGACCTAATTGTTCAACCAATGACACAAAAACACGTATTGGATGCACAAGATTGGTTAGAAACCCTAATTGGGCAAGATAAAGTGTAGGGAAGACGAAAATGACCTAAATGTTCATCCAATGACACAAAACACCTATTGGATGGACAAGATTGGTTAAAAACCCTAATTCGACAAGATTAAGTTTAGGGAGGACGAAAATGACCTAAATGTTCATCCAATGACACAAAAACACCAATTGGATGCACAAGATTTGTTAGAAACCCTAATTGGACAAGATAAAGTGTAGGGAGGACGAAAAATGACCTAAATGTTCATCCAATGACACAAAACACCTATTGAATTCACAAGATTGGTTAAAAACCCTAATTGGACATGATTAGGTGTTGGGAGGACGAAAATGACCTAAATGTTCATCCAATGACACAAAACACCTATTGGATGCACAAGATTGGTTAAAAACCCTAATTGGACAAGAACAAGCCTATGGAGGACGAATATGACCTAATTGTTCATCAAATGACACAAACACACCTATAGGATGCACAAGATTGGTTAGAATCCCTAATTGGACAAGTATAAGCCTAGGGAGGATGAAAATGACCTAAATGTTCATCCACTGACACAAAAACACCTATTGGATGCACAAGATTGGTTAAAAACCTTAATTGGACAAGATTAGGTGTAGGGAGGACGAAAATGACCTAAATGTTCATCCAATGACACAAAAACACCAATTGGATGCACAAGATTGGTTAGAAACCCTAATTGGACAAGATAAAGTGTAGGAAGGACGAAAATGACCTAAATGTTCATCCAATGACATAAAACACCTATTGGATGGACAAGATAGGTTAAAAACCATAATTGGACAAGAATTAGCCTAGGGAGGACGAAAATGACCTAACTGTTCATCCAATGACACAAAAACACCTATTGGATGCACAAGATTGGTTAGATGCCCTAATTGGACAAGATTAAGTTTAGGGAGGACGAAAATGACCTAAATGTTCATCCAATGACACAAAAACACCTATTGGATGGACAAGATTGGTTAATAACCCTAATTGGATAAGATTAAGTGTAGGGAGGACGGAAATGACCTAAATATTCATCCAATGACACAAAACACCTATTGGATAGACAAGATAGGTTAAAAACCCTAATTGGACAAGAATTAGCCTAGGGAGGACGAAAATGACCTAATTGTTTATCCAATGACACAAAAACACCTATTGGATGCACAAGATTGGTTAGAAGCCCTAATTAGACAAGATTAAGTTTTGGGAGGACGAAAATGACCTAAATGTTCATCCAATGACACAAAAACACCTATTGGATGCACAAGATTGGTTAAATACCCTAATTGAACAAGATTAAGTGTTGGGAGGACGAAAATGACCTAAATATTCATCCAATGACATAAAACACCAATTGGATGCACAGGATTGGTTAAAAACCCTAATTGGACGAGATTAAGTGTAGGGAGGACGAATATGACCTAAATATTCATCCAATGACACAGAACACCTATTGGATGGACAAGATAGGTTAAAAACCCTAATTGGACAAGAATTAGCCTATGGAGGACGAAAATGACCTAATTGTTCATCCAATGACACAAAAACTCCTATTGGATGCACAAGATTAGTTAAAAATCCTAATTGGACAAGAATTAGCCTTGGGAGGACGAAAATGACCTAGTTGTTCAACCAATGACACAAAAACACCTATTGGATGCACAAGATTGGTTAGAAACCCTAATTGGGCAAGATAAAGTGTAGGGAGGACGAAAATGACTTAAATGTTCATCCAATGACACAAAACACCTATTGGATGGACAAGATTGGTTAATAACCCTAATTGGATAAGATTAAGTGTAGGGAGGACGAAAATGACCTAAATATTCATCCAATGACACAAAACACCTATGGGATGTAGAAGATTGGTTAATAACCCTAATTGGATAAGATTAAGTGTAGGGAGGACGAAAATGACCTAAATATTCATCCAATGACACACAACACGTATTGGATGGACAAGATAGTTTAAAAACCCTAATTGGACAAGAATTAGCCTATGGAGGACGAAAATGACCTAATTGTTCATCCAATGACACAAAAACACCTATTGGATGCACAAGATTGGTTAAAAACCCTAATTGGATAAGAATTAGCCAAGGGAGAACGAAAATGACCTAATTGTTCAACCAATGACACAAAAACACGTATTGGATGCACAAGATTGGTTAGAAACCCTAATTGGGCAAGATAAAGTGTAGGGAAGACGAAAATGACTTAAATGTTCATCCAATGACACAAAACACCTATTGGATGGACAAGATTGGTTAATAACCCTAATTGGATAAGATTAAGTGTAGGGAGGACGAAAATGACCTAAATATTCATCCAATGACACAAAACACCTATTGGATAGACAAGATAGGTTAAAAACCCTAATTGGACAAGAATTAGCCTAGGGAGGACGAAAATGACCTAATTCTTCATCCAATGACACAAAAACACCTATTGGATGCACAAGATTGGTTAGAAGCCCTTTTTGGACAAGATTAAGTTTAGGGAGGACGAAAATCCTAAATGTTCATCCAGTGACACAAACACAACTATTGGATGCACAAGATTGGTTAGAAACCCTAATTGGACAAGCATAAGCCTAGGGATGATGAAAATGACTTAAATGTTCATCCACTGACACAAAAACACCTATTGGATGCACAAGATTGGTTAAAAACCTTAATTGGACAAGATTAGGTGTAGGGAGGACGAAAATGACCTAAATGTTCATCCAATGACACAAAAACACCAATTGGATGCACAAGATTGGTTAGAAACCCTAATTGGACAAGATAAAGTGTAGGAAGGACGAAAATGACCTAAATGTTCATCCAATGACATAAAACACCTATTGGATGGACAAGATAGGTTAAAAACCCTAATTGGACAAGAATTAGCCTAGGGAGGACGAAAATGACCTAACTGTTCATCCAATGACACAAAAACACCTATTGGATGCACAAGATTGGTTAGAAGCCCTAATTGGACAAGATTAAGTTTAGGGAGGACGAAAATGACCTAAATATTCATCCAATGACACAAAACACCTATTGGATGGACAAGATAGGTTAAAAACCCTAATTGGACAAGAATTAGCCAAGGGAGGACGAAAATGACCTAATTGTTCAACCAATAACACAAAAACAGCTATTGGATGCACAAGATTGGTTAGAAACCCTAATTGGTCAAGATAAACTGTAGGTAAGACGAAAATGACCTAAATGTTCATCCAATGACACAAAACACCTATTGGATGGACAAGATAAGTTAAAAACCCTAATTGGACAAGAATTAGCCTAGGGAGGACGAAAATGACCTAAATGTTCATCCAATGACACAAAAACACCTATTGGATGGACAAGATTGGTTAATAACCCTAATTGGACAAGATTAAGTTTAGGGAGGACGAAAATGACCTAAATGTTCATCCAACGACACAAAAACACCTATTGGATGCACAAGATTGGTTAGAAGCCCTAATTGGACAAGATTAAGTTTAGGGAGGACGAAAATGACCTAAATGTTGATCCAATGACACAAACACAACTATTGGATGCACAAGATTGGTTAGAAACCCTAATTGGACAAGCATAAGCCTAGGGAGGATGAAAATGACCTAAATGTTCATCCACTGACACAAAAACACCTATTGGATGCACAAGATTGGTTAAAAACCCTAATTGGACAAGATTAGGTGTAGGGTGGACCAAAATGACCTAAATGTTCATCCAATGACACAAAAACACCAATTGGATGCACAAGATTGGTTAGTAACCCAAATTGGACAAGATAAAGTGTAGGGAGGACGAAAATGACCTAAATGTTCATCCAATGACAGAAAACACCTATTGGATGCACAAGATTGGTTAAAAACCCTAATTGGACAAGATTAAGAGTAGGGATGACGAAAATGACCTAAATATTCATCAAATGACACAAAACACCTATTGGATGCACAAGATCGGTTAAAAACCCTAATTGGACAAGAATTAGCCTAGGGAGGACGAAAATGACCTAATGGTTCATCCAATGACACAAAAACTCCTATTGGATGCACAAGATTGGTTAATAACCCTAATT
>JBBPBS010000177.1:27060-79620 GCA_037974835.1 Cicer judaicum
AAACACAACTATTGGATGCACAAGATTGGTTAGAAACCCTAATTGGATAAGATTAAGTGTAGGGAGGACGAATATGACCTAAATATTCATCCAATGACACAGAACACCTATTGGATGGACAAGATAGTTTAAAAACCCTAATTGGACAAGAATTAGCCTATGGAGGACGAAAATGACCTAATTGTTCATCTAATGACACAAAAACACCTATTGGATGCACAAGATTGGTTAAAAACCCTAATTGGATAAGAATTAGCCAAGGGAGGACGAAAATGACCTAATTGTTCAACCAATGACACAAAAACACGTATTGGATGCACAAGATTGGTTAGAAACCCTAATTGGGCAAGATAAAGTGTAGGGAAGACGAAAATGACCTAAATGTTCATCCAATGACACAAAACACCTATTGGATGGACAAGATTGGTTAATAACCCTAATTGGATAAGATTAAGTGTAGGGAGGACGAAAATGACCTAAATATTCATCCAATGACACAAAACACCTATTGGATAGACAAGATAGGTTAAAAACCCTAATTGGACAAGAATTAGCCTAGGGAGGACGAAAATGACTTAACTGTTCATCCAATGACACAAAAACACCTATTGGATGCACAAGATTGGTTAGAAGCCCTAATTGGACAAGATTAAGTTTAGGGAGGACGAAAATGACCTAAATGTTCATCCAATGACACAAAAACACCTATTGGATGCACAAGATTGGTTAGAAGCCCTAATTGGACAAGATTAAGTTTAGGGAGGACGAAAATGACCTAAATGTTGATCCAATGACACAAACACAACTATTGGATGCACAAGATTGGTTAGAAACCCTAATTGGACAAGCATAAGCCTAGGGAGGATGAAAATGACCTAAATGTTCATCCACTGACACAAAAACACCTATTGGATGCACAAGATTGGTTAAAAACCCTAATTGGACAAGATTAGGTGTAGGGTGGACGAAAATGACCTAAATGTTCATCCAATGACACAAAAACACCAATTGGATGCACAAGATTGGTTAGTAACCCAAATTGGACAAGATAAAGTGTAGGGAGGACGAAAATGACCTAAATGTTCATCCAATGACAGAAAACACCTATTGGATGCACAAGATTGGTTAAAAACCCTAATTAAACAAGATTAAGAGTAGGGATGACGAAAATGACCTAAATATTCATCAAATGACACAAAACACCTATTGGATGCACAAGATCGGTTAAAAACCCTAATTGGACAAGAATTAGCCTAGGGAGGACGAAAATGACCTAATGGTTCATCCAATGACACAAAAACTCCTATTGGATGCACAAGATTGGTTAATAACCCTAATTGGATAAGATTAAGTGTAGGGAAGACGAAAATGACCTAAATATTCATCCAATGACACAAAACACCTATTGGATGCACAAGATTGGTTAATAACCCTAATTAGATAAGATTAAGTGTAGGGAGGACGAAAATGACCTAAATATTCATCCAATGATACAAAACACCTATTGGATGGACAAGATAGGTTAAAAACCCTAATTGGACAAGAATTAGCCAAGGGAGGACGAAAATGACCTAATTGTTCAACCAATGACACAAAAACACCTATTGGATGCACAAGATTGGTTAGAAACCCTAATTGGTCAAGATAAACTGTAGGGAAGACGAAAATGACCTAAATGTTCATCCAATGACACAAAACACCTATTGGATGGACAAGATAAGTTAAAAACCCTAATTGGACAAGAATTAGCCTAGGGAGGACGAAAATGACCTAAATTTCATCCAATGACACAAACACAACTATTGGATGCACAAGATTGGTTAGAAACCCTAATTGGATAAGATTAAGTGTAGGGAGGACGAATATGACCTAAATATTCATCCAATGACACAGAACACCTATTGGATGGACAAGATAGTTTAAAAACCCTAATTGGACAAGAATTAGCCTATGGAGGACGAAAATGACCTAATTGTTCATCCAATGACACAAAAACACCTATTGGATGCACAAGATTGGTTAAAAACCCTAATTGGATAAGAATTAGCCAAGGGAGGACGAAAATGACCTAATTGTTCAACCAATGACACAAAAACACGTATTGGATGCACAAGATTGGTTAGAAACCCTAATTGGGCATGATAAAGTGTAGGGAAGACGAAAATGACCTAAATGTTCATCCAATGACACAAAACACCTATTGGATGGACAAGATTGGTTAATAACCCTAATTGGATAAGATTAAGCGTAGGGAGGACGAAAATGACCTAAATATTCATCCAATGACACAAAACACCTATTGGATAGACAAGATAGGTTAAAAACCCTAATTGGACAAGAATTAGCCTAGGGAGGACGAAAATGACCTAATTGTTCATCCAATGACACAAAAACACCTATTGGATGCACAAGATTGGTTAGAAGCCCTTTTTGGACAAGATTAAGTTTAGGGAGGACGAAAATGACCTAAATGTTCATCCAGTGACACAAACACAACTATTGGATGCACAAGATTGGTTAGAAACCCTAATTGGACAAGCATAAGCCTAGGGAGGATGAAAATGACCTAAATGTTCATCCACTGACACAAAAACACCTATTGGATGCACAAGATTGGTTAAAAACCTTAATTGGACAAGATTAGGTGTAGGGAGGACGAAAATGACCTAAATGTTCATCCAATGACACAAAAACACCAATTGGATGCACAAGATTGGTTAGAAACCCTAATTGGACAAGATAAAGTGTAGGGAGGACGAAAATGACCTAAATATTCATCCAATGATACAAAACACCTATTGGATGGACAAGATAGGTTAAAAACCCTAATTGGACAAGAATTAGCCAAGGGAGGACGAAAATGACCTAATTGTTCAACCAATGACACAAAAACAGCTATTGGATGCACAAGATTGGTTAGAAACCCTAATTGGTCAAGATAAACTGTAGGTAAGACGAAAATGACCTAAATGTTCATCCAATGACACAAAACACCTATTGGATGGACAAGATAAGTTAAAAACCCTAATTGGACAAGAATTAGCCTAGGGAGGACGAAAATGACCTAAATGTTCATCCAATGACACAAACACAACTATTGGATGCACAAGATTGGTTAGAAACCCTAATTGGACAAGCATAAGCCTAGGGAGGATGAAAATGACCTAAATGTTCATCCACTGACACAAAAACACCTATTGGATGCACAAGATTGGTTAAAAACCTTAATTGGACAAGATTAGGTGTAGGGAGGACGAAAATGACCTAAATGTTCATCCAATGACACAAAAACACCAATTGGATGCACAAGATTGGTTAGAAACCCTAATTGGACAAGATAAAGTGTAGGAAGGACGAAAATGACCTAAATGTTCATCCAATGACATAAAACACCTATTGGATTGACAAGATAGGTTAAAAACCCTAATTGGACAAGAATTAGCCTAGGGAGGACGAAAATGACCTAACTGTTCATCCCATGACACAAAAACACCTATTGGATGCACAAGATTGGTTAGAAGCCCTAATTGGACAAGATTAAGTTTAGGAAGGACGAAAATGACCTAAATGTTCATCCAATGACACAAAAACACCTATTGGATGCACAAGATTGGTTAGAAGCCCTAATTGGACAAGATTATGTTTAGGGAGGACGAAAATGACCTAAATGTTGATCCAATGACACAAACACAACTATTGGATGCACAAGATTGGTTAGAAACCCTAATTGGACAAGCATAAGCCTAGGGAGGATGAAAATGACCTAAATGTTCATCCACTGACACAAAAACACCTATTGGATGCACAAGATTGGTTAAAAACCCTAATTGGACAAGATTACGTGTAGGGTGGACGAAAATGACCTAAATGTTCATCCAATGACACAAAAACACCAATTGGATGCACAAGATTGGTTAGTAACCCAAATTGGACAAGATAAAGTGTAGGGAGGACGAAAATGACCTAAATGTTCATCCAATGACAGAAAACACCTATTGGATGCACAAGATTGGTTAAAAACCCTAGTTGGACAAGATTAAGAGTAGGGATGACGAAAATGACCTAAATATTCATCAAATTACACAAAACACCTATTGGATGCACAAGATTGGTTAAAAACCCTAATTGGACAAGAATTAGCCTAGGGAGGACGAAAATGACCTAATGGTTCATCCAATGACACAAAAACACCTATTGGATGCACAAGATTGGTTAATAACCCTAATTGGATAAGATTAAGTGTAGGGAGGACGAAAATGACCTAAATATTCATCCAATGACACAAAACACCTATTGGATGCACAAGATTGGTTAATAACCCTAATTGGATAAGATTAAGTGTAGGGAGGACGAAAATGACCTAAATATTCATCCAATGATACAAAACACCTATTGGATGGACAAGATATGTTAAAAACCCTAATTGGACAAGAATTAGCCAAGGGAGGACGAAAATGACCTAATTGTTCAACCAATAACACAAAAACAGCTATTGGATGCACAAGATTGGTTAGAAACCCTAATTGGTCAAGATAAACTGTAGGTAAGACGAAAATGACCTAAATGTTCATCCAATGACACAAAACACCTATTGGATGGACAAGATAAGTTAAAAACCCTAATTGGACAAGAATTAGCCTAGGGAGGACGAAAATGACCTAAATGTTCATCCAATGACACAAACACAACTATTGGATGCACAAGATTGGTTAGAAACCCTAATTGGACAAGCATAAGCCTAGGGAGGATGAAAATGACCTAAATGTTCATCCACTGACACAAAAACACCTATTGGATGCGCAAGATTGGTTAAAAACCCTAATTGGACAAGATTAGGTGTAGGGAGGACGAAAATGACCTAAATGTTCATCGAATGACACAAAAACACCAATTGGATGCACAAGATTGGTTAGAAACCCTAATTGGACAAGATAAAGTGTAGGGAGGACGAAAATGACCTAAATGTTCGTCCAATGACAGAAAACACCTATTGGATGCACAAGATTGGTTAAAAACCCTAATTGGACAAGATTAAGAGTAGGGAGGACGAAAATGACCTAAATATTCATCCAATGACACAAAACACCTATTGGGTGGAAAAGATAGGTTTAAAACCCTAATTGGACAAGAATTAGCCTATGGAGGACGAAAATGACCTAATTGTTCATCCAATGACACAAAAACTCCTATTGGATGCACAAGATTGGTCAAAAATCCTAATTGGACAAGAATTAGTTAAGTGAGGACGAAAATGACCTAATTGCTCAACCAATGACACAAAAACACGTATTGGATGCACAAGATTGGTTAGAAACCCTAATTGGTCAAGATAAACTGTAGGGAAGACGAAAATGACCTAAATGTTCATCCAATGACACAAAACACCTATTGGATGGACAAGATAGGTTAAAAACCCTAATTGGACAAGAATTAGCCTAGGGAGGACGAAAATGACCTAACTGTTCATCCAATGACACAAAAACACCTATTGGATGCAGCAGATTGGTTAAAAACCCTAATTGGACAAGAATTAGCCTAGGGAGGACGAAAATGACCTAATTGTTCATCCAATGACACAAAAACTACTGTTGGATGCACAAGATTGGTTAAAAATCCTAATTGGAGAAGAATTAGCCAAGGGAGGACGAAAATGACCTAATTGTTCAACCAATGACACAAAAACACGTATTGGATGCACAAGATTGGTTAGAAACCCTAATTGGGCAAGATAAAGTGTAGGGAAGACGAAAATGACCTAAATATTCATCCAACGACACAAAACACCTATTGGATGGACAAGATTGGTTAATAACCCTAATTGGATAAGATTAAGTGTAGGGAGGACGAAAATGACCTAAATATTCATCCAATGACACAAAACACCTATTGGATGGACAAGATAAGTTAAAAACCCTAATTGGACAAGATAAGTTAAAAACCCTAATTGGACAAGAATTAGCCTAGGGAGGACGAAAATGACCTAAATGTTCATCCAATGACACAAACACAACTATTGGATGCACAAGATTGGTTAGAAGCCCTATTTGGACAAGATTAAGTTTAGGGAGGACGAAAATGACATAAATGTTCATCCAATGACACAAAAACACCAATTGGATGCACAAGATTGGTTAGCAACCCTAAATGGACAAGATAAAGTGTAGGAAGGACGAAAATGACCTAACTGTTCATCCAATGACATAAAACACCTATTGGATGGACAAGATTGGTTAGAAACCCTAATTGGACAAGATAAAGTGTAGGAAGGACGAAAATGACCTAAATGTTCATCCAATGACACAAAACACCTATTGGATGCACAAGATTGGTTAAAAACCCTAATTGGACAAGAATTAGCCTAGGGAGGACGAAAATGACCTAATTGTTCAACCAATGACACAGAAACACCTATTGGATGCACAAGATTTGTTAGAAACCCTAATTGGGCAAGACAAAGTGTAGGGAGGACAAAAATGACATAAATGTTCATCCAATGACACAAAACACCTATTGGTTGCACAAGATTGGTTAAAAATCCTAATTGGATAAGATTAAGTGTAGGGAGGACGAAAATGACCTAAATATTCATCCAATGACACAAAACACCTATTAGATGCACAAGATTGCATAGAAACCCTAATTGGACAAGATAAAGTGTAGGGAGGATGAAAATGACCTAAATGTTCATCCAATGACACAAAACACCTATTGGATGCACAAGATTGGTTAAAAACCCTAATTGGACAAGAATTAGCCTAGGGAGGACGAAAATGACCTAATTGTTCATCCAATGACACAAAAACTCCTATTGGATGCACAAGATTGGTTAAAAATCCTAATTGGACAAGATTAAGTTTAGGGAGGACGAAAATGTCCTAAATGTTCATCCAATGACACAAACACAACAGTTGGATGCACAAGATTGGTTAGAAACCCTAATTGGACAAGCATAAGCCTGGGGAGGATGAAAATGACCTAAATGTTCATCCACTGACACAAAAACACCTATTGGATGCACAAGATTGGTTAAAAACCTTAATTGGACAAGATTAGGTGTAGGGAGGACGAAAATGACCTAAATGTTCATCCAATGACACAAAAACACCAATTGGATGCACAAGATTGGTTAGAAACCCTAATTGGACAAGATAAAGTGTAGGAAGGACGAAAATGACCTAAATGTTCATCCAATGACACAAAACACCTATTGGATGGACAAGATAAGTTAAAAACCCTAATTGGACAAGAATTAGCCTAGGGAGGACGAAAATGACCTAAATGTTCATCCAATGACACAAACACAACTATTGGATGCACAAGATTGGTTAGAAACCCTAATTGGACAAGCATAAGCCTAGGGAGGATGAAAATGACCTAAATGTTCATCCACTAACACAAAAAAACCTATTGGATGCACAATATTGGTTAAAAACCCTAATTGGACAAGATTAGGTGTAGGGAGGACGAAAATGACCTAAATGTTCATCCAATGACACAAAAACACCAATTGGATGCACAAGATTGGTTAGAAACCCTAATTGGACAAGATAAAGTGTAGGGAGGACGAAAATGACCTAAATGTTCATCCAATGACACAAAACACCTATTGGATGGACAAGATAGGTTAAAAACCCTAATTGGACAAGAATTAGCCTAGGGAGGACGAAAATGACATAACTGTTCATCCAATGACACAAAAACACCTATTGGATGCTCAAGATTGGTTAGAAGCCCTAATTGGACAAGATTAAGTTTAGGGAGGACGAAAATGACCTAAATGTTCATCCAATGACACAAACACAACTATTGGATGCACAAGATTGGTTAGAAACCCTAATTGGACAAGCATAAGCCTAGGGAAGATGAAAATGACCTAAATGTTCGTCCACTGACACAAAAACACCTATTGGATGCATAAGATTGGTTAGAAACCCTAAATGGGCAAGATAAAGTGTAGGGAGGACGAAAATGACCTAAATGTTCTTCCAATGACACAAAACACCTATTGGATGCACAAGATTGGTTAATAACCCTAATTGGATAAGATTAAGTGTAGGGAGGACGAAAATGACCTAAATATTCATCCAATGACACAAAACACCTATTGGATGGACAAGATAGGTTAAAAACCCTAATTGGACAAGAATTAGCCTAGGGAGGACGAAAATGACCTAATTGTTCATCCAATGACACAAAAACACCTATTGGATGCACAAGATTGGTTAAAAACCCTAATTGGATAAGAATTAGCCAAGGGAGGACGAAAATGACCTAATTGTTCAACCAATGACACAAAAACACGTATTGGATGCACAAGATTGGTTAGAAACCCTAATTGGGCAAGATAAAGTGTAGGGAAGACGAAAATGACCTAAATGTTCATCCAATGACACAAAACACCTATTGGATGGACAAGATTGGTTAATAACCCTAATTGGATAAGATTAAGTGTAGGGAGGACGAAAATGACCTAAATATTCATCCAATGACACAAAACACCTATTGGATAGACAAGATAGGTTAAAAACCCTAATTGGACAAGAATTAGCCTAGGGAGGACGAAAATGACCTAATTGTTCATCCAATGACACAAAAACACCTATTGGATGCACAAGATTGGTTAGAAGCCCTTTTTGGACAAGATTAAGTTTAGGGAGGACGAAAATGACCTAAATGTTCATCCAGTGACACAAACACAACTATTGGATGCACAAGATTGGTTAGAAACCCTAATTGGACAAGCATAAGCCTAGGGAGGATGAAAATGACCTAAATGTTCATCCACTGACACAAAAACACCTATTGGATGCACAAGATTGGTTAAAAACCTTAATTGGACAAGATTAGGTGTAGGGAGGACGAAAATGACCTAAATGTTCATCCAATGACACAAAAACACCAATTGGATGCACAAGATTGGTTAGAAACCCTAATTGGACAAGATAAAGTGTAGGGAGGACGAAAATGACCTAAATGTTCATTCAATGACACAAAACACCTATTGGATGCACAAGATTGGTTAAAAACCCTAATTGGATAAGATTAAGAGTAGGGAGGACGAAAATGACCTAAATATTCATCCAATGACACAATACACCTATTGGATGCACAATATTGGTTAAAAACCCTAATTGGACAAGAATTAGCCTAGGGAGGACGAAAATGACCTAATTGTTCATGTAATGACACAAAAACTCCTGTTGGATGCACAAGATTGGTTAAAAATCCTAATTGGAGAAGAATTAGCCAAGGGAGGACGAAAATGACCTAATTGTTCAACCAATGACACAAAAACATGTATTGGATGCACAAGATTGGTTAGAAACCCTAATTGGGCAAGATAAAGTGTAGGGAAGAAAAAAATGACCTAAATGTTCATCCAATGACACAAAACACCTATTGGATGGACAAGATTGGTTAATAACCCTAATTGGATAAGATTAAGTGTAGGGAGGACGAAAATGACCTAAATATTCATCCAATGACAAAAAACACCTATTGGATGGACAAGATACGTTAAAAATCCTAATTGGACAAGAATTAGCCTTGGGAGGACGAAAATGACCTAATTGTTCATCCAATGACACAAAAACTCCTATTGGATGCACAAGATTGGTTAAAAATCCTAATTGGACAAGAATTAGCCAAGGGAGGACGAAAATGAACTAATTGTTCAACCAATGACACAAAAACACGTATTGGATGCAACAGATTGGTTAGAAACCCTAATTGGTCAAGATAAACTGTAGGGAAGACGAAAATGACCTAAATGTTCATCCAATGACACAAAATACCTATTGGATGGACAAGATAAGTTAAAAACCCTAATTGGACAAGAATTAGCCTAGGGAGGACGAAAATGACCTAAATGTTCATCCAATGACACAAACACAACTATTGGATGCGTAAGATTGGTTAGAAACCCTAATTGGACAAGCATAAGCCTAGGGAGGATGAAAATGACCTAAATGTTCATCCACTAACACAAAAAAACCTATTGGATGCACAATATTGGTTAAAAACCCTAATTGGACAAGATTAGGTGTAGGGAGGACGAAAATGACCTAAATGTTCATCCAATGACACAAAAACACCAATTGGATGCACAAGATTGGTTAGAAACCCTAATTGGACAAGATAAAGTGTAGGGAGGACGAAAATGACCTAAATGTTCATTCAATGACACAAAACACCTATTGGATGCACAAGATTGGTTAAAAACCCTAATTGGATAAGATTAAGAGTAGGGAGGACGAAAATGACCTAAATATTCATCCAATGACACAATACACCTATTGGATGCACAAGATTGGTTAAAAACCCTAATTGGACAAGAATTAGCCTAGGAAGGACGAAAATGACCTAATTGTTCATCCAATGACACAAAAACTCCTGTTGGATGCACAAGATTGGTTAAAAATCCTAATTGGAGAAGAATTAGCCAAGGGAGGACGAAAATGACCTAATTGTTCAACCAATGACACAAAAACACGTATTGGATGCACAAGATTGGTTAGAAACCCTAATTGGGCAAGATAAAGTGTAGGGAAGATGAAAATGATCTAAATGTTCATCCAATGACACAAAACACCTATTGGATGGACAAGATTGGTTAATAACCCTAATTGGATAAGATTAAGTGTAGGGAGGACGAAAATGACCTAAATATTCATCCAATGACACAAAACACTTATTGGATGGACAAGATACGTTAAAAACCCTAATTGGACAAGAATTAGCCTTGGGAGGACGAAAATGACCTAATTGTTCATCCAATGACACAAAAACTCCTATTGGATGCACAAGATTGGTTAAAAATCCTAATTGGACAAGAATTAGCCAAGGGAGGATGAAAATGAACTAATTGTTCAACCAATGACACAAAAACACGTATTGGATGCACAAGATTGGTTAGAAACCCTAATTGGTCAAGATAAACTGTAGGGAAGACGAAAATGACCTAAATGTTCATCCAATGACACAAAATACCTATTGGATGGACAAGATAAGTTAAAAACCCTAATTGGACAAGAATTAGCCTAGGGAGGACGAAAATGACCTAAATGTTCATCCAATGACACAAACACAACTATTGGATGCACAAGATTGGTTAGAAACCCTAATTGGACAAGCAAAAGCCTAGGGAGGATGAAAATGGCCTAAATGTTCATCCACTGACACAAAAACACCTATTGGATGCACAAGATTGGTTAAAAACCCTAATTGGACAAGATTAGGTGTAGGGAGGACGAAAATGACATAAATGTTCATCCAATGACACAAAAACACCAATTGGATGCACAAGATTGGTTAGAAACCCTAATTGGACAAGATAAAGTGTAGGAAGGACGAAAATGACCTAAATGTTCATCCAATGACACAAAACACCTATTGGATGGACAAGATAGGTTAAAAACCCTAATTGGACAAGAATTAGCCTAGGGAGGACGAAAATGACCTAACTGTTCATCCAATGACACAAAAACACCTATTGGATGCAGCAGATTGGTTAAAAACCCTAATTGGACAAGAATTAGCCTAGGGAGGACGAAAATGACCTAATTGTTCATCCAATGACACAAAAACTACTGTTGGATGCACAAGATTGGTTAAAAATCCTAATTGGAGAAGAATTAGCCAAGGGAGGACGAAAATGACCTAATTGTTCAACCAATGACACAAAAACACGTATTGGATGCACAAGATTGGTTAGAAACCCTAATTGGGCAAGATAAAGTGTAGGGAAGACGAAAATGACCTAAATATTCATCCAACGACACAAAACACCTATTGGATGGACAAGATTGGTTAATAACCCTAATTGGATAAGATTAAGTGTAGGGAGGACGAAAATGACCTAAATATTCATCCAATGACACAAAACACCTATTGGATGGACAAGATAAGTTAAAAACCCTAATTGGACAAGATAAGTTAAAAACCCTAATTGGACAAGAATTAGCCTAGGGAGGACGAAAATGACCTAAATGTTCATCCAATGACACAAACACAACTATTGGATGCACAAGATTGGTTAGAAGCCCTATTTGGACAAGATTAAGTTTAGGGAGGACGAAAATGACATAAATGTTCATCCAATGACACAAAAACACCAATTGGATGCACAAGATTGGTTAGCAACCCTAAATGGACAAGATAAAGTGTAGGAAGGACGAAAATGACCTAACTGTTCATCCAATGACATAAAACACCTATTGGATGGACAAGATTGGTTAGAAACCCTAATTGGACAAGATAAAGTGTAGGAAGGACGAAAATGACCTAAATGTTCATCCAATGACACAAAACACCTATTGGATGCACAAGATTGGTTAAAAACCCTAATTGGACAAGAATTAGCCTAGGGAGGACGAAAATGACCTAATTGTTCAACCAATGACACAGAAACACCTATTGGATGCACAAGATTTGTTAGAAACCCTAATTGGGCAAGACAAAGTGTAGGGAGGACAAAAATGACATAAATGTTCATCCAATGACACAAAACACCTATTGGTTGCACAAGATTGGTTAAAAATCCTAATTGGATAAGATTAAGTGTAGGGAGGACGAAAATGACCTAAATATTCATCCAATGACACAAAACACCTATTAGATGCACAAGATTGCATAGAAACCCTAATTGGACAAGATAAAGTGTAGGGAGGATGAAAATGACCTAAATGTTCATCCAATGACACAAAACACCTATTGGATGCACAAGATTGGTTAAAAACCCTAATTGGACAAGAATTAGCCTAGGGAGGACGAAAATGACCTAATTGTTCATCCAATGACACAAAAACACCTGTCATATGCACAAGATTGGTCAGAAACCCTAATTGAACAAGATTAAGTGTAGGGAGGACGAAAATGACCTAAATGTTCATCCAATGACACAAAACACCTATTGGATGCACAAGATTGGTTAAAAACCCTAATTGGATAAGAATTAGCATAAGGAGGACGAAAATGACCTAAATGTTCATCCAATGACACAAAACACCTATTAGATGCACAAGATTGGTTAAAAACCCTAATTGGACAAGAATTATCATAGGGAGGACGAAAATGACCTAATTGTTCATCCAATGACACAAAAACACCAATTGGAAGCACAAGATTGGTTAGAAACCCTAATTGGACAAGATAAAGTGTAGGGAGGACGAAAATGACCTAAATGTTCATCCAATGACACAAAACACCTATTGGATGCACAAGATTGGTTAAAAACCCTAATTGGATAAGAATTAGCCTAAGGAGGACGAAAATGACCTAAGTGTTCATCCAATGACACAAAACACCTATTGGATGCACGAGATTGGTTAAAAACCCTAATTGAACAAGATTAAGTGTAGGGAGGACGAAAATGACCTAAATGTTCATCCAATGACACAAAACACCTATTGGATGCACAAGATTGGTTAAAAACCCTAATTGGATAAGAATTAGCATAAGGAGAACGAAAATGACCTAAATGTTCATCCAATGACACAAAACACCTATTGGATGCACAAGATTGGTTAAAAACCCTAATTGGACAAGATTAAGTGTAGGGAGGACGAAAATGACCTAAATGTTCATCCAATGACACAAAACACTTATTGGATGCACAAGATTGGTTAAAAACCCTAATTAGACAAGATTAAGTGTAGGGAGGACGAAAATGACCTAAATATTCATCCAATGACACAAAACACCTATTGGATGCACAAGATTGGTTAAAAACCCTAATTGGACAAGAATTAGCCTAGGGAGGACGAAAATGACCTAATTGTTCATCCAATGACACAAAAACCCTATTGGATGCATAAGATTGGTTAAAAATCCTAATTGGACAAGAATTAGCCAAGGGAGGACGAAAATGACCTAAATGTTCATCCAATGACACAAAACACCTATTGGATGGACAAGATTGGTTAATAACCCTAATTGGATAAGATTAAGTGTAGGGAGGACGAAAATGACCTAAATATTCATCCAATGACACAAAACACCTATTGGATAGACAAGATAGGTTAAAAACCCTAATTGGACAAGAATTAGCCTAGGGAGGACGAAAATGACCTAATTGTTCATCCAATGACACAAAAACACCTATTGGATGCACAAGATTGGTTAGAAGCCCTTTTTGGACAAGATTAAGTTTAGGGAGGACGAAAATGACCTAAATGTTCATCCAGTGACACAAACACAACTATTGGATGCACAAGATTGGTTAGAAACCCTAATTGGACAAGCATAAGCCTAGGGAGGATGAAAATGACCTAAATGTTCATCCACTGACACAAAAACACCTATTGGATGCACAAGATTGGTTAAAAACCTTAATTGGACAAGATTAGGTGTAGGGAGGACGAAAATGACCTAAATATTCATCCAATGACACAAAACACCTATTGGATAGACAAGATAGGTTAAAAACCCTAATTGGACAAGAATTAGCCTAGGGAGGACGAAAATGACCTAATTGTTTATCCAATGACACAAAAACACCTATTGGATGCACAAGATTGGTTAGAAGCCCTAATTAGACAAGATTAAGTTTAGGGAGGACGAAAATGACCTAAATGTTCATCCAATGACACAAAAACACCTATTGGATGCACAAGATTGGTTAAATACCCTAATTGAACAAGATTAAGTGTTGGGAGGACGAAAATGACCTAAATATTCATCCAATGACATAAAACACCAATTGGATGCACAGGATTGGTTAAAAACCCTAATTGGACGAGATTAAGTGTAGGGAGGACGAATATGACCTAAATATTCATCCAATGACACAGAACACCTATTGGATGGACAAGATAGGTTAAAAACCCTAATTGGACAAGAATTAGCCTATGGAGGACGAAAATGACCTAATTGTTCATCCAATGACACAAAAACTCCTATTGGATGCACAAGATTAGTTAAAAATCCTAATTGGACAAGAATTAGCCTTGGGAGGACGAAAATGACCTAATTGTTCAACCAATGACACAAAAACACCTATTGGATGCACAAGATTGGTTAGAAACCCTAATTGGGCAAGATAAAGTGTAGGGAGGACGAAAATGACCTAAATGTTCATCCAATGACACAAAACACCTATGGGATGTAGAAGATTGGTTAATAACCCTAATTGGATAAGATTAAGTGTAGGGAGGACGAAAATGACCTAAATATTCATCCAATGACACAGAACACCTATTGGATGGACAAGATAGGTTAAAAACCCTAATTGGACAAGAATTAGCCTATGGAGGACGAAAATGACCTAATTGTTCATCCAATGACACAAAAACACCTATTGGATGCACAAGATTGGTTAGAAGCCCTAATTGGACAAGAATTAGCCAAGGGAGGACGAAAATGACCTAATTGTTCAACCAATGACACAAAAACACGTATTGGATGCACAAGATTGATTAGAAACCCTAATTGGTCAAGATAAACTGTAGGGAAGACGAAAATGACCTAAATGTTCATCCAATGACACAAAACACCTATTGGATGGACAAGATAGGTTAAAAACCCTAATTGGACAAGAATTAGCCTAGGGAGGACGAAAATGACCTAACTGTTCATCCAATGACACAAAAACACCTATTGGATGCAGCAGATTGGTTAAAAACCCTAATTGGACAAGAATTAGCCTAGGGAGGACGAAAATGACCTAATTGTTCATCCAATGACACAAAAACTACTGTTGGATGCACAAGATTGGTTAAAAATCCTAATTGGAGAAGAATTAGCCAAGGGAGGACGAAAATGACCTAATTGTTCAACCA
The DNA here is from genome assembly GCA_037974835.1 of Cicer judaicum. Lineage (NCBI taxonomy): Eukaryota > Viridiplantae > Streptophyta > Magnoliopsida > Fabales > Fabaceae > Cicer > Cicer judaicum. Next base: position 42,837 of record JBBPBS010000177.1, read on the forward strand.
ATGACACAAAAACACGTATTGGATGCACAAGATTGGTTAGAAACCCTAATTGGGCAAGATCAAGTGTAGGGAAGACGAAAATGACCTAAATATTCATCCAACGACACAAAACACCTATTGGATGGACAAGATTGGTTAATAACCCTAATTGGATAAGATTAAGTGTAGGGAGGACGAAAATGACCTAAATATTCATCCAATGACACAAAACACCTATTGGATGGACAAGATAAGTTAAAAACCCTAATTGGACAAGAATTAGCCTAGGGAGGACGAAAATGACCTAAATGTTCATCCAATGACACAAACACAACTATTGGATGCACAAGATTGGTTAGAAGCCCTATTTGGACAAGATTAAGTTTAGGGAGGACGAAAATGACATAAATGTTCATCCAATGACACAAAAACACCAATTGGATGCACAAGATTGGTTAGCAACCCTAAATGGACAAGATAAAGTGTAGGAAGGACGAAAATGACCTAACTGTTCATCCAATGACATAAAACACCTATTGGATGGACAAGATTGGTTAGAAACCCTAATTGGACAAGATAAAGTGTAGGAAGGACGAAAATGACCTAAATGTTCATCCAATGACACAAAACACCTATTGGATGCACAAGATTGGTTAAAAACCCTAATTGGACAAGAATTAGCCTAGGGAGGACGAAAATGACCTAATTGTTCAACCAATGACACAGAAACACCTATTGGATGCACAAGATTTGTTAGAAACCCTAATTGGGCAAGACAAAGTGTAGGGAGGACGAAAATGACATAAATGTTCATCCAATGACACAAAACACCTATTGGTTGCACAAGATTGGTTAAAAATCCTAATTGGATAAGATTAAGTGTAGGGAGGACGAAAATGACCTAAATATTCATCCAATGACACAAAACACCTATTAGATGCTCAAGATTGCATAGAAACCCTAATTGGACAAGATAAAGTGTAGGGAGGATGAAAATGAACTAAATGTTCATCCAATGACACAAAACACCTATTGGATGCACAAGATTGGTTAAAAACCCTAATTGGACAAGAATTAGCCTAGGGAGGACGAAAATGACCTAATTGTTCAACCAATGACACAGAAACACCTATTGGATGCACAAGATTTGTTAGAAACCCTAATTGGGCAAGACAAAGTGTAGGGAGGACGAAAATGACATAAATGTTCATCCAATGACACAAAACACCTATTGGTTGCACAAGATTGGTTAAAAATCCTAATTGGATAAGATTAAGTGTAGGGAGGACGAAAATGACCTAAATATTCATCCAATGACACAAAACACCTATTAGATGCACAAGATTGCATAGAAACCCTAATTGGACAAGATAAAGTGTAGGGAGGATGAAAATGACCTAAATGTTCATCCAATGACACAAAACACCTATTGAATTCACAAGATTGATTTAAAACCCTAATTGGACATGATTAGGAGTTGGGAGGACGAAAATGACCTAAATGTTCATCCAATGACACAAAACACCTATTGGATGCACAAGATTGGTTAAAAACCCTAATTGATAAAGAACAAGCCTTTGGAGGACGAAAATGACCTAAATATTCATCCAATGACACAAAACACCTATTGGATGCAGAAGATTGGTTAATAACCCTAATTGGATAAGATTAAGTGTAGGGAGGACGAAAATGACCTAAATATTCATCCAATTACACAGAACACCTATTGGATGGACAAGATAGGTTAAAAACCCTAATTGGACAAGAATTAGACTATGGAGGACGAAAATGACCTAATTGTTCATCCAATGACACAAAAACTCCTATTGGATGCACAAGATTAGTTAAAAATCCTAATTGGACAAGAATTAGCCCAGGGAGGACGAAAATGACCTAATTGTTCAACCAATGACACAAAAACACCTATTGGATGCACAAGATTGGTTAGAAACCCTAATTGGGCAAGATAAAGTGTAGGGAGGACGAAAATGACCTAAATATTCATCCAACGACAGAAAACACCTATTGGATGCACAAGATTGGTTAATAACCCTAATTGGATAAGATTAAGTGTAGGGAGGACGAAAATGACCTAAATGTTCATCCAATGACACAAAACACCTATTGGATGTACAAGATTGGTTAATAACCCTAATTGGATAAGATTAAGTTTAGGGAGGACGGAAATGACCTAAATATTCATCCAATGACACAATACACCTATTGGATGCACAAGATTGGTTAAAAACCCTAATTGGACAAGAACAAGCCTATGGAGGAAGAAAATGACCTAATTGTTCATCGAATGACACAAACACACCTATAGGATGCACAAGATTGGTTAGAATCCCTAATTGGACAAGTATAAGCCTAGGGAGGATGAAAATGACCTAAATGTTCATCCACTAACACAATAACACCTATTGGATGCACAAGATTGGTTAAAAACCCTAATTGGACAAGATTAGGTGTAGGGAGGACGAAAATGACCTAAATGTTCATCCAATGACACAAAAACACCAATGGGATGCACAAGATAGGTTAAAAACCGTAATTGGACAAGAACAAGCCTATGGAGGAAGAAAATGACCTAATTGTTCATCGAATGACACAAACACACCTATAGGATGCACAAGATTGGTTAGAATCCCTAATTGGACAAGTATAAGCCTAGGGAGGATGAAAATGACCTAAATGTTCATCCACTAACACAATAACACCTATTGGATGCACAAGATTGGTTAAAAACCCTAATTGGACAAGATTAGGTGTAGGGAGGACGAAAATGACCTAAATGTTCATCCAATGACACAAAAACACCAATTGGATGCACAAGATAGGTTAGAAACTCTAATTGGACAAGATAAAGTGTAGGGAGGACGAAAATGACCTAAATGTTCATCCAATGACACAAAACACCTATTGGATGCACAAGATTGGTTAAAAACCCTAATTGGACAAGATTAGGTGTAGGGAGGACGAAAATGACATAAATGTTCATCCAATGACACAAAAACACCAATTGGATGCACAAGATTGGTTAGAAACCCTAATTGGACAAGATAAAGTGTAGGAAGGACGAAAATGACCTAAATTTTCATCCAATGACACAAAACACCTATTGGATGGACAAGATAGGTTAAAAACCCTAATTGGACAAGAATTAGCCTAGGGAGGACGAAAATGACCTAACTGTTCATCCAATGACACAAAAACACCTATTGGATGCAGCAGATTGGTTAAAAACCCTAATTGGACAAGAATTAGCCTAGGGAGGACGAAAATGACCTAATCGTTCATCCAATGACACAAAAACTACTGTTGGATGCACAAGATTGGTTAAAAATCCTAATTGGAGAAGTATTAGCCAAGGGAGGACGAAAATGACCTAATTGTTCAACCAATGACACAAAAACACGTATTGGATGCACAAGATTGGTTAGAAACCCTAATTGGGCAAGATAAAGTGTAGGGAAGACGAAAATGACCTAAATATTCATCCAACGACACAAAACACCTATTGGATGGACAAGATTGGTTAATAACCCTAATTGGATAAGATTAAGTGTAGGGAGGACGAAAATGACCTAAATATTCATCCAATGACACAAAACACCTATTGGATGGACAAGATAAGTTAAAAACCCTAATTGGACAAGAATTAGCCTAGGGAGGACGAAAATGACCTAAATGTTCATCCAATGACACAAACACAACTATTGGATGCACAAGATTGGTTAGAAGCCCTATTTGGACAAGATTAAGTTTAGGGAGGACGAAAATGACATAAATGTTCATCCAATGACACAAAAACACCAATTGGATGCACAAGATTGGTTAGCAACCCTAAATGGACAAGATAAAGTGTAGGAAGGACGAAAATGACCTAACTGTTCATCCAATGACATAAAACACCTATTGGATGGACAAGATTGGTTAGAAACCCTAATTGGACAAGATAAAGTGTAGGAAGGACGAAAATGACCTAAATGTTCATCCAATGACACAAAACACCTATTGGATGCACAAGATTGGTTAAAAACCCTAATTGGACAAGAATTAGCCTAGGGAGGACGAAAATGACCTAATTGTTCAACCAATGACACAGAAACACCTATTGGATGCACAAGATTTGTTAGAAACCCTAATTGGGCAAGACAAAGTGTAGGGAGGACAAAAATGACATAAATGTTCATCCAATGACACAAAACACCTATTGGTTGCACAAGATTGGTTAAAAATCCTAATTGGATAAGATTAAGTGTAGGGAGGACGAAAATGACCTAAATATTCATCCAATGACACAAAACACCTATTAGATGCACAAGATTGCATAGAAACCCTAATTGGACAAGATAAAGTGTAGGGAGGATGAAAATGACCTAAATGTTCATCCAATGACACAAAACACCTATTGGATGCACAAGATTGGTTAAAAACCCTAATTGGACAAGAATTAGCCTAGGGAGGACGAAAATGACCTAATTGTTCATCCAATGACACAAAAACACCTGTCATATGCACAAGATTGGTCAGAAACCCTAATTGAACAAGATTAAGTGTAGGGAGGACGAAAATGACCTAAATGTTCATCCAATGACACAAAACACCTATTGGATGCACAAGATTGGTTAAAAACCCTAATTGGATAAGAATTAGCATAAGGAGGACGAAAATGACCTAAATGTTCATCCAATGACACAAAACACCTATTAGATGCACAAGATTGGTTAAAAACCCTAATTGGACAAGAATTATCATAGGGAGGACGAAAATGACCTAATTGTTCATCCAATGACACAAAAACACCAATTGGAAGCACAAGATTGGTTAGAAACCCTAATTGGACAAGATAAAGTGTAGGGAGGACGAAAATGACCTAAGTGTTCATCCAATGACACAAAACACCTATTGGATGCACAAGATTGGTTAAAAACCCTAATTGGACAAGAATTAGCCTAGGGAGGACGAAAACGACCTAATTGTTCATCCAATGACACAAAAACACCTGTCGGATGCACAAGATTGGTCAGAAACCCTAATTGAACAAGATTAAGTGTAGGGAGGACGAAAATGACCTAAATGTTCATCCAATGACACAAAACACCTATTGGATGCACAAGATTGGTTAAAAACCCTAATTGGATAAGAATTAGCATAAGGAGGACAAAAATGACCTAAATGTTTATCCAATGACACAAAACACCTATTGGATGCACAAGATTGGTTAAAAACCCTAATTGGACAAGAATTATCATAGGGAGGACGAAAATGACCTAATTGTTCATCCAATGACACAAAAACACCTATCGGATGCACAAGATTGGTTAGAAACCCTAATTGAACAAGATTAAGTGTAGGGAGGACGAAAATGACCTAAATGTTCATCCAATGACAGAAAACACTTATTGGATGCACAAGATTGGTTAAAAACCCTAATTGGACAAGAATTAGCCTAAGGAGGACGAAAATGACCTAAATGTTCATCCAATGACACAAAACACCTGTTGGATGCACAAGATTGGTTAAAAACCCTAATTGGACAAGAATTATCATAGGGAGGATGAAAATGACCTAAATGTTCATCCAATGACACAAAACACCTATTGGATGCACAAGATTGGTTAAAAACCCTAATTGGACAAGATTAAGTTTAGGGAGGACGAAAATGACCTAAATATTCATCCAATGACACAACACACCTATTGGATGAACAAGATTGGTTGAAAACCCTAATTGGACAAGATTAAGTGTAGGGAGGACGAAAATGACCTAAATGTTCATCCAATGACACAAAAACACCTATCGGATGCACAAGATTGGTTAGAAACCCTAATTGAACAAGATTAAGTGTAGGGAGGACGAAAATGACCTAAATGTTCATCCAATGACACAAAACACCTATTGGATGCACAAGATTGGTTAAAAACCCTAATTGGATAAGAATTAGCATAAGGAGAACGAAAATGACCTAAATGTTCATCCAATGACACAAAAACACCTATTGGATGCACAAGATTGGTTAAAAACCCTAATTGGATAAGAATTAGCATAAGGAGAACGAAAATGACCTAAATGTTCATCCAATGACACAAAACACCTATTGGATGCACAAGATTGGTTACAAACCCTAATTCGACAAGATTAAGTGTAGGGAGGACGAAAATGACCTAAATGTTCATCCAATGACACAAAAACACCTATCGGATGCACAAGATTGGTTAGAAACCCTAATTGAACAAGATTAAGTGTAGGGAGGACGAAAATGACCTAAATGTTCATCCAATGACACAAAACACCTATTGGATGCACAAGATTGGTTAAAAACCCTAATTGGATAAGAATTAGCATAAGGAGGACGAAAATGACCTAAATGTTCATCCAATGACACAAAACACCTATTGGATGCACAAGATTGGTTAAAAACCCTAATTGGACAAGATTAAGTGTACGGAGGACGAAAATGACCTAAATGTTTATCCAATGACACAACACACCTATTGAATGAACAAGATTGGTTAAAAACCCTAATTGGACAAGATTAAGTGTAGGGAGGACGAAAATGACCTAAATGTTCATCCAATGACACAAAAACACCTATCGGATGCACAAGATTGGTTAGAAACCCTAATTGAACAAGATTAAGTGTAGGGAGGACGAAAATGACCTAAATGTTCATCCAATGACACAAAACACCTATTGGATGCACAAGATTGGTTAAAAACCCTAATTGGACAATAATTATTATAGGGAGGACGAAAATGACCTAATTGTTCATCCAATGACACAAAAACACCAATTGGATGCACAAGATTGGTTAGAAACCCAAATTGGACAAGAAAAAGTGTAGGGAGGACGAAAATGAACTAAGTGTTCATCCAATGACACATAACACCTATTTGATGAACAAGATTGGTTAAAAACCCTAATTGGACAAGAATTAGCCTAGGGAGGACGAAAATGACCTAATTGTTCATCCAATGACACAAAAACACCTATCGGATGCACAAGAATTGTTAGAAACCCTAATTGAACAAGATTAAGTGTAGCGAGGACGAAAATGACCTAAATGTTCATCCAATGACACAAAACACCTATTGGATGCACAAGATTGGTTAAAAACCCTAATTGGACAAGAATTATCATAGGGAGGACGAAAATGACCTAATTGTTCATCCAATGACACAAAAACACCAATTGGATGCACAAGATTGGTTAGAAACCCTAATTGGAAAAGATAAAGTGTAGGGAGGACGAAAATGACCTAAAATGTTCATCAATGACACAAAACACCTATTGGATGCACAAGATTGGTTAAAAACCCTAATTGGACAAGATTAAGTTTAGGGAGGACGAAAATGACCTAAATGTTCATCCAATGACACAAAACACCTATTGGATGCACAAGAATTGTTAAAAACCCTAATTGGACAAGAATTAACCTAGGGAGGAAGAAAATGACCTAATTGTTCATCCAATGACACAAAAACACCTATCGGATGCACAAGATTGGGTAGAAACCCTAATTGAACAAGATTAAGTGCAGGGAGGACGAAAATGACCTAATTGTTCATCCAATGACACAAAACACCTATTGGATGCACAAGATTGCTTAAAAACCCTAGTTGGACATGATTAAGTTTAGGGAGGACGAAAATGACCTAAATGTTCATCCAATGACACAAAACACCTATTGGATGCACAAGATTGGTTAAAAACCCTAATTGGACAAGATTAAGTTTAGGAAGGACGAAAATGACCTAAATATTCATCCAATGACACAACACACCTATTGAATGAACAAGATTGGTTGAAAACCCTAATTGGACAAGATTAAATGTTGGGAGGACGAAAATGACCTAAATGTTCATCCAATGACATAAAAACACCTATCGGATACACAAGATTGGTTAGAAACCCTAATTGAACAAGATTAAGTGTAGGGAGGATGAAAATGACCTAAATGTTCATCCAATGACACAAAACACCTATTGGATGCACAAGATTGGTTAAAAACCCTAATTGGACAAGAATTAGCCTAGGGAGGACGAAAATGACCTAATTGTTCAACCAATGACACAGAAACACCTATTGGATGCACAAGATTTGTTAGAAACCCTAATTGGGCAAGACAAAGTGTAGGGAGGACGAAAATGACATAAATGTTCATCCAATGACACAAAACACCTATTGGTTGCACAAGATTGGTTAAAAATCCTAATTGGATAAGATTAAGTGTAGGGAGGACGAAAATGACCTAAATATTCATCCAATGACACAAAACCCCTATTAGATGCACAAGATTGCATAGAAACCCTAATTGGACAAGATAAAGTGTAGGGAGGATGAAAATGACCTAAATGTTCATCCAATGACACAAAACACCTATTGGATGCACAAGATTGGTTAAAAACCCTAATTGGACAAGAATTAGCCTAGGGAGGACGAAAATGACCTAATTGTTCAACCAATGACACAGAAACACCTATTGGATGCACAAGATTTGTTAGAAACCCTAATTGGGCAAGACAAAGTGTAGGGAGGACGAAAATGACATAAATGTTCATCCAATGACACAAAACACCTATTGGTTGCACAAGATTGGTTAAAAATCCTAATTGGATAAGATTAAGTGTAGGGAGGACGAAAATGACCTAAATATTCATCCAATTGGATGCACAAGATTGCTTAAAAACCTTAATTGGACAAGATTAGGTGTAGGGAGGACGAAAATGACCTAAATGTTCATCCAATGACACAAAAACACCAATTGGATGCACAAGATTGGTTAGAAACCCTAATTGGACAAGATAAAGTGTAGGAAGGACGAAAATGACCTAAATGTTCATCCAATGACACAAAACACCTATTGGATGCACAAGATTGGTTAAAAACCCTAATTGATAAAGAACAAGCCTTTGGAGGACGAAAATGACCTAAATATTCATCCAATGACACAAAACACCTATTGGATGCAGAAGATTGGTTAATAACCCTAATTGGATAAGATTAAGTGTAGGGAGGACGAAAATGACCTAAATATTCATCCAATTACACAGAACACCTATTGGATGGACAAGATAGGTTAAAAACCCTAATTGGACAAGAATTAGACTATGGAGGACGAAAATGACCTAATTGTTCATCCAATGACACAAAAACTCCTATTGGATGCACAAGATTAGTTAAAAATCCTAATTGGACAAGAATTAGCCCAGGGAGGACGAAAATGACCTAATTGTTCAACCAATGACACAAAAACACCTATTGGATGCACAAGATTGGTTAGAAACCCTAATTGGGCAAGATAAAGTGTAGGGAGGACGAAAATGACCTAAATATTCATCCAATGACAGAAAACACCTATTGGATGCACAAGATTGGTTAATAACCCTAATTGGATAAGATTAAGTGTAGGGAGGACGAAAATGACCTAAATGTTCATCCAATGACACAAAACACCTATTGGATGTACAAGATTGGTTAATAACCCTAATTGGATAAGATTAAGTTTAGGGAGGACGGAAATGACCTAAATATTCATCCAATGACACAATACACCTATTGGATGCACAAGATTGGTTAAAAACCCTAATTGGACAAGAACAAGCCTATGGAGGAAGAAAATGACCTAATTGTTCATCGAATGACACAAACACACCTATAGGATGCACAAGATTGGTTAGAATCCCTAATTGGACAAGTATAAGCCTAGGGAGGATGAAAATGACCTAAATGTTCATCCACTAACACAATAACACCTATTGGATGCACAAGATTGGTTAAAAACCCTAATTGGACAAGATTAGGTGTAGGGAGGACGAAAATGACCTAAATGTTCATCCAATGACACAAAAACACCAATGGGATGCACAAGATAGGTTAAAAACCGTAATTGGACAAGAACAAGCCTATGGAGGAAGAAAATGACCTAATTGTTCATCGAATGACACAAACACACCTATAGGATGCACAAGATTGGTTAGAATCCCTAATTGGACAAGTATAAGCCTAGGGAGGATGAAAATGACCTAAATGTTCATCCACTAACACAATAACACCTATTGGATGCACAAGATTGGTTAAAAACCCTAATTGGACAAGATTAGGTGTAGGGAGGACGAAAATGACCTAAATGTTCATCCAATGACACAAAAACACCAATTGGATGCACAAGATAGGTTAGAAACTCTAATTGGACAAGATAAAGTGTAGGGAGGACGAAAATGACCTAAATGTTCATCCAATGACACAAAACACCTATTGGATGCACAAGATTGGTTAAAAACCCTAATTGGACAAGATTAGGTGTAGGGAGGACGAAAATGACATAAATGTTCATCCAATGACACAAAAACACCAATTGGATGCACAAGATTGGTTAGAAACCCTAATTGGACAAGATAAAGTGTAGGAAGGACGAAAATGACCTAAATTTTCATCCAATGACACAAAACACCTATTGGATGGACAAGATAGGTTAAAAACCCTAATTGGACAAGAATTAGCCTAGGGAGGACGAAAATGACCTAACTGTTCATCCAATGACACAAAAACACCTATTGGATGCAGCAGATTGGTTAAAAACCCTAATTGGACAAGAATTAGCCTAGGGAGGACGAAAATGACCTAATCGTTCATCCAATGACACAAAAACTACTGTTGGATGCACAAGATTGGTTAAAAATCCTAATTGGAGAAGTATTAGCCAAGGGAGGACGAAAATGACCTAATTGTTCAACCAATGACACAAAAACACGTATTGGATGCACAAGATTGGTTAGAAACCCTAATTGGGCAAGATAAAGTGTAGGGAAGACGAAAATGACCTAAATATTCATCCAACGACACAAAACACCTATTGGATGGACAAGATTGGTTAATAACCCTAATTGGATAAGATTAAGTGTAGGGAGGACGAAAATGACCTAAATATTCATCCAATGACACAAAACACCTATTGGATGGACAAGATAAGTTAAAAACCCTAATTGGACAAGAATTAGCCTAGGGAGGACGAAAATGACCTAAATGTTCATCCAATGACACAAACACAACTATTGGATGCACAAGATTGGTTAGAAGCCCTATTTGGACAAGATTAAGTTTAGGGAGGACGAAAATGACATAAATGTTCATCCAATGACACAAAAACACCAATTGGATGCACAAGATTGGTTAGCAACCCTAAATGGACAAGATAAAGTGTAGGAAGGACGAAAATGACCTAACTGTTCATCCAATGACATAAAACACCTATTGGATGGACAAGATTGGTTAGAAACCCTAATTGGACAAGATAAAGTGTAGGAAGGACGAAAATGACCTAAATGTTCATCCAATGACACAAAACACCTATTGGATGCACAAGATTGGTTAAAAACCCTAATTGGACAAGAATTAGCCTAGGGAGGACGAAAATGACCTAATTGTTCAACCAATGACACAGAAACACCTATTGGATGCACAAGATTTGTTAGAAACCCTAATTGGGCAAGACAAAGTGTAGGGAGGACGAAAATGACATAAATGTTCATCCAATGACACAAAACACCTATTGGTTGCACAAGATTGGTTAAAAATCCTAATTGGATAAGATTAAGTGTAGGGAGGACGAAAATGACCTAAATATTCATCCAATGACACAAAACACCTATTAGATGCACAAGATTGCATAGAAACCCTAATTGGACAAGATAAAGTGTAGGGAGGATGAAAATGACCTAAATGTTCATCCAATGACACAAAACACCTATTGGATGCACAAGATTGGTTAAAAACCCTAATTGGACAAGAATTAGCCTAGGGAGGACGAAAATGACCTAATTGTTCAACCAATGACACAGAAACACCTATTGGATGCACAAGATTTGTTAGAAACCCTAATTGGGCAAGACAAAATGTAGGGAGGACGAAAATGACATAAATGTTCATCCAATGACACAAAACACCTATTGGTTGCACAAGATTGGTTAAAAATCCTAATTGGATAAGATTAAGTGTAGGGAGGACGAAAATGACCTAAATATTCATCCAATGACACAAAACACCTATTAGATGCACAAGATTGCATAGAAACCCTAATTGGACAAGATAAAGTGTAGGGAGGATGAAAATGACCTAAATGTTCATCCAATGACACAAAACACCTATTGAATTCACAAGATTGATTTAAAACCCTAATTGGACATGATTAGGAGTTGGGAGGAAGAAAATGACCTAAATGTTCATCCAATGACACAAAACACCTATTGGATGCACAAGATTGGTTAAAAACCCTAATTGGAAAAGAACAAGCCTTTGGAGGACGAAAATGACCTAAATATTCATCCAATGACACAAAACACCTATTGGATGCAGAAGATTGGTTAATAACCCTAATTGGATAAGATTAAGTGTAGGGAGGACGAAAATGACCTAAATATTCATCCAATTACACAGAACACCTATTGGATGGACAAGATAGGTTAAAAACCCTAATTGGACAAGAATTAGACTATGGAGGACGAAAATGACCTAATTGTTCATCCAATGACACAAAAACTCCTATTGGATGCACAAGATTAGTTAAAAATCCTAATTGGACAAGAATTAGCCCAGGGAGGACGAAAATGACCTAATTGTTCAACCAATGACACAAAAACACCTATTGGATGCACAAGATTGGTTAGAAACCCTAATTGGGCAAGATAAAGTGTAGGGAGGACGAAAATGACCTAAATATTCATCCAATGACAGAAAACACCTATTGGATGCACAAGATTGGTTAATAACCCTAATTGGATAAGATTAAGTGTAGGGAGGACGAAAATGACCTAAATGTTCATCCAATGACACAAAACACCTATTGGATGTACAAGATTGGTTAATAACCCTAATTGGATAAGATTAAGTTTAGGGAGGACGGAAATGACCTAAATATTCATCCAATGACACAATACACCTATTGGATGCACAAGATTGGTTAAAAACCCTAATTGGACAAGAACAAGCCTATGGAGGAAGAAAATGACCTAATTGTTCATCGAATGACACAAACACACCTATAGGATGCACAAGATTGGTTAGAATCCCTAATTGGACAAGTATAAGCCTAGGGAGGATGAAAATGACCTAAATGTTCATCCACTAACACAATAACACCTATTGGATGCACAAGATTGGTTAAAAACCCTAATTGGACAAGATTAGGTGTAGGGAGGACGAAAATGACCTAAATGTTCATCCAATGACACAAAAACACCAATGGGATGCACAAGATAGGTTAAAAACCGTAATTGGACAAGAACAAGCCTATGGAGGAAGAAAATGACCTAATTGTTCATCGAATGACACAAACACACCTATAGGATGCACAAGATTGGTTAGAATCCCTAATTGGACAAGTATAAGCCTAGGGAGGATGAAAATGACCTAAATGTTCATCCACTAACACAATAACACCTATTGGATGCACAAGATTGGTTAAAAACCCTAATTGGACAAGATTAGGTGTAGGGAGGACGAAAATGACCTAAATGTTCATCCAATGACACAAAAACACCAATTGGATGCACAAGATAGGTTAGAAACTCTAATTGGACAAGATAAAGTGTAGGGAGGACGAAAATGACCTAAATGTTCATCCAATGACACAAAACACCTATTGGATGCACAAGATTGGTTAAAAACCCTAATTGGAAAAGATTAAGAGTAGGGAGGACGAAAATGACCTAAATAATCATCCAATGACACAAAACACCTATTGGATGCACAAGATTGGTTAAAAACCCTAATTGGACAAGAATTAGCCTAGGGAGGATGAAAATGACATAATTGTTCATCCAATGATACAAAAACACCTATTGGATGCACAAGATTGGTTAGAAACCCTAATTGGACTAGATAAAGTGTAGGGACGACGAAAATGACCTAAATGTTCATCCAATGAAACAAAACACCTATTGGACGCACAAGATTGGTTAAAATCCCTAATTGGACAAGATTAAGAGTAGGGAGGACGAAAATGACCTAAATATTCATCCAATGACACAAAACACCTATTGGAAGCACAAGATTGGTTAAAAACCATAATTGGACAAGAATTAGCCTAGGGAGGACGAAAATGACCTAATTGTTCATCCAATGATACAAAAACACCTATTCGATGCACAAGATTGGTTAGAAACCCTAATTGGACTAGATAAAGTGTAGGGACGACGAAAATGACCTAAATGTTCATCCAATGAAACAAAACACCTATTGACGCACAAGATTGGTCAAAAACCCTAATTGGACAAGATTAAGTGTAGGGAGGACGAAAATGACCTAAATATTCATCCAATGACACAAAACACCTATTGGATGCACAAGATTGGTTAAAAACCCTAATTGGACAAGAATTAGCCTAGGGAGGACGAAAATGACCTAATTGTTCATCCAATGACACAAAAACTCCTATTGGATGCACAAGATTGGTTAAAAATCCTAATTGGACAAGAATTAGCCTAGGGAGGACGAAAATGACCTAATTGTTCAACCAATGACACCAAAAACACCTATTGGATGCACATGATTGGTTAGAAACCCTAATTGGACTAGATAAAGTGTAGGGACGACGAAAATGACCTAAAAGTTCATCCAATGACACAAAACACCTATTGGACGCACAAGATTGGTCAAAAACCCTAATTGGACAAGATTAAGTGTAGGGAGGACGAAAATGACCTAAATGTTCATCCAATGACACAAAACACGTATTGGATGGACAAGATTGGTTTTAAACCCTAATTGGACAAGAATTAGCCTAGGGACGACGAAAATGACCTAATTGTTCATCCAATGACATAATTGGACAAGATTAAGTTTAGGGAGCACGAAAATGACCTAAATGTTCATCCAATGACACAAACACAACTATTGGATGCACAAGATTGGTTAGAAACCCTAATTGGACAAGCATGAGCCTAGGGAGGATGAAAATGACCTAAATGTTCATCCAATGACACAAACACAACTATTGGATGCACAAGATTGGTTAGAAACCCTAATTGGACAAGCATAAGCCTAGGGAGGATGAAAATGACCTAAATGTTCATCCACTGACACAAAAACACCTATTGGATGCACAAGATTGGTTAAAAACCCTAATTGGACAAGATTAGGTGTAGGGAGGACGAAAATGACCTAAATGTTAATCCAATGACACAAAACACCTATTGGATGAACAAGATTGGATAAAAACCCTAATTGGACAAGATTAAGAGTAGGGAGGACGAAAATGACCTAAATATTCATCCAATGACACAAAACACGTATTGGATGGACAAGATTGGTTTTAAACCCTAATTGGACAAGAATTAGCCTAGGGAGGACGAAAATGACCTAATTGTTCATCCAATGACACAAAAACTCCTATTGGATGCACAAGATTGGTTAAAAATCCTAATAGGACAAGAATTAGCCAAGGGAGGACGAAAATGACCTAAATGTTCATCCAATGACACAAAACACCTATTGGATGCACAATATTGGATAAAAACCCTAATTGGACAAGATTAAGAGTAGGGAGGACGAAAATGACCTAAATATTCATCCAATGACACAAAACACGTATTGGATGCACAATATTGGTTAGAAGCCCTAATTGGACAAGATTAAGAGTAGGGAGGACGAAAATGACCTAAATATTCATCCAATGACACAAAACACGTATTGGATGGAGGACGAGATTAAGTTTAGGGAGGACGAAAATGACCTAAATGTTCATCCAATGACACAAACACAACTATTGGATGCACAAGATTGGTTAGAAACCCTAATTGGACAAGCATAAGCCTAGGGAGGACGAAAATGACCTAATTGTTCAACCAATGACACAAAAACACCTATTGGATGCACAAGATTGGTTACAAACCCTAATTGGGCTAGATAAAGTGTAGGGACGACGAAAATGACCTAAATGTTCATCCAATGACACAAAACACCTATTGGACGCACAAGATTGGTCAAAAACCCTAATTGGACAAGATTAAGTGTAGGGAGGACGAAAATGATCTAAATGTTCATCCAATGAAACAAAACACGTATTGGATGGTCAAGATTGGTTTTAAACCCTAATTGGACAAGAATTAGCCTAGGGACGACGAAAATGACCTAATTGTTCATCCAATGACATAATTGGACAAGATTAAGTTTAGGGAGGACGAAAATGACCTAAATGTTCATCCAATGACACAAACACAACTATTGGATGCACAAGATTGGTCAGAAACCCTAATTGGACAAGCATAAGCCTAGGGAGGATGAAAATGACCTAAATGTTCATCCAATGACACAAACACAACTATTGGATGCACAAGAATGGTTAGAAACCCTAATTGGACAAGCATAAGCCTAGGGAGGATGAAAATGACCTAAATGTTCATCCACTGACACAAAAACACCTATTGGATGCACAAGATTGGTTAAAAACCCTAATTGGACAAGATTAGGTGTAGGGAGGACGAAAAATGACCTAAATGTTAATCCAATGACACAAAAACACCAATTGGATGGAAATGATTGGTTAGAAACCCTAATTGGATAAGATAAAGTGTAGGGAGGACGAAAATGACCTAAATGTTCATCCAATGACAGAAAACACCTATTGGATGCACAAGATTGGTTAAAAACCCTAATTGGACAAGATTAAGAGTAGGGAGGACGAAAATGACCTAAATATTCATCCAATGACACAAAACACCTATTGGATGCACAAGATTGGTTAAAAACCCTAATTGGACAAGATTTAGCCTAGGGAGGACGAAAATGACCTAATTGTTCATCCAATGACACAAAAACTCCTATTGGATGCACAAAATTGGTTAAAAATCCTAATTGGACAAGAATTAGCCTAGGGAGGACGAAAATGACCTAATTGTTCAACCAATGACACCAAAAACACCTATTGGATGCACAAGATTGGTTAAAAACCCTAATTGGACTAGAAAAAGTGTAGGGACGACGAAAATGACCTAAATGTTCATCCAATGACACAAAACACCTATTGGACGCACAAGATTGGTCAAAAACCCTAATTGGACAAGATTAAGTGTAGGGAGGACGAAAATGACCTAAATGTTCATCCAATGACACAAAACACGTATTGGACGGACAAGATTGGTTTTAAACCCTAATTGGACAAGAATTAGCCTAGGGACGACGAAAATGACCTAATTGTTCATCCAGTGACATAATTGGACAAGATTAAGTTTATGGAGGACGAAAATGACCTAAATGTTCATCCAATGACAAAAACACAACTATTGGATGCACAAGATTGGTTAGAAACCCTAATTGGACAAGCATGAGCCTAGGGAGGATGAAAATGACCTAAATGTTCATCCAATGACACAAACACAACTATTGGATGCACAAGATTGGTTAAAAACCCTAATTGGACAAGAACAAGCCTATGGAGGACGAATATGACCTAATTGTTCATCGAATGACACAAACACACCTGTAGGATGCACAAGATTGGTTAGAATCCCTAATTGGACAAGTATAAGCCTAGGGAGGATGAAAATGACCTAAATGTTCATCCACTAACACAATAACACGTATTGGATGCACATGATTGGTTAAAAACCCTAATTGGACAAGATAAAGTGTAGGGAGGACGAAAATGACCTAAATGTTCATCCAATGACACAAAACACCTATTGGATGCACAAGATTGGTTAAATACCCTAATTGAACAAGATTAAGTGTTGGGAGGACGAAAATGACCTAAATATTCATCCAATGACATAAAACACCAATTGGATGCACAGGATTGGTTAAAAACCCTAATTGAACGAGATTTAGCCTAGGGAGGACGAAAATGACCTAATTGTTCATTCAATGACACAAAAACACCTATTGGATGCACAACATTGGTTGAAAACCCTAATCGGACAAGAATAAACCTAGGGAGGCCAAAAATGACCTAATTGTTCATCCAATGACACAAAAACACCTATTGGAAGCACAAGATTGGTTAGAAACCCTAATTGGACAAGATTAAGTTTAGGGAGGACGAAAATGACCTAAATGTTCATCCAATGACACAAAAACTCCTATTGGATGCACAAGATTGGTTAAAAATCCTAATTGGACAAGAATTAGCCTAGGGAGGACGAAAATGACCTAATTGTTCATCCAATGACATAATTGGACAAGATTAAGTTTAGGGAGTACGAAAATGACCTAAATGTTCATCCAATGACACAAACACAACTATTGGATGCACAAAATTGGTTAGAAACCCTAATTGGACAAGCATAAGCCTAGGGAGGATGAAAATGACCTAAATGTTCATCCAATGACACAAACACAACTATTGGATGCACAAGATTGGTTAGACACCCTAATTGGACAAGCATAAGCCTAGGGAGGATGAAAATGACCTAAATGTTCATCCACTGACACAAAAACACCTATTGGATGCACAAGATTGGTTAAAAACCCTAATTGGACAAGATTAGGAGTAGGGAGGACGAAAATGACCTAAATGTTAATCCAATGACACAAAAACACCAATTGGATGGAAATGATTGGTTAGAAACCCTAATTGGACAAGATAAAGTGTAGGGAGGACGAAAATGACCTAAATGTTCATCCAATGATAGAAAACACCTATTGGATGCACAAGATTGGTTAAAAACCCTAATTGGACAAGAATTAGCCTAGGGAGGACGAAAATGACCTAATTGTTCATCCAATGACACAAAAACTCCTATTGGATGCACAAGATTGGTTAAAAATCCTAATTGGACAAGAATTAGCCTAGGGAGGACGAAAATGACCTAATTGTTCAACCAACGACACCAAAAACACCTGTAGGATGCACAAGATTGGTTAGAATCCCTAATTGGACAAGTATAAGCCTAGGGAGGATGAAAATGACCTAAATGTTCATCCACTAACACAATAACACGTATTGGATGCACATGATTGGTTAAAAACCCTAATTGGACAAGATTAAGTGTAGGGAGGACGAAAATGACCTACATGTTCATCCAATGACACAAAACACGTATTGGATGGACAAGATTGGTTTTAAACCCTAATTGGACAAGAATTAGCCTAGGGACGACGAAAATGACCTAATTGTTCATCCAATGACATAATTGGACAAGATTAAGTTTAGGGAGGACGAAAATGACCTAAATGTTCATCCAATGACACAAACACAACTATTGGATGCACAAGATTGGTTAGAAACCCTAATTGGACAAGATAAAGTGTAGGGAGGACGAAAATGACCTAAATGTTCATCCAATGACACAAAACACCTATTGGATGCACAAGATTGGTTAAATACCCTAATTGAACAAGATTAAGTGTTGGGAGGACGAAAATGACCTAAATATTCATCCAATGACATAAAACACCAATTGGATGCACAGGATTGGTTAAAAACCCTAATTGAACGAGATTTAGCCTAGGGAGGACGAAAATGACCTAATTGTTCATTCAATGACACAAAAACACCTATTGGATGCACAACATTGGTTGAAAACCCTAATCGGACAAGAATAAACCTTGGGAGGCCGAAAATGACCTAATTGTTCATCCATTGACACAAAAACACCTATTGGAAGCACAAGATTGGTTAGAAACCCTAATTGGACAAGATTAAGTTTAGGGATGACGAATATGACCTAAATATTCATCCAATGACACAGAACACCTATTGGATGGACAAGATAGGTTAAAAACCCTAATTGGACAAGAATTAGCCTATGGAGGACGAAAATGACCTAATTGTTCATCCAATGACACAAAAACTCCTATTGGATGCACAAGATTAGTTAAAAATCCTAATTGGACAAGAATTAGCCTTGGGAGGACGAAAATGACCTAATTGTTCAACCAATGACACAAAAACACCTATTGGATGCACAAGATTGGTTAGAAACCCTAATTGGGCAAGATAAAGTGTAGGGAGGACGAAAATGACCTAAATGTTCATCCAATGACACAAAACACCTATGGGATGTAGAAGATTGGTTAATAACCCTAATTGGATAAGATTAAGTGTAGGGAGGACGAAAATGACCTAAATATTCATCCAATGACACACAACACCTATTGGATGGACAAGATAGTTTAAAAACCCTAATTGGACAAAAATTAGCCTAGGGAGGACGAAAATGACCTAACTGTTCATCCAATGACACAAAAACACCTATTGGATGCACAAGATTGGTTAGAAGCCCTAATTGGACAAGATTAAGTTTAGGGAGGACGAAAATGACCTAAATGTTCATCCAATGACACAAACACAACTAGCGGATGCACAAGATTGGTTAGAAACCCTAAATGGATAAGAATTACCGAAGGGAGGACGAAAATGACCTAATTGTTCAACCAATGACACAAAAACACGTATTGGATGCACAAGATTGGTTAGAAACCCTAATTGGGCAAGATAAAGTGTAGGGAAGACGAAAATGACCTAAATGTTCATCCAATGACACAAAACACCTATTGGATGGACAAGATTTGTTAAAAACCCTAATTCGACAAGATTAAGTTTAGGGAGGACGAAAATGACCTAAATGTTCATCCAATGACACAAAAACACCAATTGGATGCACAAGATTTGTTAGAAACCCTAATTGGACAAGATAAAGTGTAGGGAGGACGAAAAATGACCTAAATGTTCATCCAATGACACAAAACACCTATTGAATTCACAAGATTGGTTAAAAACCCTAATTGGACATGATTAGGTGTTGGGAGGACGAAAATGACCTAAATGTTCATCCAATGACACAAAACACCTATTGGATGCACAAGATTGGTTAAAAACCCTAATTGGACAAGAACAAGCCTATGGAGGACGAATATGACCTAATTGTTCATCGAATGACACAAACACACCTATAGGATGCACAAGATTGGTTAGAATCCCTAATTGGACAAGTATAAGCCTAGGGAGGACGAATATGACCTAAATGTTCATCCACTAACACAATAACACCTATTCGATGCACAAGATTGGTTAAAAACCCTAATTGGACAAGATAAAGTGTAGGGAGGACGAAAATGACCTAAATGTTCATCCAATGACACAAAACACCTATTGGATGCACAAGATTGGTTAAATACCCTAATTGAACAAGATTAAGTGTTGGGAGGACGAAAATGACCTAAATATTCATCCAATGACATAAAACACCAATTGGATGCACAGGATTGGTTAAAAACCCTAATTGGACGAGATTTAGCCTAGGGAGGACGAAAATGACCTAATTGTTCATTCAATGACACAAAAACACCTATTGGATGCACAACATTGGTTGAAAACCCTAATCTGACAAGAATAAGCCTAGGGAGGACGAAAATGACCTAATTGTTCATCCAATGACACAAAAACACCTATTGGATGCACAAGATTGGTTAGAAACCCTAATTGGACAAGATTAAGTTTAGGGAGGACGAAATGACCTAAATGTTCATCCAATGACACAAAACACCTATTGGATGCAGAAGATTGGTTAATAACCCTAATTGGATAAGATTAAGTGTAGGGAGGACGAATATGACCTAAATATTCATCTAATGACACAGAACACCTATTGGATGGACAAGATAGGTTAAAAACCCTAATTGGACAAGAATTAGCCTATGGAGGACGAAAATGACCTAATTGTTCATCCAATGACACAAAAACTCCTATTGGATGCACAAGATTAGTTAAAAATCCTAATTGGACAAGAATTAGCCTTGGGAGGACGAAAATGACCTAATTGTTCAACCAATGACACAAAAACACCTATTGGATGCACAAGATTGGTTAGAAACCCTAATTGGGCAAGATAAAGTGTAGGGAGGACGAAAATGACCTAAATGTTCATCCAATGACACAAAACACCTATGGGATGTAGAAGATTGGTTAATAACCCTAATTGGATAAGATTAAGTGTAGGGAGGACGAAAATGACCTAAATATTCATCCAATGACACACAACACGTATTGGATGGACAAGATAGTTTAAAAACCCTAATTGGACAAGAATTAGCCTATGGAGGACGAAAATGACCTAATTGTTCATCCAATGACACAAAAACACCTATTGGATGCACAAGATTGGTTAAAAACCCTAATTGGATAAGAATTAGCCATGGGAGGACGAAAATGACCTAATTGTTCAACCAATGACACAAAAACACGTATTGGATGCACAAGATTGGTTAGAAACCCTAATTGGGCAAGATAAAGTGTAGGGAAGACGAAAATGACCTAAATGTTCATCCAATGACACAAAACACCTATTGGATGGACAAGATTGGTTAATAACCCTAATTGGATAAGATTAAGTGTAGGGAGGACGAAAATGACCTAAATATTCATCCAATGACACAAAACACCTATTGGATGGACAAGATAGGTTAAAAACCCTAATTGGACAAGAATTAGCCTAGGGAGGACGAAAATGACCTAATTGTTCATCCAATGACACAAAAACTCCTATTGGATGCACAAGATTGGTTAAAAATCCTAATTGGACAAGAATTAGCCAAGGGAGGACGAAAATGACCTAATTGTTCAACCAATGACACGAAAACACGTATTGGTTACACAAGATTTGTTAGAAACCCTAATTGGTCAAGATTAACTGTAGGGAAGACGAAAATGACCTAAATGTTCATCCAATGACACAAAACACCTATTGGATGGACAAGATAGGTTAAAAACCCTAATTGGACAAGAATTAGCCTAGGGAGGACGAAAATGACCTAAATGTTCATCCACTGACACAAACACAACTATTGGATGCACAAGATTGGTTAGAAACCCTAATTGCATAAGCATAAGCCTAGGGAGGACGAAAATGACCTAAATGTTCATCCAATGACACAAAAACACCAATTGGATGCACAAGATTGCTTAAAAACCTTAATTGGACAAGATTAGGTGTAGGGAGGACGAAAATGACCTAAATGTTCATCCAATGACACAAAAACACCAATTGGATGCACAAGATTTGTTAGAAACCCTAATTGGACAAGATAAAGTGTAGGGAGGACGAAAAATGACCTAAATGTTCATCCAATGACACAAAACACCTATTGAATTCACAAGATTGGTTAAAAACCCTAATTGGACATGATTAGGTGTTGGGAGGACGAAAATGACCTAAATGTTCATCCAATGACACAAAACACCTATTGGATGCACAAGATTGGTTAAAAACCCTAATTGGACAAGAACAAGCCTATGGAGGACGAATATGACCTAAATGTTCATCCACTGACACAAAAACACCTATTGGATGCACAAGATTGGTTAAAAACCTTAATTGGACAAGATTAGGTGTAGGGAGGACGAAAATGACCTAAATGTTCATCCAATGACACAAAAACACCAATTGGATGCACAAGATTGGTTAGAAACCCTAATTGGACAAGATAAAGTGTTGGAAGGACGAAAATGACCTAAATGTTCATCCAATGACATAAAACACCTATTGGATGGACAAGATAGGTTAAAAACCCTAATTGGACAAGAATTAGCCTAGGGAGGACGAAAATGACCTAACTGTTCATCCAATGACACAAAAACACCTATTGGATGCACAAGATTGGTTAGAAGCCCTAATTGGACAAGATTAAGTTTAGGGAGGACGAAAATGACCTAAATGTTCATCCAATGACACAAACACAACTAGTGGATGCACAAGATTGGTTAGAAACCCTAATTGGACAAGCATAAGCCTAGGGAGGATGAAAATGACCTAAATGTTCATCCACTGACACAAAAACACCTATTGGATGCACAAGATTGGTTAAAAACCCTAATTGGACAAGATTAGGTGTAGGGAGGACGAAAATGACCTAAATGTTCATCCAATGACACAAAAACACGAATTGGATGCAAAAGATTGGTTAGAAACCCTAATTGGACATGATAAAGTGTAGGGAGGACGAAAATGACCTAAATGTTCATCCAATGACACAAAACACCTATTGGATGCACAAGATTAGTTAAAAACCCTAATTGGACAAGATTAAGAGTAGGGAGGACGAAAATGACCTTAATATTCATCCAATGACACAAAACACCTATTGGATGCACAAGATTGGTTAAAAACCCTAATTGGACAGGAATTAGCCTAGGGAGGACGAAAATGACCTAATTGTTCATCCAATGACACAAAAACTCCTATTGGATGCACAAGATTAGTTAAACATCCTAATTGGACAAGAATTAGCCTAGGGAGGATGAAAATGACCTAATTGTTCAACCAATGACACAAAAACACCTATTGGATGCATAAGATTGGTTAGAAACCCTAAATGGGCAAGATAAAGTGTAGGGAGGACGAAAATGACCTAAATGTTCATCCAATGACACAAAACACCTATTGGATGCACAAGATTGGTTAATAACACTAATTGGATAACATTAAGTGTAGGGAGGACGAAAATGACCTAAATATTCATCCAATGACACAAAACACCTATTGGATGGACAAGATAGGTTAAAAACCCTAATTGGACAAGAATTAGCCTATGGAGGACGAAAATGACCTAATTGTTCATCCAATGACACAAAAACACCTATTGGATGCACAAGATTGGTTAAAAACCCTAATTGGATAAGAATTAGCCATGGGAGGACGAAAATGACCTAATTGTTCAACCAATGACACAAAAACACGTATTGGATGCACAAGATTGGTTAGAAACCCTAATTGGGCAAGATAAAGTGTAGGGAAGACGAAAATGACCTAAATGTTCATCCAATGACACAAAACACCTATTGGATGGACAAGATTGGTTAATAACCCTAATTGGATAAGATTAAGTGTAGGGAGGACGAAAATGACCTAAATATTCATCCAATGACACAAAACACCTATTGGATGGACAAGATAGGTTAAAAACCCTAATTGGACAAGAATTAGCCTAGGGAGGACGAAAATGACCTAATTCTTCATCCAATGACACAAAAACACCTATTGGATGCACAAGATTGGTTAGAAGACCTTTTTGGACAAGATTAAGTTTAGGGAGGACGAAAATCCTAAATGTTCATCCAGTGACACAAACACATCTATTGGATGCACAAGATTGGTTAGAAACCCTAATTGGACAAGCATAAGCCTAGGGAGGATGAAAATGACTTAAATGTTCATCCACTGACACAAAAACACCTATTGGATGCACAAGATAGGTTAAAAACCTTAATTGGACAAGATTAGGTGTAGGGAGGACGAAAATGACCTAACTGTTCATCCAATGACACAAAAACACCTATTGGATGCACAAGATTGGTTAGAAACCCTAATTGGACAAGATAAAGTGTAGGAAGGACGAAAATGACCTAAATGTTCATCCAATGACACAAAAACACCTATTGGATGGACAAGATAGGTTAAAAACCCTAATTGGACAAGAATTAGCCTAGGGAGGACGAAAATGACCTAACTGTTCATCCAATGACACAAAAACACCTATTGGATGCACAAGATTGGTTTGAAGCCCTAATTGGACAAGATTAAGTTTAGGGAGGACGAAAATGACCTAAATGTTCATCCAATGACACAAAAACACCTATTGGATGGACAAGATTGGTTAATAACCCTAATTGGATAAGATTAAGTGTAGGGAGGACGAAAATGACCTAAATATTCATCCAATGACACAAAACACCTATTGGATAGACAAGATAGGTTAAAAACCCTAATTGGACAAGAATTAGCCTAGGGAGGACGAAAATGACTTAACTGTTCATCCAATGACGCAAAAACACCTATTGGATGCACAAGATTGGTTTGAAGCCCTAATTGGACAAGATTAAGTTTAGGGAGGACGAAAATGACCTAAATGTTCATCCAATGACACAAAAACACCTATTGGATGCACAAGATTGGTTAGAAGCCCTAATTCGACAAGATTAAGTTTAGGGAGGACGAAAATGACCTAAATGTTCATCCAATGACACAAAAACACCTATTGGATGGACAAGATTGGTTAATAACCCTAATTGGATAAGATTAAGTGTAGGGAGGACGAAAATGACCTAAATATTCATCCAATGAGACAAAACACCTATTGGATAGACAAGATAGGTTAAAAACCCTAATTGGACAAGAATTAGCCTAGGGAGGACGAAAATGACCTAATTGTTTATCCAATGACACAAAAACACCTATTGGATGCACAAGATTGGTTAGAAGCCCTAATTAGACAAGATTAAGTTTAGGGAGGACGAAAATGACCTAAATGTTCATCCAATGACACAAAAACACCTATTGGATGCACAAGATTGGTTAAATACCCTAATTGAACAAGATTAAGTGTTGGGAGGACGAAAATGACCTAAATATTCATCCAATGACATAAAACACCAATTGGATGCACAGGATTGGTTAAAAACCCTAATTGGACGAGATTAAGTGTAGGGAGGACGAATATGACCTAAATATTCATCCAATGACACAGAACACCTATTGGATGGACAAGATAGGTTAAAAACCCTAATTGGACAAGAATTAGCCTATGGAGGACGAAAATGACCTAATTGTTCATCCAATGACACAAAAACTCCTATTGGATGCACAAGATTAGTTAAAAATCCTAATTGGACAAGAATTAGCCTTGGGAGGACGAAAATGACCTAATTGTTCAACCAATGACACAAAAACACCTATTGGATGCACAAGATTGGTTAGAAACCCTAATTGGGCAAGATAAAGTGTAGGGAGGACGAAAATGACCTAAATGTTCATCCAATGACACAAAACACCTATGGGATGTAGAAGATTGGTTAATAACCCTAATTGGATAAGATTAAGTGTAGGGAGGACGAAAATGACCTAAATATTCATCCAATGACACACAACACGTATTGGATGGACAAGATAGTTTAAAAACCCTAATTGGACAAGAATTAGCCTATGGAGGACGAAAATGACCTAATTGTTCATCCAATGACACAAAAACACCTATTGGATGCACAAGATTGGTTAAAAACCCTAATTGGATAAGAATTAGCCATGGGAGGACGAAAATGACCTAATTGTTCAACCAATGACACAAAAACACGTATTGGATGCACAAGATTGGTTAGAAACCCTAATTGGGCAAGATAAAGTGTAGGGAAGACGAAAATGACCTAAATGTTCATCCAATGACACAAAACACCTATGGGATGTAGAAGATTGGTTAATAACCCTAATTGGATAAGATTAAGTGTAGGGAGGACGAAAATGACCTAAATATTCATCCAATGACACACAACACGTATTGGATGGACAAGATAGTTTAAAAACCCTAATTGGACAAGAATTAGCCTATGGAGGACGAAAATGACCTAATTGTTCATCCAATGACACAAAAACACCTATTGGATGCACAAGATTGGTTAATAACCCTAATTGGATAAGAATTAGCCATGGGAGGACGAAAATGACCTAATTGTTCAACCAATGACACAAAAACACGTATTGGATGCACAAGATTGGTTAGAAACCCTAATTGGGCAAGATAAAGTGTAGGGAAGACGAAAATGACCTAAATGTTCATCCAATGACACAAAACACCTATTGGATGGACAAGATTGGTTAATAACCCTAATTGGATAAGATTAAGTGTAGGGAGGACGAAAATGACCTAAATATTCATCCAATGACACAAAACACCTATTGGATGGACAAGATAGGTTAAAAACCCTAATTGGACAAGAATTAGCCTAGGGAGGACGAAAATGACCTAATTCTTCATCCAATGACACAAAAACACCTATTGGATGCACAAGATTGGTTAGAAGACCTTTTTGGACAAGATTAAGTTTAGGGAGGACGAAAATCCTAAATGTTCCTCCAGTGACACAAACACATCTATTGGATGCACAAGATTGGTTAGAAACCCTAATTGGACAAGCATAAGCCTAGGGAGGATGAAAATGACTTAAATGTTCATCCACTGACACAAAAACACCTATTGGATGCACAAGATAGGTTAAAAACCTTAATTGGACAAGATTAGGTGTAGGGAGGACGAAAATGACCTAACTGTTCATCCAATGACACAAAAACACCTATTGGATGCACAAGATTGGTTAGAAACCCTAATTGGACAAGATAAAGTGTAGGAAGGACGAAAATGACCTAAATGTTCATCCAATGACACAAAAACACCTATTGGATGGACAAGATTGGTTAATAACCCTAATTGGATAAGATTAAGTGTAGGGAGGACGAAAATGACTTAAATATTCATCCAATGACACAAAACACCTATTGGATAGACAAGATAGGTTAAAAACCCTAATTGGACAAGAATTAGCCTAGGGAGGACGAAAATGACTTAACTGTTCATCCAATGACGCAAAAACACCTATTGGATGCACAAGATTGGTTAGAAGCCCTAATTGGACAAGATTAAGTTTAGGGAGGACGAAAATGACCTAAATGTTCATCCAATGACACAAAAACACCTATTGGATGCACAAGATTGGTTAGAAGCCCTAATTGGACAAGATTAAGTTTAGGGAGGACGAAAATGACCTAAATGTTGATCCCATGACACAAACACAACTATTGGATGCACAAGATTGGTTAGAAACCCTAATTGGACAAGCATAAGCCTAGGGAGGATGAAAATGACCTAAATGTTCATCCACTGACACAAAAACACCTATTGGATGCACAAGATTGGTTAAAAACCCTAATTGGACAAGATTAGGTGTAGGGTGGACGAAAATGACCTAAATGTTCATCCAATGACACAAAAACACCTATTGGATGGACAAGATTGGTTAATAACCCTAATTGGATAAGATTAAGTGTAGGGAGGACGAAAATGACCTAAATATTCATCCAATGACACAAAACACCTATTGGATAGACAAGATAGGTTAAAAACCCTAATTGGACAAGAATTAGCCTAGGGAGGACGAAAATGACTTAACTGTTCATCCAATGACGCAAAAACACCTATTGGATGCACAAGATTGGTTTGAAGCCCTAATTGGACAAGATTAAGTTTAGGGAGGACGAAAATGACCTAAATGTTCATCCAATGACACAAAAACACCTATTGGATGCACAAGATTGGTTAAATACCCTAATTGAACAAGATTAAGTGTTGGGAGGACGAAAATGACCTAAATGTTCATCCAATGACACAGAACACCTATTGGATGGACAAGATAGGTTAAAAACCTATTGGATAAGATTAAGTGTAGGGAGGACGAAAATGACCTAAATATTCATCCAATGATACAAAACACCTATTGGATGGACAAGATAGGTTAAAAACCCTAATTGGACAAGAATTAGCGTAGGGATGACGAAAATGACCTAAATATTCATCAAATGACACAAAACACCGATTGGATGCACAAGATTGGTTAAAAACCCTAATTGGACAAGAATTAGCCTAGGGAGGACGAAAATGACCTAAATGTTCATCCAATGACACAAAAACTCCTATTGGATGCACAAGATTGGTTAAAAACCCTAATTGGATAAGATTAAGTGTAGGGAGGACGAAAATGACCTAAATATTCATCCAATGACACAAAACACCTATTGGATGCACAAGATTGGTTAATAACCCTAATTGGATAAGATTAAGTGTAGGGAGGACGAAAATGACCTAAATATTCATCCAATGATACAAAACACCTATTGGATGGACAAGATAGGTTAAAAACCCTAATTGGACAAGAATTAGCCAAGGGAGGACGAAAATGACCTAATTGTTCAACCAATGACACAAAAACACCTATTGGATGCACAAGATTGGTTAGAAACCCTAATTGGTCAAGATAAACTGTAGGGAAGACGAAAATGACCTAAATGTTCATCCAATGACACAAAACACCTATTGGATGGACAAGATAAGTTAAAAACCCTAATTGGACAAGAATTAGCCTAGGGAGGACGAAAATGACCTAAATGTTCATCCAATGACACAAACACAACTATTGGATGCACAAGATTGGTTAGAAACCCTAATTGGACAAGCATAAGCCTAGGGAGGATGAAAATGACCTAAATGTTCATCCACTGACACAAAAACACCTATTGGATGCACAATATTGGTTAAAAACCCTAATTGGACAAGATTAGGTGTAGGTAGGACGAAAATGACCTAAATGTTCTTCCAATGACACAAAAACACCAATTGGATGCACAAGATTGGTTAGAAACCCTAATTGGACAAGATAAAGTGTAGGGAGGACGAAAATGACCTAAATGTTCATTCAATGACACAAAACACCTATTGGATGCACAAGATTGGTTAAAAACCCTAATTGGATAAGATTAAGAGTAGGGAGGACGAAAATGACCTAAATATTCATCCAATGACACAATACACCTATTGGATGCACAAGATTGGTTAAAAACCCTAATTGGACAAGAATTAGCCTAGGGAGGACGAAAATGACCTAATTGTTCATCCAATGACACAAAAACTCCTGTTGGATGCACAAGATTGGTTAAAAATCCTAATTGGAGAAGAATTAGCCAAGGGAGGACGAAAATGACCTAATTGTTCAACCAATGACACAAAAACACGTATTGGATGCACAAGATTGGTTAGAAACCCTAATTGGGCATGATAAAGTGTAGGGAAGACGAAAATGACCTAAATGTTCATCCAATGACACAAAACACCTATTGGATGGACAAGATTGGTTAATAACCCTAATTGGATAAGATTAAGTGTAGGGAGGACAAAAATGACCTAAATATTCATCCAATGACACAAAACACCTATTGGATGGACAAGATACGTTAAAAACCCTAATTGGACAAGAATTAGCCTTGGGAGGACGAAAATGACCTAACTGTTCATCCAATGACACAAAAACTCCTATTGGATGCACAAGATTGGTTAAAAATCCTAATTGGACAAGAATTAGCCAAGGGAGGACGAAAATGAACTAATTGTTCAACCAATGACACAAAAACACGTATTGGATGCACAAGATTGGTTAGAAACCCTAATTGGTCAAGATAAACTGCAGGGAAGACGAAAATGACCTAAATGTTCATCCAATGACACAAAATACCTATTGGATGGACAAGATAAGTTAAAAACCCTAATTGGACAAGAATTAGCCTAGGGAGGACGAAAATGACCTAAATGTTCATCCAATGACACAAACACAACTATTGGATGCACAAGATTGGTTAGAAACCCTAATTGGACAAGCAAAAGCCTAGGGAGGATGAAAATGGCCTCAATGTTCATCCACTGACACAAAAACACCTATTGGATGCACAAGATTGGTTAAAAACCCTAATTGGACAAGATTAGGTGTAGGGAGGACGAAAATGACATAAATGTTCATCCAATGACACAAAAACACCAATTGGATGCACAAGATTGGTTAGAAACCCTAATTGGACAAGATAAAGTGTAGCAAGGACGAAAATGACCTAAATGTTCATCCAATGACACAAAACACCTATTGGATGGACAAGATAGGTTAAAAACCCTAATTGGACAAGAATTAGCCTAGGGAGGACGAAAATGACCTAACTGTTCATCCAATGACACAAAAACACCTATTGGATGCACAAGATTGGTTTGAAGCCCTAATTGGACAAGATTAAGTTTAGGGAGGACGAAAATGACCTAAATGTTCATCCAATGACACAAAAACACCTATTGGATGGACAAGATTGGTTAATAACCCTAATTGGATAAGATTAAGTGTAGGGAGGACGAAAATGACCTAAATATTCATCCAATGACACAAAACACCTATTGGATAGACAAGATAGGTTAAAAACCCTAATTGGACAAGAATTAGCCTAGGGAGGACGAAAATGACTTAACTGTTCATCCAATGACACAAAAACACCTATTGGATGCACAAGATTGGTTAGAAGCCCTAATTGGACAAGATTAAGTTTAGGGAGGACGAAAATGACCTAAATGTTCATCCAATGACACAAAAACACCTATTGGATGCACAAGATTGGTTAGAAGCCCTAATTGGACAAGATTAAGTTTAGGGAGGACGAAAATGACCTAAATGTTGATCCAATGACACAAACACAACTATTGGATGCACAAGATTGGTTAGAAACCCTAATTGGACAAGCATAAGCCTAGGGAGGATGAAAATGACCTAAATGTTCATCCACTGACACAAAAACACCTATTGGATGCACAAGATTGGTTAAAAACCCTAATTGGACAAGATTAGGTGTAGGGTGGACGAAAATGACCTAAATGTTCATCCAATGACACAAAAACACCAATTGGATGCACAAGATTGGTTAGTAACCCAAATTGGACAAGATAAAGTGTAGGGAGGACGAAAATGACCTAAATGTTCATCCAATGACAGAAAACACCTATTGGATGCACAAGATTGGTTAAAAACCCTAATTAAACAAGATTAAGAGTAGGGATGACGAAAATGACCTAAATATTCATCAAATGACACAAAACACCTATTGGATGCACAAGATCGGTTAAAAACCCTAATTGGACAAGAATTAGCCTAGGGAGGACGAAAATGACCTAATGGTTCATCCAATGACACAAAAACTCCTATTGGATGCACAAGATTGGTTAATAACCCTAATTGGATAAGATTAAGTGTAGGGAGGACGAAAATGACCTAAATATTCATCCAATGACACAAAACACCTATTGGATGCACAAGATTGGTTAATAACCCTAATTGGATAAGATTAAGTGTAGGGAGGACGAAAATGACCTAAATATTCATCCAATGATACAAAACACCTATTGGATGGACAAGATAGGTTAAAAACCCTAATTGGACAAGAATTAGCCAAGGGAGGACGAAAATGACCTAATTGTTCAACCAATGACACAAAAACACCTATTGGATGCACAAGATTGGTTAGAAACCCTAATTGGTCAAGATAAACTGTAGGGAAGACGAAAATGACCTAAATGTTCATCCAATGACACAAAACACCTATTGGATGCACAAGATAAGTTAAAAACCCTAATTGGACAAGAATTAGCCTAGGGAGGACGAAAATGACCTAAATGTTCATCCAATGACACAAACACAACTATTGGATGCACAAGATTGGTTAGAAACCCTAATTGCATAAGATTAAGTGTAGGGAGGACGAATATGACCTAAATATTCATCCAATGACACAGAACACCTATTGGATGGACAAGATAGTTTAAAAACCCTAATTGGACAAGAATTAGCCTATGGAGGACGAAAATGACCTAATTGTTCATCTAATGACACAAAAACACCTATTGGATGCACAAGATTGGTTAAAAACCCTAATTGGATAAGAATTAGCCAAGGGAGGACGAAAATGACCTAATTGTTCAACCAATGACACAAAAACACGTATTGGATGCACAAGATTGGTTAGAAACCCTAATTGGGCAAGATAAAGTGTAGGGAAGACGAAAATGACCTAAATGTTCATCCAATGACACAAAACACCTATTGGATGGACAAGATTGGTTAATAACCCTAATTGGATAAGATGAAGTGTAGGGAAGACGAAAATGACCTAAATATTCATCCAATGACACAAAACACGTATTGGATAGACAAGATAGGTTAAAAACCCTAATTGGACAAGTATTAGCCTAGGGAGGACGAAAATGACCTAATTGTTCATCCAATGACACAAAAACACCTATTGGATGCACAAGATTGGTTAGAAACCCTAATTGGACAAGATAAAGTGTAGGAAGGACGAAAATGACCTAAATGTTCATCCAATGACATAAAACACCTATTGGATGGACAAGATAGGTTAAAAACCCTAATTGCACAAGAATTAGCCTAGGGAGGACGAAAATGACCTAACTGTTCATCCAATGACACAAAAACACCTATTGGATGCACAAGATTGGTTAGAAGCCCTAATTGGACAAGATTAAGTTTAGGGAGGACGAAAATGACCTAAATGTTCATCCAATGACACAAAAACACCTATTGGATGCACAAGATTGGTTAGAAGCCCTAATTGGACAAGATTATGTTTAGGGAGGACGAAAATGACCTAAATGTTGATCCAATGACACAAACACAATTATTGGATGCATAAGATTGGTTAGAAACCCTAATTGGACAAGCATAAGCCTAGGGAGGATGAAAATGACCTAAATGTTCATCCACTGACACAAAAACACCTATTGGATGCACAAGATTGGTTAAAAACCCTAATTGGACAAGATTAGGTGTAGGGTGGACGAAAATGACCTAAATGTTCATCCAATGACACAAAAACACCAATTGGATGCACAAGATTGGTTAGTAACCCAAATTGGACAAGATAAAGTGTAGGGAGGACGAAAATGACCTAAATGTTCCTCCAATGACAGAAAACACCTATGGGATGCATAAGATTGGTTAAAAACCCTAATTCGACAAGATTAAGAGTAGGGATGACGAAAATGACCTAAATATTCATCAAATTACACAAAACACCTATTGGATGCACAAGATTGGTTAAAAACCCTAATTGGACAAGAATTAGCCTAGGGAGGACGAAAATGACCTAAATATTCATCCAATGACACAAAACACCTATTGGATGCACAAGATTGGTTAATAACCCTAATTGGATAAGATTAAGTGTAGGGAGGACGAAAATGACCTAAATATTCATCCAATGATACAAAACACCTATTGGATGGACAAGATAGGTTAAAAACCCTAATTGGACAAGAATTAGCCAAGGGAGGACGAAAATGACCTAATTGTTCAACCAATGACACAAAAACACCTATTGGATGCACAAGATTGGTTAGAAACCCTAATTGGTCAAGATAAACTGTAGGGAAGACGAAAATGACCTAAATGTTCATCCAATGACACAAAACACCTATTGGATGGACAAGATAAGTTAAAAACCCTAATTGGACAAGAATTAGCCTAGGGAGGACGAAAATGACCTAAATGTTCATCCAATGACACAAACACAACTATTGGATGCACAAGATTGGTTAGAAACCCTAATTGGACAAGCATAAGCCTAGGGAGGATGAAAATGACCTAAATGTTCATCCACTGACACAAAAACACCTATTGGATGCACAATATTGGTTAAAAACCCTAATTGGACAAGATTAGGTGTAGGGAGGACGAAAATGACCTAAATGTTCATCCAATGACACAAAAACACCAATTGGATGCACAAGATTGGTTAGAAACCCTAATTGGACAAGATAAAGTGTAGGGAGGACGAAAATGACCTAAATGTTCATTCAATGACACAAAACACCTATTGGATGCACAAGATTGGTTAAAAACCCTAATTGGATAAGATTAAGAGTAGGGAGGACGAAAATGACCTAAATATTCATCCAATGACACAATACACCTATTGGATGCACAATATTGGTTAAAAACCCTAATTGGACAAGAATTAGCCTAGGGAGGACGAAAATGACCTAATTGTTCATCCAATGACACAAAAACTCCTGTTGGATGCACAAGATTGGTTAAAAATCCTAATTGGAGAAGAATTAGCCAAGGGAGGACGAAAATGACCTAATTGTTCAACCAATGACACAAAAACACGTATTGGATGCACAAGATTGGTTAGAAACCCTAATTGGGCAAGATAAAGTGTAGGGAAGAAAAAAATGACCTAAATGTTCATCCAATGACACAAAACACCTATTGGATGGACAAGATTGGTTAATAACCCTAATTGGATAAGATTAAGTGTAGGGAGGACGAAAATGACCTAAATATTCATCCAATGACACAAAACACCTATTGGATGGACAAGATACGTTAAAAACCCTAATTGGACAAGAATTAGCCTTGGGAGGACGAAAATGACCTAATTGTTCATCCAATGACACAAAAACTCCTATTGGATGCACAAGATTGGTTAAAAATCCTAATTGGACAAGAATTAGCCAAGGGAGGACGAAAATGAACTAATTGTTCAACCAATGACACAAAAACACGTATTGGATGCACAAGATTGGTTAGAAACCCTAATTGGTCAAGATAAAATATAGGGAAGACGAAAATGACCTAAATGTTCATCCAATGACACAAAATACCTATTGGATGGACAAGATAAGTTAAAAACCCTAATTGGACAAGAATTAGCATAGGGAGGACGAAAATGACCTAAATGTTCATCCAATGACACAAACACAACTATTGGATGCACAAGATTGGTTAGAAACCCTAATTGGACAAGCATAAGCCTAGGGAGGATGAAAATGACCTAAATGTTCATCCACTGACACAAAAAAACCTATTGGATGCACAATATTGGTTAAAAACCCTAATTGGACAAGATTAGGTGTAGGGAGGACGAAAATGACCTAAATGTTCATCCAATGACACAAAAACACCAATTGGATGCACAAGATTGGTTAGAAACCCTAATTGGACAAGATAAAGTGTAGGGAGGACGAAAATGACCTAAATGTTCATTCAATGACACAAAACACCTATTGGATGCACAAGATTGGTTAAAAACCCTAATTGGATAAGATTAAGAGTAGGGAGGACGAAAATGACCTAAATATTCATCCAATGACACAATACACCTATTGGATGCACAAGATTGGTTAAAAACCCTAATTGGACAAGAATTAGCCTAGGGAGGACGAAAATGACCTAATTGTTCATCCAATGACACAAAAACTCCTGTTGGATGCACAAGATTGGTTAAAAATCCTAATTGGAGAAGAATTAGCCAACAGAGGACGAAAATGACCTAATTGTTCAACCAATGACACAAAAACACGTATTGGATGCACAAGATTGGTTAGAAACCCTAATTGGGCAAGATAAAGTGTAGGGAAGAAAAAAATGACCTAAATGTTCATC
>JBBPBS010000177.1:79630-154647 GCA_037974835.1 Cicer judaicum
A
The DNA here is from genome assembly GCA_037974835.1 of Cicer judaicum. NCBI lineage: Eukaryota > Viridiplantae > Streptophyta > Magnoliopsida > Fabales > Fabaceae > Cicer > Cicer judaicum. Next base: position 79,632 of record JBBPBS010000177.1, read on the forward strand.
CCTATTGGATGGACAAGATAAGTTAAAAACCCTAATTGGACAAGAATTAGCCTAGGGAGGACGAAAATGACCTAAATGTTCATCCAATGACACAAACACAACTATTGGATGCACAAGATTGGTTAGAAACCCTAATTGGACAAGCATAAGCCTAGGGAGGATGAAAATGACCTAAATGTTCATCCACTGACACAAAAACACCTATTGGATGCGCAAGAGTGGTTAAAAACCCTAATTGGACAAGATTAGGTGTAGGGAGGACGAAAATGACCTAAATGTTCATCCAATGACACAAAAACACCAATTGGATGCACAAGATTGGTTAGAAACCCTAATTGGACAAGATAAAGTGTAGGGAGGACGAAAATGACCTAAATGTTCATTCAATGACACAAAACACCTATTGGATGCACAAGATTGGTTAAAAACCCTAATTGGATAAGATTAAGAGTAGGGAGGACGAAAATGACCTAAATATTCATCCAATGACACAATACACCTATTGGATGCACAAGATTGGTTAAAAACCCTAATTGGACAAGAATTAGCCTAGGGAGGACGAAAATGACCTAATTGTTCATCCAATGACACAAAAACTCCTGTTGGATGCACAAGATTGGTTAAAAATCCTAATTGGAGAAGAATTAGCCAACAGAGGACGAAAATGACCTAATTGTTCAACCAATGACACAAAAACACGTATTGGATGCACAAGATTGGTTAGAAACCCTAATTGGGCAAGATAAAGTGTAGGGAAGAAAAAAATGACCTAAATGTTCATCTAATGACACAAAACACCTATTGGATGGACAAGATTGGTTAATAACCCTAATTGGATAAGATTAAGTGTAGGGAGGACGAAAATGACCTAAATATTCATCCAATGACACAAAACACCTATTGGATGGACAAGATACGTTAAAAACCCTAATTGGACAAGAATTAGCCTTGGGAGGACGAAAATGACCTAATTGTTCATCCAATGACATAAAAACTCCTATTGGATGCACAAGATTGGTTAAAAATCCTAATTGGACAAGAATTAGCCAAGGGAGGACGAAAATGAACTAATTGTTCAACCAATGACACAAAAACACGTATTGGATGCACAAGATTGGTTAGAAACCCTAATTGGTCAAGATAAAATATAGGGAAGACGAAAATGACCTAAATGTTCATCCAATGACACAAAATACCTATTGGATGGACAAGATAAGTTAAAAACCCTAATTGGACAAGAATTAGCCTAGGGAGGACGAAAATGACCTAAATGTTCATCCAATGACACAAACACAACTATTGGATGCACAAGATTGGTTAGAAACCCTAATTGGACAAGCATAAGCCTAGGGAGGATGAAAATGACCTAAATGTTCATCCACTAACACAAAAAAACCTATTGGATGCACAATATTGGTTAAAAACCCTAATTGGACAAGATTAGGTGTAGGGAGGACGAAAATGACCTAAATGTTCATCCAATGACACAAAAACACCAATTGGATGCACAAGATTGGTTAGAAACCCTAATTGGACAAGATAAAGTGTAGGGAGGACGAAAATGACCTAAATGTTCATCCAATGACACAAAACACCTATTGGATGGACAAGATAGGTTAAAAACCCTAATTGGACAAGAATTAGCCTAGGGAGGACGAAAATGACATAACTGTTCATCCAATGACACAAAAACACCTATTGGATGCTCAAGATTGGTTAGAAGCCCTAATTGGACAAGATTAAGTTTAGGGAGGACGAAAATGACCTAAATGTTCATCCAATGACACAAACACAACTATTGGATGCACAAGATTGGTTAGAAACCCTAATTGGACAAGCATAAGCCTAGGGAGGATGAAAATGACCTAAATGTTCATCCAATGACACAAAACACCTATTGGACGCACAAGATTGGTCAAAAACCCTAATTGGACAAGATTAAGTGTAGGGAGGACGAAAATGACCTAAATGTTCATCCAATGATACAAAACACGTATTGGATGGACAAGATTGGTTTTAAACCCTAATTGGACAAGAATTAGCCTAGGGACGACGAAAATGACCTAATTGTTCATCCAATGACATAATTGGACAAGATTAAGTTTAGGGAGGACGAAAATGACCTAAATGTTCATCCAATGACACAAACACAACTATTGGATGCACAAGATTGGTTAGAAACCCTAATTGGACAAGCATAAGCCTAGGGAGGATGAAAATGACCTAAATGTTCATCCAATGACACAAACACAACTATTGGATGCACAAGATTGGTTAGAAACCCTAATTGGACAAGCATAAGCCTAAGGAGGATGAAAATGACCTAAATGTTCATCCACTGACACAAAAACACCTATTGGATGCACAAGATTGGTTAAAAACCCTAATTGGACAAGATTAGGTGTAGGGAGGACGAAAATGACCTAAATGTTCATCCAATGACACAAAAACACCAATTGGATGCACAAGATTGGTTAGAAACCCTAATTGGACAAGATAGAGTGTAGGGAGGACGAAAATGACCTAAATGTTCATCCAATGACACAAAACACCTATTGGATGCACAAGATAGGTTAAAAACCCTAATTGGACAAGAATTAGCCTAAGGAGGACGAAAATGACCTAAATGTTCATCCAATGACACAAACACAACTATTCGATGCACAAGATTGGTTAGATACCTTAATTGGACAAGCATAAGCCTAGGGAGGATGAAAATGACCTAAATGTTCATCCACTGACACAAAAACACCTATTGGATGCACAAGATTGGTTAAAAACCCTAATTGGACAAGATTAGGTGTAGGGAGGACGAAAATGACCTAAATGTTAATCCAATGACACAAAAACACCAATTGGATGGAAATGATTGGTTAGAAACCCTAATTGGACAAGATAAAGTGTAGGGAGGACGAAAATGACCTAAATGTTCATCCAATGATAGAAAACACCTATTGGATGCACAAGATTGGTTAAAAACCCTAATTGGACAAGATTAAGAGTAGGGAGGACGAAAATGACCTAAATATTCATCCAATGACACAAAACACCTATTGGATGCACAAGATTGGTTAAAAACCCTAATTGGACAAGAATTAGCCTAGGGAGGACGAAAATGACCTAATTGTTCATCCAATGACACAAAAACTCCTATTGGATGCACAAGATTGGTTAAAAATCCTAATTGGACAAGATTAGGTGTAGGGAGGACGAAAATGACCTAAATATTCATCCAATGACACAATACACCTATTGGATGCACAAGATTGGTTAAAAACCCTAATTGGACAAGAATTAGCCTAGGGAGGACGAAAATGACCTAATTGTTCATCCAATGACACAAAAACTCCTGTTGGATGCACAAGATTGGTTAAAAATCCTAATTGGAGAAGAATTAGCCAAGGGAGGACGAAAATGACCTAATTGTTCAACCAATGACACAAAAACACGTATTGGATGCACAAGATTGGTTAGAAACCCTAATTGGGCAAGATAAAGTGTAGGGAAGACGAAAATGACCTAAATGTTCATCCAATGACACAAAACACCTATTGGATGGACAAGATTGGTTAATAACCCTAATTGGATAAGATTAAGTGTAGGGAGGACGAAAATGACCTAAATATTCATCCAATGACACAAAACACCTATTGGATAGACAAGATAGGTTAAAAACCCTAATTGGACAAGAATTAGCCTAGGGAGGACGAAAATGACCTAATTGTTCATCCAATGACACAAAAACACCTATTGGATGCACAAGATTGGTTAGAAGCCCTTTTTGGACAAGATTAAGTTTAGGGAGGACGAAAATGACCTAAATGTTCATCCAGTGACACAAACACAACTATTGGATGCACAAGATTGGTTAGAAACCCTAATTGGACAAGCATAAGCCTAGGGAGGATGAAAATGACCTAAATGTTCATCCACTGACACAAAAACACCTATTGGATGCACAAGATTGGTTAAAAACCTTAATTGGACAAGATTAGGTGTAGGGAGGACGAAAATGACCTAAATGTTCATCCAATGACACAAAAACACCAATTGGATGCACAAGATTGGTTAGAAACCCTAATTGGACAAGATAAAGTGTAGGGAGGACGAAAATGACCTAAATGTTCATCCAATGACACAAAACACCTATTGGATGCACAAGATTAGTTAAATACCCTAATTGAACAAGATTAAGTGTTGGGAGGACGAAAATGACCTTAATATTCATTCAATGACATAAAACACCTATTGGATGCACAACATTGGTTGAAAACCCTAATCGGACAAGAATTAGCCTAGGGAGGACGAAAATGACCTAATTGTTCATCCCATGACACAAAAACACCTATTGGATGCACAAGATTGGTTAGAAACCCTAATTGACAAGATTAAGTTTAGGGAGGAAGAAAATGACCTAAATGTTCATCCAATGACACAAACACAACTAATGGATGCACAGGATTGGTTAGAAACCCTAATTGGAGGATGAAAATGACCTAAATGTTCATCCAATGACACAAACACACTATTGGATGCCCAAGATTGGTTAGAAACCTTAATTGGACAAGATTAAGTGTAGGGAGGACGAAAATGACCTAAAAATTCATCCAATGACACAAACACAACTATTGGATGCAGAAGATTTGGTTAGAAACCCTAATTGGACAAGATTAGGTGTTGGGAGGACGAAAATGACCTAAATGTTCATCCAATGACACAAAAACACTTATTAGATGCACAAGATTTGTTAAAAACCCTAATTGGACAAGAATAAGCGTAGGGAGGACAAAAATGACCTAATTGTTCATCCAATGATACAAAAACACCTATTGGATGCACAAGATTGGTTAGAAACCCTAATTGGACTAGATAAAGTGTAGGGACGACGAAAATGACCTAAATGTTCATCCAATGACACAAAACACCTATTGGACGCACAAGATTGGTCAAAAACCCTAATTGGACAAGATTAAGTGTAGGGAGGACGAAAATGACCTAAATGTTCATCCAATGACACAAAACACGTATTGGATGGACAAGATTGGTTTTAAACCCTAATTGGACAAGAATTAGCCTAGGGACGACGAAAATGACCTAATTGTTCATCCAATGACATAATTGGACAAGATTAAGTTTAGGGAGGACGAAAATGACCTAAATTATCATCCAATGACACAAACACAACTATTGGATGTACAAGATTGGTTAGAAACCCTAATTGGACAAGCATAAGCCTAGGGAGGATGAAAATGACCTAAATGTTCATCCAATGACACAAACACAACTATTGGATGCACAAGATTGGTTAGAAACCCTAATTGGACAAGCATAAGCCTAGGGAGGACGAAAATGACCTAAATGTTCATCCAATGACACAAACACAACTATTGGATGCACAAGATTGGTTAGAAACCCTAATTGGACAAGCATAAGCCTAGGGAGGATGAAAATGACCTAAATGTTCATCCACTAACACAAAAAAACCTATTGGATGCACAATATTGGTTAAAAACCCTAATTGGACAAGATTAGGTGTAGGGAGGACGAAAATGACCTAAATGTTCATCCAATGACACAAAAACACCAATTGGATGCACAAGATTGGTTAGAAACCCTAATTGGACAAGATAAAGTGTAGGGAGTACGAAAATGACCTAAATGTTCATTCAATGACACAAAACACCTATTGGATGCACAAGATTGGTTAAAAACCCTAATTGGATAAGATTAAGAGTAGGGAGGACGAAAATTACCTAAATATTCATCCAATGACACAATACACCTATTGGATGCACAAGATTGGTTAAAAACCCTAATTGGACAAGAATTAGCCTAGGGAGGACGAAAATGACCTAATTGTTCATCCAATGACACAAAAACTCCTGTTGGATGCACAAGATTGGTTAAAAATCCTAATTGGAGAAGAATTAGCCAAGGGAGGACGAAAATGACCTAATTGTTCAACCAATGACACAAAAACACGTATTGGATGCACAAGATTGGTTAGAAACCCTAATTGGGCAAGATAAAGTGTAGGGAAGAAAAAAATTACCTAAATGTTCATCCAATGACACAAAACACCTATTGGATGGACAAGATTGGTTAATAACCCTAATTGGATAAGATTAAGTGTAGGGAGGACGAAAATGACCTAAATATTCATCCAATGACACAAAACACCTATTGGATGGACAAGATACGTTAAAAACCCTAATTGGACAAGAATTAGCCTTGGGAGGACGAAAATGACCTAATTGTTCATCCAATGACATAAAAACTCCTATTGGATGCACAAGATTGGTTAAAAATCCTAATTGGACAAGAATTAGCCAAGGGAGGACGAAAATGAACTAATTGTTCAACCAATGACACAAAAACACGTATTGGATGCACAAGATTGGTTAGAAACCCTAATTGGTCAAGATAAAATATAGGGAAGACGAAAATGACCTAAATGTTCATCCAATGACACAAAATACCTATTGGATGGACAAGATAAGTTAAAAACCCTAATTGGACAAGAATTAGCCTAGGGAGGACGAAAATGACCTAAATGTTCATCCAATGACACAAACACAACTATTGGATGCACAAGATTGGTTAGAAACCCTAATTGGACAAGCATAAGCCTAGGGAGGATGAAAATGACCTAAATGTTCATCCACTAACACAAAAAAACCTATTGGATGCACAATATTGGTTAAAAACCCTAATTGGACAAGATTAGGTGTAGGGAGGACGAAAATGACCTAAATGTTCATCCAATGACACAAAAACACCAATTGGATGCACAAGATTGGTTAGAAACCCTAATTGGACAAGATAAAGTGTAGGGAGTACGAAAATGACCTAAATGTTCATTCAATGACACAAAACACCTATTGGATGCACAAGATTGGTTAAAAACCCTAATTGGATAAGATTAAGAGTAGGGAGGACGAAAATTACCTAAATATTCATCCAATGACACAATACACCTATTGGATGCACAAGATTGGTTAAAAACCCTAATTGGACAAGAATTAGCCTAGGGAGGACGAAAATGACCTAATTGTTCATCCAATGACACAAAAACTCCTGTTGGATGCACAAGATTGGTTAAAAATCCTAATTGGAGAAGAATTAGCCAAGGGAGGACGAAAATGACCTAATTGTTCAACCAATGACACAAAAACACGTATTGGATGCACAAGATTGGTTAGAAACCCTAATTGGGCAAGATAAAGTGTAGGGAAGAAAAAAATTACCTAAATGTTCATCCAATGACACAAAACACCTATTGGATGGACAAGATTGGTTAATAACCCTAATTGGATAAGATTAAGTGTAGGGAGGACGAAAATGACCTAAATATTCATCCAATGACACAAAACACCTATTGGATGGACAAGATACGTTAAAAACCCTAATTGGACAAGAATTAGCCTTGGGAGGACGAAAATGACCTAATTGTTCATCCAATGACATAAAAACTCCTATTGGATGCACAAGATTGGTTAAAAATCCTAATTGGACAAGAATTAGCCAAGGGAGGACGAAAATGAACTAATTGTTCAACCAATGACACAAAAACACGTATTGGATGCACAAGATTGGTTAGAAACCCTAATTGGTCAAGATAAAATATAGGGAAGACGAAAATGACCTAAATGTTCATCCAATGACACAAAATACCTATTGGATGGACAAGATAAGTTAAAAACCCTAATTGGACAAGAATTAGCCTAGGGAGGACGAAAATGACCTAAATGTTCATCCAATGACACAAACACAACTATTGGATGCACAAGATTGGTTAGAAACCCTAATTGGACAAGCATAAGCCTAGGGAGGATGAAAATGACCTAAATGTTCATCCACTAACACAAAAAAACCTATTGGATGCACAATATTGGTTAAAAACCCTAATTGGACAAGATTAGGTGTAGGGAGGACGAAAATGACCTAAATGTTCATCCAATGACACAAAAACACCAATTGGATGCACAAGATTGGTTAGAAACCCTAATTGGACAAGATAAAGTGTAGGGAGTACGAAAATGACCTAAATGTTCATTCAATGACACAAAACACCTATTGGATGCACAAGATTGGTTAAAAACCCTAATTGGATAAGATTAAGAGTAGGGAGGACGAAAATTACCTAAATATTCATCCAATGACACAATACACCTATTGGATGCACAAGATTGGTTAAAAACCCTAATTGGACAAGAATTAGCCTAGGGAGGACGAAAATGACCTAATTGTTCATCCAATGACACAAAAACTCCTGTTGGATGCACAAGATTGGTTAAAAATCCTAATTGGAGAAGAATTAGCCAAGGGAGGACGAAAATGACCTAATTGTTCAACCAATGACACAAAAACACGTATTGGATGCACAAGATTGGTTAGAAACCCTAATTGGGCAAGATAAAGTGTAGGGAAGAAAAAAATTACCTAAATGTTCATCCAATGACACAAAACACCTATTGGATGGACAAGATTGGTTAATAACCCTAATTGGATAAGATTAAGTGTAGGGAGGACGAAAATGACCTAAATATTCATCCAATGACACAAAACACCTATTGGATGGACAAGATACGTTAAAAACCCTAATTGGACAAGAATTAGCCTTGGGAGGACGAAAATGACCTAATTGTTCATCCAATGACATAAAAACTCCTATTGGATGCACAAGATTGGTTAAAAATCCTAATTGGACAAGAATTAGCCAAGGGAGGACGAAAATGAACTAATTGTTCAACCAATGACACAAAAACACGTATTGGATGCACAAGATTGGTTAGAAACCCTAATTGGTCAAGATAAAATATAGGGAAGACGAAAATGACCTAAATGTTCATCCAATGACACAAAATACCTATTGGATGGACAAGATAAGTTAAAAACCCTAATTGGACAAGAATTAGCCTAGGGAGGACGAAAATGACCTAAATGTTCATCCAATGACACAAACACAACTATTGGATGCACAAGATTGGTTAGAAACCCTAATTGGACAAGCATAAGCCTAGGGAGGATGAAAATGACCTAAATGTTCATCCACTAACACAAAAAAACCTATTGGATGCACAATATTGGTTAAAAACCCTAATTGGACAAGATTAGGTGTAGGGAGGACGAAAATGACCTAAATGTTCATCCAATGACACAAAAACACCAATTGGATGCACAAGATTGGTTAGAAACCCTAATTGGACAAGATAAAGTGTAGGGAGGACGAAAATGACCTAAATGTTCATCCAATGACACAAAACACCTATTGGATGGACAAGATAGGTTAAAAACCCTAATTGGACAAGAATTAGCCTAGGGAGGACGAAAATGACATAACTGTTCATCCAATGACACAAAAACACCTATTGGATGCTCAAGATTGGTTAGAAGCCCTAATTGGACAAGATTAAGTTTAGGGAGGACGAAAATGACCTAAATGTTCATCCAATGACACAAACACAACTATTGGATGCACAAGATTGGTTAGAAACCCTAATTGGACAAGCATAAGCCTAGGGAGGATGAAAATGACCTAAATGTTCATCCAATGACACAAAACACCTATTGGACGCACAAGATTGGTCAAAAACCCTAATTGGACAAGATTAAGTGTAGGGAGGACGAAAATGACCTAAATGTTCATCCAATGATACAAAACACGTATTGGATGGACAAGATTGGTTTTAAACCCTAATTGGACAAGAATTAGCCTAGGGACGACGAAAATGACCTAATTGTTCATCCAATGACATAATTGGACAAGATTAAGTTTAGGGAGGACGAAAATGACCTAAATGTTCATCCAATGACACAAACACAACTATTGGATGCACAAGATTGGTTAGAAACCCTAATTGGACAAGCATAAGCCTAGGGAGGATGAAAATGACCTAAATGTTCATCCAATGACACAAACACAACTATTGGATGCACAAGATTGGTTAGAAACCCTAATTGGACAAGCATAAGCCTAAGGAGGATGAAAATGACCTAAATGTTCATCCACTGACACAAAAACACCTATTGGATGCACAAGATTGGTTAAAAACCCTAATTGGACAAGATTAGGTGTAGGGAGGACGAAAATGACCTAAATGTTCATCCAATGACACAAAAACACCAATTGGATGCACAAGATTGGTTAGAAACCCTAATTGGACAAGATAGAGTGTAGGGAGGACGAAAATGACCTAAATGTTCATCCAATGACACAAAACACCTATTGGATGCACAAGATAGGTTAAAAACCCTAATTGGACAAGAATTAGCCTAAGGAGGACGAAAATGACCTAAATGTTCATCCAATGACACAAACACAACTATTCGATGCACAAGATTGGTTAGATACCTTAATTGGACAAGCATAAGCCTAGGGAGGATGAAAATGACCTAAATGTTCATCCACTGACACAAAAACACCTATTGGATGCACAAGATTGGTTAAAAACCCTAATTGGACAAGATTAGGTGTAGGGAGGACGAAAATGACCTAAATGTTAATCCAATGACACAAAAACACCAATTGGATGGAAATGATTGGTTAGAAACCCTAATTGGACAAGATAAAGTGTAGGGAGGACGAAAATGACCTAAATGTTCATCCAATGATAGAAAACACCTATTGGATGCACAAGATTGGTTAAAAACCCTAATTGGACAAGATTAAGAGTAGGGAGGACGAAAATGACCTAAATATTCATCCAATGACACAAAACACCTATTGGATGCACAAGATTGGTTAAAAACCCTAATTGGACAAGAATTAGCCTAGGGAGGACGAAAATGACCTAATTGTTCATCCAATGACACAAAAACACCTATCGGGTGCACAAGATTGGTCAGAAACCCTAATTGGACAAGATTAAGTTTAGGGAGGACGAAAATGACCTAAATATTCATCCAATGACACAACACACCTATTGAATGAACAAGATTGGTTAAAAACCCTAATTGGACAAGATTAAGTGTAGGGAGGACGAAAATGACCTAAATGTTCATCCAATGACACCAAAACACCTATCGGATGCACAAGATTGGTTAGAAACCCTAATTGAACAAGATTAACTGTAGGGAGGACGAAAATGACCTAAATGTTCATCCAATGACACAAAACACCTATTGGATGCACAAGATTGGTTAGAAACCGTAATTGGATAAGATTAAGTTTAAGGAGGACGAAAATGACCTAAATATTCATCCAATGACACAACACACCTATTGAATGAACAAGATTGGTTAAAAACCCTAATTGGACAAGATTAAGTGTAGGGAGGACGAAAATGACCTAAATGTTCATCCAATGACACAAAAACACCTATCGGATGCACAAGATTGGTTAGAAACCCTAATTGAACAAGATTAAGTGTAGGGAGGACGAAAATGACCTAAGTGTTCATCCAATGACACAAAACACCTATTGGATGCACAAGATTGGTTAAAAACCCTAATTGGACAAGAATTAGCCTAGGGAGGACGAAAATGACCTAATTGTTCATCCAATGACACAAAAACAACTATTGGATGCACAAGATTGGTTAGAAACCCTAATTGGACAAGCATAAGCCTAGGGAGGATGAAAATGACCTAAATGTTCATCCAATGACACAAAAACACCTATTGGATGCACAAGATTGGTTAAAAACCCTAATTGGACAAGATTAGGTGTAGGGAGGACGAAAATGACCTAAATGTTCATCCAATGACACAAAAACACCAATTGGATGCACAAGATTGGTTAGAAACCCTAATTGGACAAGATAAAGTGTAGGAAGGACGAAAATGACCTAAATGTTCATCCAATGACATAAAACACCTATTGGATGGACAAGATAGGTTAAAAACCCTAATTGGACAAGAATTAGCCTAGGGAGGACGAAAATGACCTAACTGTTCATCCAATGACACAAAAACACCTATTGGATGCACAAGATTGGTTAGAAGCCCTAATTGGACAAGATTAAGTTTAGGGAGGACGAAAATGACCTAAATGTTCATCCAATGACACAAACACAACTAGTGGATGCACAAGATTGGTTAGAAACCCTAATTGGACAAGCATAAGCCTAGGGAGGATGAAAATGACCTAAATGTTCATCCACTGACACAAAAACACCTATTGGATGCACAAGATTGGTTAAAAACCCTAATTGGACAAGATTAGGTGTAGGGAGGACGAAAATGACCTAAATGTTCATCCAATGACACAAAAACACGAATTGGATGCAAAAGATTGGTTAGAAACCCTAATTGGACATGATAAAGTGTAGGGAGGACGAAAATGACCTAAATGTTCATCCAATGACACAAAACACCTATTGGATGCACAAGATTAGTTAAAAACCCTAATTGGACAAGATTAAGAGTAGGGAGGACGAAAATGACCTTAATATTCATCCAATGACACAAAACACCTATTGGATGCACAAGATTGGTTAAAAACCCTAATTGGACAGGAATTAGCCTAGGGAGGACGAAAATGACCTAATTGTTCATCCAATGACACAAAAACTCCTATTGGATGCACAAGATTAGTTAAACATCCTAATTGGACAAGAATTAGCCTAGGGAGGATGAAAATGACCTAATTGTTCAACCAATGACACAAAAACACCTATTGGATGCATAAGATTGGTTAGAAACCCTAAATGGGCAAGATAAAGTGTAGGGAGGACGAAAATGACCTAAATGTTCATCCAATGACACAAAACACCTATTGGATGCACAAGATTGGTTAATAACCCTAATTGGATAAGATTAAGTGTAGGGAGGACGAAAATGACCTAAATATTCATCCAATGACACAAAACACCTATTGGATGCACAAGATTGGTTAATAACCCTAATTGGATAAGATTAAGTGTAGGGAGGACGAAAATGACCTAAATATTCATCCAATGATACAAAACACCTATTGGATGGACAAGATAGGTTAAAAACCCTAATTGGACAAGAATTAGCCAAGGGAGGACGAAAATGACCTAATTGTTCAACCAATGACACAAAAACACCTATTGGATGCACAAGATTGGTTAGAAACCCTAATTGGTCAAGATAAACTGTAGGGAAGACGAAAATGACCTAAATGTTCATCCAATGACACAAAACACCTATTGGATGGACAAGATAGGTTAAAAACCCTAATTGGACAAGAATTAGCCTAGGGAGGACGAAAATGACCTAAATGTTCATCCACTGACACAAACACAACTATTGGATGCACAAGATTGGTTAGAAACCCTAATTGCATAAGCATAAGCCTAGGGAGGACGAAAATGACCTAAATGTTCATCCAATGACACAAAAACACCAATTGGATGCACAAGATTGCTTAAAAACCTTAATTGGACAAGATTAGGTGTAGGGAGGACGAAAATGACCTAAATGTTCATCCAATGACACAAAAACACCAATTGGATGCACAAGATTGGTTAGAAACCCTAATTGGACAAGATAAAGTGTAGGGAGGACGAAAATGACCTAAATGTTCATTCAATGACACAAAACACCTATTGGATGCACAAGATTGGTTAAAAACCCTAATTGGATAAGATTAAGAGTAGGGAGGACGAAAATGACCTAAATATTCATCCAATGACACAATACACCTACTGGATGCACAAGATTGGTTAAAAACCCTAATTGGACAAGAATTAGCCTAGGGAGGACGAAAATGACCTAATTGTTCATCCAATGACACAAAAACTCCTGTTGGATGCACAAGATTGGTTAAAAATCCTAATTGGAGAAGAATTAGCCAAGGGAGGACGAAAATGACCTAATTGTTCAACCAATGACACAAAAACACGTATTGGATGCACAAGATTGGTTAGAAACCCTAATTGGGCATGATAAAGTGTAGGGAAGACGAAAATGACCTAAATGTTCATCCAATGACACAAAACACCTATTGGATGGACAAGATTGGTTAATAACCCTAATTGGATAAGATTAAGTGTAGGGAGGACAAAAATGACCTAAATATTCATCCAATGACACAAAACACCTATTGGATGGACAAGATACGTTAAAAACCCTAATTGGACAAGAATTAGCCTTGGGAGGACGAAAATGACCTAACTGTTCATCCAATGACACAAAAACTCCTATTGGATGCACAAGATTGGTTAAAAATCCTAATTGGACAAGAATTAGCCAAGGGAGGACGAAAATGAACTAATTGTTCAACCAATGACACAAAAACACGTATTGGATGCACAAGATTGGTTAGAAACCCTAATTGGTCAAGATAAACTGCAGGGAAGACGAAAATGACCTAAATGTTCATCCAATGACACAAAATACCTATTGGATGGACAAGATAAGTTAAAAACCCTAATTGGACAAGAATTAGCCTAGGGAGGACGAAAATGACCTAAATGTTCATCCAATGACACAAACACAACTATTGGATGCACAAGATTGGTTAGAAACCCTAATTGGACAAGCAAAAGCCTAGGGAGGATGAAAATGGCCTCAATGTTCATCCACTGACACAAAAACACCTATTGGATGCACAAGATTGGTTAAAAACCCTAATTGGACAAGATTAGGTGTAGGGAGGACGAAAATGACATAAATGTTCATCCAATGACACAAAAACACCAATTGGATGCACAAGATTGGTTAGAAACCCTAATTGGACAAGATAAAGTGTAGCAAGGACGAAAATGACCTAAATGTTCATCCAATGACACAAAACACCTATTGGATGGACAAGATAGGTTAAAAACCCTAATTGGACAAGAATTAGCCTAGGGAGGACGAAAATGACCTAACTGTTCATCCAATGACACAAAAACACCTAATGGATGCACAAGATTGGTTAAAAACCCTAATTGGACAAGAATTAGCCTAGGGAGGACGAAAATCACCTAATTGTTCATCCAATGACACAAAAACTACTGTTGGATGCACAAGATTGGTTAAAAATCCTGGTTGGAGAAGAATTAGCCCAGGGAGGACGAAAAAGACCTAATTGTTCAACCAATGACACAAAAACACGTATTGGATGCACAAGATTGGTTAGAAACCCTAATTGGGGAAGATAAAGTGTAGGGAAGACGAAAATGACCTAAATATTCATCCAATGACACAAAACACCTATTGGATGGACAAGATAAGTTAAAAACCCTAATTGGACAAGAATTAGCCTAGGGAGGACGAAAATGACCTAAATGTTCATCCAATGACACAAACACAACTATTGGATGCACAAGATTGGTTAGTAACCCTAATTGGACAAGCAAAAGCCTAGGGAGGATGAAAATGGCCTAAATGTTCATCCACTGACACAAAAACACCTATTGGATGCACAAGATTGGTTAAAAACCCTAATTGGACAAGATTAGGTGTAGGGAGGACGAAAATGACCTAAATGTTCATCCAATGACACAAAAACACCAATTGGATGCACAAGATTGGTTAGAAACCCTAATTGGAGAAGATAAAGTGTAGGAAGGACGAAAATGACCTAAATGTTCATCCAATGACATAAAACACCTATTGGATGGACAAGATAGGTTAAAAACCCTAATTGGACAAGAATTAGCCTAGGGAGGACGAAAATGACCTAACTGTTCATCCAATGACACAAAAACACCTATTGGATGCACAAGATTGGTTAAAAACCCTAATTGGACAAGAATTAGCCTAGGGAGGACGAAAATGACCTAATTGTTCATCCAATGACACAAAAACTACTGTTGGATGCACAAGATTGGTTAAAAATCCTAATTGGAGAAGAATTAGCCAAGGGAGGACGAAAATGACCTAATTGTTCAACCAATGACACAAAAACACGTATTGGATGCACAAGATTGGTTAGAAACCCTAATTGGGCAAGATAAAGTGTAGGGAAGACGAAAATGACCTAAATATTCATCCAATGACACAAAACACCTATTGGATGGACAAGATTGGTTAATAACCCTAATTGGATAAGATTAAGTGTAGGGAGGACGAAAATGACCTAAATATTCATCCAATGACACAAAACACCTATTGGATGGACAAGATAAGTTAAAAACCCTAATTGGACAAGAATTAGCCTAGGGAGGACGAAAATGACCTAAATGTTCATCCAATGACACAAACACAACTATTGGATGCACAAGATTGGTTAGAAGCCCTATTTTGACAAGATTAAGTTTAGGGAGGACGAAAATGACATAAATGTTCATCCAATGACACAAAAACACCAATTGGATGCACAAGATTGGTTAGCAACCCTAAATGGACAAGATAAAGTGTAGGAAGGACGAAAATGACCTAACTGTTCATCCAATGACATAAAACACCTATTGGATGGACAAGATTGGTTAGAAACCCTAATTGGACAAGATAAAGTGTAGGAAGGACGAAAATGACCTAAATGTTCATCCAATGACACAAAACACCTATTGGATGCACAAGAATGGTTAAAAACCCTAATTGGACAAGAATTAGCCTAGGGAGGACGAAAATGACCTAATTGTTCAACCAATGACACAGAAACACCTATTGGATGCACAAGATTTGTTCGAAACCCTAATTGGGCAAGACAAAGTGTAGGGAGGACGAAAATGACATAAATGTTCATCCAATGACACAAAACACCTATTGGTTGCACAAGATTGGTTAAAAATCCTAATTGGATAAGATTAAGTGTAGGGAGGACGAAAATGACCTAAATATTCATCCAATGACACAAAACACCTATTAGATGCACAAGATTGCATAGAACCCCTAATTGGACAAGATAAAGTGTAGGGAGGATGAAAATGACCTAAATGTTCATCCAATGACACAAAACACCTATTGAATTCACAAGATTGATTAAAAACCCTAATTGGACATGATTAGGAGTTGGGAGGACGAAAATGACCTAAATGTTCATCCAATGACACAAAACACCTATTGGATGCACAAGATTGGTTAAAAACCCTAATTGGACAAGAACAAGCCTTTGGAGGACAAAAATGACCTAAATATTCATCCAATGACACAAAACACCTATTGGATGCAGAAGATTGGTTAATAACCCTAATTGGATAAGATTAATTGTAGGGAGGACGAAAATGACCTAAATATTCATCCAATGACACAGAACACCTATTGGATGGACAAGATAGGTTAAAAACCCTAATTGGACAAGAATTAGACTATGGAGGACGAAAATGACCTAATTGTTCATCCAATGACACAAAAACTCCTATTGGATGCACAAGATTAGTTAAAAATCCTAATTGGACAAGAATTAGCCCACGGAGGACGAAAATGACCTAATTGTTCAACCAATGACACAAAAACACCTATTGGATGCACAAGATTGGTTAGAAACCCTAATTGGGCAAGATAAAGTGTAGGGAGGACGAAAATGACCTAAATATTCGTCCAATGACAGAAAACACCTATTGGATGCACAAGATTGGTTAATAACCCTAATTGGATAAGATTAAGTGTAGGGAGGACGAAAATGACCTAAATGTTCATCCAATGACACAAAACACCTATTGGATGTACAAGATTGGTTAATAACCCTAATTGGATAAGATTAAGTGTAGGGAGGACGGAAATGACCTAAATATTCATCCAATGACACAATACACCTAGTTGACCTATGGAGGAAGAAAATGACCTAATTGTTCATCGAATGACACAAACACACCTATAGGATGCACAAGATTGGTTAGAATCCCTAATTGGACAAGTATAAGCCTAGGGAGGATGAAAATGACCTAAATGTTCATCCACTAACACAATAACACCTATTGGATGCACAAGATTGGTTAAAAACCCTAATTGGACAAGATTAGGTGTAGGGAGGACGAAAATGACCTAAATGTTCATCGAATGACACAAAAACACCAATGGGATGCACAAGATAGGTTAAAAACCGTAATTGGACAAGAACAAGCCTATGGAGGAAGAAAATGACCTAATTGTTCATCGAATGACACAAACACACCTATAGGATGCACAAGATTGGTTAGAATCCCTAATTGGACAAGTATAAGCCTAGGGAGGATGAAAATGACCTAAATGTTCATCCACTAACACAATAACACCTATTGGATGCACAAGATTGGTTAAAAACCCTAATTGGACAAGATTAGGTGTAGGGAGGACGAAAATGACCTAAATGTTCATCCAATGACACAAAAACACCAATTGGATGCACAAGATAGGTTAGAAACTCTAATTGGACAAGATAAAGTGTAGGGAGGACGAAAATGACCTAAATGTTCATCCAATGACACAAAACACCTATTGGATGCACAAGATTGGTTAAAAACCCTAATTGGACAAGATTAAGAGTAGGGAGGACGAAAATGACCTAAATATTCATCCAATGACACAAAACACCTATTGGATGCACAAGATTGGTTAAAAACCCTAATTGGACAAGAATTAGCCTAGGGAGGATGAAAATGACATAATTGTTCATCCAATGATACAAAAACACCTATTGGATGCACAAGATTGGTTAGAAACCCTAATTGGACTAGATAAAGTGTAGGGACGACGAAAATGACCTAAATGTTCATCCAATGAAACAAAACACCTATTGGACGCACAAGATTGGTTAAAAACCTTAATTGGACAAGATTAAGAGTAGGGAGGACGAAAATGACCTAAATACTCATCCAATGACACAAAACACCTATTGGATGCACAAGATTGGTTAAAAACCCTAATTGGACAAGAATTAGCCTAGGGAGGACGAAAATGACCTAATTGTTCATCCAATGATACAAAAACACCTATTGGATGCACAAGATTGGTTAGAAACCCTAATTGGACTAGATAAAGTGTAGGGACGACGAAAATGACCTAAATGTTCATCCAATGAAACAAAACACCTATTGGACGCACAAGATTGGTCAAAAACCCTAATTGGACAAGATTAAGTGTAGGGAGGACGAAAATGACCTAAATATTCATCCAATGACACAAAACACTATTGGATGCACAAGATTGGTTAAAAACCCTAATTGGACAAGAATTAGCCTAGGGAGGACGAAAATGACCTAATTGTTCATCCAATGACACAAAAACTCCTATTGGATGCACAAGATTGGTTAAAAATCCTAATTGGACAAGAATTAGCCTAGGGAGGACGAAAATAACCTAATTGTTCAACCAATGACACCAAAAACACCTATTGGATGCACAAGATTGGTTAGAAACCCTAATTGGACTAGATAAAGTGTAGGGACGACGAAAATGACCTAAATGTTCATCCAATGACACAAAACACCTATTGGACGCACAAGATTGGTCAAAAACCCTAATTGGACAAGATTAAGTGTAGGGAGGACGAAAATGACCTAAATGTTCATCCAATGACACAAAACACGTATTGGATGGACAAGATTGGTTTTAAACCCTAATTGGACAAGAATTAGCCTAGGGACGACGAAAATGACCTAATTGTTCATCCAATGACATAATTGGACAAGATTAAGTTTAGGGAGCACGAAAATGACCTAAATGTTCATCCAATGACACAAACACAACTATTGGATGCACAAGATTGGTTAGAAACCCTAATTGGACAAGCATGAGCCTAGGGAGGATGAAAATGACCTAAATGTTCATCCAATGACACAAACACAACTATTGGATGCACAAGATTGGTTAGAAACCCTAATTGGACAAGCATAAGCCTAGGGAGGATGAAAATGACCTAAATGTTCATCCACTGACACAAAAACACCTATTGGATGCACAAGATTGGTTAAAAACCCTAATTGGACAAGATTAGGTGTAGGGAGGACGAAAATGACCTAAATGTTAATCCAATGACACAAAACACCTATTGGATGCACAAGATTGGATAAAAACCCTAATTGGACAAGATTAAGAGTAGGGAGGACGAAAATGACCTAAATATTCATCCAATGACACAAAACACGTATTGGATGGACAAGATTGGTTTTAAACCCTAATTGGACAAGAATTAGCCTAGGGAGGACAAAAATGACCTAATTGTTCATCCAATGAAACAAAACACGTATTGGATGGTCAAGATTGGTTTTAAACCCTAATTGGACAAGAATTAGCCTAGGGACGACGAAAATGACCTAATTGTTCATCCAATGACATAATTGGACAAGATTAAGTTTAGGGAGGACGAAAATGACCTAAATGTTCATCCAATGACACAAACACAACTATTGGATGCACAAGATTGGTCAGAAACCCTAATTGGACAAGCATAAGCCTAGGGAGGATGAAAATGACCTAAATGTTCATCCAATGACACAAACACAACTATTGGATGCACAAGATTGGTTAGAAACCCTAATTGGACAAGCATAAGCCTAGGGAGGATGAAAATGACCTAAATGTTCATCCACTGACACAAAAACACCTATTGGATGCACAAGATTGGTTAAAAACCCTAATTGGACAAGATTAGGTGTAGGGAGGACGAAAATGACCTAAATGTTAATCCAAAGACACAAAAACACCAATTGGATGGAAATGATTGGTTAGAAACCCTAATTGGACAAGATAAAGTGTAGGGAGGACGAAAATGACCTAAATGTTCATCCAATGACAGAAAACACCTATTGGATGCACAAGATTGGTTAAAAACCCTAATTGGACAAGATTAAGAGTAGGGAAGACGAAAATGACCTAAATATTCATCCAATGACACAAAACACCTATTGGATGCACAAGATTGGTTAAAAACCCTAATTGGACAAGAATTAGCCTAGGGAGGACGAAAATGACCTAATTGTTTATCCAATGACACAAAAACTCCTATTGGATGCACAAAATTGGTTAAAAATCCTAATTGGACAAGAATTAGCCTAGGGACGACGAAAATGACCTAATTGTTCATCCAATGACATAATTGGACAAGATTAAGTTTAGGGAGGAAGAAAATGACCTAAATGTTCATCCAATGACACAAACACAACTATTGGATGCACAAGATTGGTCAGAAACCCTAATTGGACAAGCATAAGCCTAGGGAGGATGAAAATGACCTAAATGTTCATCCAATGACACAAACACAACTATTGGATGCACAAGATTGGTTAGAAACCCTAATTGGACAAGCATAAGCCTAGGGAGGATGAAAATGACCTAAATGTTCATCCAATGACACAAAACACCTATTGGACGCACAAGATTGGTCAAAAACCCTAATTGGACAAGATTAGGTGTAGGGAGGACGAAAATGACCTAAATGTTAATCCAATGACACAAAAACACCAATTGGATGGAAATGATTGGTTAGAAACCCTAATTGGACAAGATAAAGTGTAGGGAGGACGAAAATGACCTAAATGTTCATCCAATGACAGAAAACACCTATTGGATGCACAAGATTGGTTAAAAACCCTAATTGGACAAGATTAAGAGTAGGGAAGACGAAAATGACCTAAATATTCATCCAATGACACAAAACACCTATTGGATGCACAAGATTGGTTAAAAACCCTAATTGGACAAGAATTAGCCTAGGGAGGACGAAAATGACCTAATTGTTTATCCAATGACACAAAAACTCCTATTGGATGAACAAAATTGGTTAAAAATCCTAATTGGACAAGAATTAGCCTAGGGACGACGAAAATGACCTAATTGTTCATCCAATGACATAATTGGACAAGATTAAGTTTAGGGAGGACGAAAATGACCTAAATGTTCATCCAATGACACAAACACAACTATTGGATGCACAAGATTGGTCAGAAACCCTAATTGGACAAGCATAAGCCTAGGGAGGATGAAAATGACCTAAATGTTCATCCAATGACACAAACACAACTATTGGATGCACAAGATTGGTTAGAAACCCTAATTGGACAAGCATAAGCCTAGGAAGGATGAAAATGACCTAAATGTTCATCCAATGACACAAAACACCTATTGGACGCACAAGATTGGTCAAAAACCCTAATTGGACAAGATTAAGTGTAGGGAGGACCAAAATGACCTAAATGTTCATCCAATGACACAAAACACGTATTGGATGGACAAGATTGGTTTTAAACCCTAATTGGACAAGAATTAGCCTAGGGACGACGAAAATAACCTAATTGTTCATCCAATGACATAATTGGACAAGATTAAGTTTATGGAGGACGAAAATGACCTAAATGTTAATCCAATGACAAAAACACAACTATTGGATGCACAAGATTGGTTAGAAACCCTAATTGGACAAGCATGAGCCTAGGGAGGATGAAAATGACCTAAATGTTCATCCAATGACACAAACACAACTATTGGATGCACAAGATTGGTTAAAAACCCTAATTGGACAAGATTAAGAAAAGGGAGGATGAAAATGACCTAAATATTCATCCAATGACACAAAACACCTATTGGATGCACAAGATTGGTTAAAAACCCTAATTGGACAAGATTAAGAGTAGGGAGGACGAAAATGACCTAAATATTCATCCAATGACACAAAACACCTATTGGATGCACAAGATTGGTTAAAAACCCTAATTGGACAAGAATTAGCCTAGGGAGGACGAAAATGACCTAATTGTTCATCCAATGACACAAACACAACTATTGGATGCACAAGATTGGTTAGAAACCCTAATTGGACAAGCATATGCCTAGGGAGGATGAAAATTACTTAAATGTTCATCCAATGACACAAAACACCTATTGGATGCACAAGATTGGTTAAAAACCCTAATGGGCCAGGAATTAGCCTAGGGAGGACGAAAATAACCTAATTGTTCATCGAATGACACAAACACACCTATTGGATGCACAAGATTGGTTAAAAACCCTAATTGGACAAGAATTAGCCTAGGGAGGACGAAAATAACCTAATTGATCATCGAATGACACAAACACACCTATTGGATGCACAAGATTGGTTAGAAACCCTAATTGGACAAGCATAAGCCTAGGGTGGATGAAAATGACCTAAATGTTCCTCCAATGACACAAAAACACCTTATGGATGCACAAGATTAATTAAAAACCCTAATTGGACAAGAATTAGCCTAGGGAGGACGAAAATGAACTAATTGTTCATCCAATGACATAAACACAACTATTGGATGCACAAGATTGGTTAGAAACCCTAATTAGACAAGCATAAGCCTAGGGAGGATGAAAATTACCTAAATGTTCATCCAATGACACAAAACACCTATTGGATGCACAAGATTGGTTAAAAACCCTAATTGGACAAGAATTAGCCTAGGGAGGACGAAAATGACCTAAATGTTCAT
The DNA here is from genome assembly GCA_037974835.1 of Cicer judaicum. Classification (NCBI taxonomy): domain Eukaryota; kingdom Viridiplantae; phylum Streptophyta; class Magnoliopsida; order Fabales; family Fabaceae; genus Cicer; species Cicer judaicum. The sequence continues at coordinate 102,842 of JBBPBS010000177.1, forward strand.
CCAATGACACAAAAACACCTGTCGGATGCACAAGATTGGTCAGAAACCCTAATTGAACAAGATTAAGTGTAGGGAGGACGAAAATGACCTAAATGTTCATCCAATGACACAAAACACCTATTGGATGCACAAGATTGCTTAAAAACCCGAATTGGACAAGATTAATTTTAGGGAGGACGAAAATGACCTAAGTGTTAATCCAATGACACAAAACACCTATTGGATGCACAAGACTGCTTAAAAACCCTAATTGGACAAGATTAAGTTTAGGGAGGACGAAAATGACCTAATTGTTGATCCAAAAACACAAAAACACCAATTGGATGCACAAGATTGGTTAGAAACCCTAATTGGACAAGATAAAGTGTAGGGAGGACAAAAATGACCTAAATGTTCATCCAATGACACCAAACAGCTATTGGATGCACAAGATTGGTTAAAAACCCTAATTGGACAAGAATTATCATAGGGAGGACGAAAATGACCTAATTGTTCATCCAATGACACAAAAACACCAATTGGATGCACAAGATTGGTTAGAAACCCTAATTGGACAAGATAAAGTGTAGGGAGGACGAAAATGACCTAAGTGTTCATCCAATGACACAAAACACCTATTGGATGCACAAGATTGGTTAAAAACCCTAATTGGATAAGAATTAGGCTAAGGAGGACGAAAATGACCTAAATGTTCATCCAATGACACAAAACACCTATTGGATGCACAAGATTGGTTAAAAACCCTAATTGGACAAGAATTATCATAGGGAGGACGAAAATGACCTAATTGTTCATCCAATGACACAAAAACACCAATTGGATGCACCAGATTGGTTAGAAACCCTAATTGGAAAAGATAAAGTGTAGGGAGGACGAAAATGACCTAAAATGTTCATCCAATGACACAAAACACCTATTGGATGCACAAGATTGGTTCAAAACCCTAATTGGACAAGATTAAGTTTAGGGAGGACGAAAATGACCTAAATGTTCATCCAATGACACAAAACACCTATTGGATGCACAAGATTGGTTAAAAACCCTAATTGGACAAGATTAAGTTTAGGGAGGACGAAAATGACCTAAATGTTCATCCAATGACACAAAACATCTATTGGATGCACAAGATTGGTTAAAAACCCTAATTGGACAAGAATTATCATAGGGAGGACGAAAATGACCTAATTGTTCATCCAATGACACAAAAACACCAATTGGATGCACAAGATTGGTTAGAAACCGTAATTGGAAAATATAAAGTGTAGGGAGGACGAAAATGACCTAAAATGTTCATACAATGACACAAAACACCTATTGGATGCACAAGATTGCTTAAAAACCCTAATTGGACAAGATTAAGTTTAGGGAGGACGAAAATGACCTAAATGTTCATCCAATGACACAAAACACCTATTGGATGCACAAGATTGGTTAAAAACCCTAATTGGACAAGATTAAGTGTAGGGAGGACGAAAATGACCTAATTGTTCATCCAATGACACAAAAACACCTATTGGATGCACAAGATTGGTTAGAAACCCTAATTGGACAAGCATAAGCCTAGGGAGGATGAAAATGACCTAAATGTTCATCCAATGACACAAACACAACTATTGGATGCACAAGATTGGTTAGAAACCCTAATTGGACAAGCATAAGCCTAGGGAGGATGAAAATGACCTAAATGTTCATCCAATGACACAAAACACCTATTGGACGCACAAGATTGGTCAAAAACCCTAATTGGACAAGATTAAGTGTAGGGAGGACGAAAATGACCTAAATGTTCATCCAATGATACAAAACACGTATTGGATGGACAAGATTGGTTTTAAACCCTAATTGGACAAGAATTAGCCTAGGGACGACGAAAATGACCTAATTGTTCATCCAATGACATAATTGGACAAGATTAAGTTTAGGGAGGACGAAAATGACCTAAATGTTCATCCAATGACACAAACACAACTATTGGATGCACAAGATTGGTTAGAAACCCTAATTGGACAAGCATAAGCCTAGGGAGGATGAAAATGACCTAAATGTTCATCCACTAACACAAAAAAACCTATTGGATGCACAATATTGGTTAAAAACCCTAATTGGACAAGATTAGGTGTAGGGAGGACGAAAATGACCTAAATGTTCATCCAATGACACAAAAACACCAATTGGATGCACAAGATTGGTTAGAAACCCTAATTGGACAAGATAAAGTGTAGGGAGGACGAAAATGACCTAAATGTTCATCCAATGACACAAAACACCTATTGGATGCACAAGATTAGTTAAATACCCTAATTGAACAAGATTAAGTGTTGGGAGGACGAAAATGACCTTAATATTCATTCAATGACATAAAACACCTATTGGATGCACAACATTGGTTGAAAACCCTAATCGGACAAGAATTAGCCTAGGGAGGACGAAAATGACCTAATTGTTCATCCCATGACACAAAAACACCTATTGGATGCACAAGATTGGTTAGAAACCCTAATTGACAAGATTAAGTTTAGGGAGGAAGAAAATGACCTAAATGTTCATCCAATGACACAAACACAACTAATGGATGCACAGGATTGGTTAGAAACCCTAATTGGAGGATGAAAATGACCTAAATGTTCATCCAATGACACAAACACACTATTGGATGCCCAAGATTGGTTAGAAACCTTAATTGGACAAGATTAAGTGTAGGGAGGACGAAAATGACCTAAAAATTCATCCAATGACACAAACACAACTATTGGATGCAGAAGATTTGGTTAGAAACCCTAATTGGACAAGATTAGGTGTTGGGAGGACGAAAATGACCTAAATGTTCATCCAATGACACAAAAACACTTATTAGATGCACAAGATTTGTTAAAAACCCTAATTGGACAAGAATAAGCGTAGGGAGGACAAAAATGACCTAATTGTTCATCCAATGATACAAAAACACCTATTGGATGCACAAGATTGGTTAGAAACCCTAATTGGACTAGATAAAGTGTAGGGACGACGAAAATGACCTAAATGTTCATCCAATGACACAAAACACCTATTGGACGCACAAGATTGGTCAAAAACCCTAATTGGACAAGATTAAGTGTAGGGAGGACGAAAATGACCTAAATGTTCATCCAATGACACAAAACACGTATTGGATGGACAAGATTGGTTTTAAACCCTAATTGGACAAGAATTAGCCTAGGGAGGACGAAAATGACCTAATTGTTCATCCAATGACACAAAAACTCCTATTGGATGCACAAGATTGGTTAAAAATCCTAATTGGACAAGAATTAGCCTAGGGAGGACGAAAATGACCTAATTGTTCAACCAATGACACCAAAAACACCTATTGGATGCACAAGATTGGTTAAAAACCCTAATTGGACTAGATAAAGTGTAGGGACGACGAAAATGACCTAAATGTTCATCCAATGACACAAAACACCTATTGGACGCACAAGATTGGTCAAAAACACTAATTGGACAAGATTAAGTGTAGGGAGGACGAAAATGACCTAAATGTTCATCCAATGACACAAAACACGTATTGAATGGACAAGATTGGTTTTAAACCCTAATTGGACAAGAATTAGCCTAGGGACGACGAAAATGACCTAATTGTTCATCCAATGACATAATTGGACAAGATTAAGTTTAGGGAGGACGAAAATGACCTAAATGTTCATCCAATGACAAAAACACAACTATTGGATGCACAAGATTGGTTAGAAACCCTAATTGGACAAGCATGAGCCTAGGGAGGATGAAAATGACCTAAATGTTCATCCAATGACACAAACACAACTATTGGATGCACAAGATTGGTTAGAAACCCTAATTGGACAAGCATAAGCCTAGGGAGGATGAAAATGACCTAAATGTTCAGCCACTGACACAAAAACACCTATTGGATGCACAAGATTGGTTAAAAACCCTAATTGGACAAGATTAGGTGTAGGGAGGACGAAAATGACCTAAATGTTAATCCAATAACACAAAAACACCAATTGGATGCAAATGATTGGTTAGAAACCCTAAATGGGCAAGATAAAGTGTAGGGAGGACGAAAATGACCTAAATGTTCATCCAATGACACAAAACACCTATTGGATGCACAAGATTGGATAAAAACCCTAATTGGACAAGATTAAGAGTAGGGAGGACGAAAATGACCTAAATATTCATCCAATGAGACAAAACACGTATTGGATGGACAAGATTGGTTTTAAACGCTAATTGGACAAGAATTAGCCTAGGGAGGACGAAAATGACCTAATTATTCATCCAATGACACAAAAACTCCTATTGGATGCACAAGATTGGTTAAAAATCCTAATAGGACAAGAATTAGCCAAGGGAGGACGAAAATGACCTAAATGTTCATCCAATGACACAAAACACCTATTGGATGCACAATATTGGATAAAAACCCTAATTGGACAAGATTAAGAGTAGGGAGGATGAAAATGACATAAATATTCATCCAATGACACAAAACACGTATTGGATGCACAATATTGGTTAGAAGCCCTAATTGGACAAGATTAAGAGTAGGGAGGACGAAAATGACCTAAATATTCATCCAATGACACAAAACACGTATTGGATGGAGGACGAGATTAAGTTTAGGGAGGACGAAAATGACCTAAATGTTCATCCAATGACACAAACACAACTATTGGATGCACAAGATTGGTTAGAAACCCTAGTTGGACAAGCATAAGCCTAGGGAGGATGAAAATGACCTAAATGTTCAACCACTGACACAAAAACACCTATTGGATGCACAAGATTTGTTAAAAACCCTAATTGGACAAAAATAAGCCTAGGAAGGACGAAAATGACCTAATTGTTCATCCAATGACGCAAACACTCCTATTGGATGCACAAGATTGGTTAAAAATCCTAATTGGACAAGAATTAGCCTAGGGAGGACGAAAATGACCTAATTGTTCAAATAATGACACAAAAACACCTATTGGATCCATAAGATTGGTTAGAAACCCTAAATGGCAAGATAAAGTGTAGGGAGGACGAAAATGACCTAAATGTTCATCCAATGACACAAAACACCTATTGGATGCACAAGATTGGTTAATAACCCTAATTGGACTAGATAAAGTGTAGGGACGACGAAAATGACCTAAATGTTCATCCAATGACACAAAACACCTATTGGACGCACAAGATTGGTCAAAAACACTAATTGGACAAGATTAAGTGTAGGGAGGACGAAAATGACCTAAATGTTCATCCAATGACACAAAACACGTATTGAATGGACAAGATTGGTTTTAAACCCTAATTGGACAAGAATTAGCCTAGGGACGACGAAAATGACCTAATTGTTCATCCAATGACATAATTGGACAAGATTAAGTTTAGGGAGGACGAAAATGACCTAAATGTTCATCCAATGACAAAAACACAACTATTGGATGCACAAGATTGGTTAGAAACCCTAATTGGACAAGCATGAGCCTAGGGAGGATGAAAATGACCTAAATGTTCATCCAATGACACAAACACAACTATTGGATGCACAAGATTGGTTAGAAACCCTAATTGGACAAGCATAAGCCTAGGGAGGATGAAAATGACCTAAATGTTCATCCACTGACACAAAAACACCTATTGGATGCACAAGATTGGTTAAAAACCCTAATTGGACAAGATTAGGTGTAGGGAGGACGAAAATGACCTAAATGTTAATCCAATAACACAAAAACACCAATTGGATGCAAATGATTGGTTAGAAACCCTAAATGGGCAAGATAAAGTGTAGGGAGGACGAAAATGACCTAAATGTTCATCCAATGACACAAAACACCTATTGGATGCACAAGATTGGATAAAAACCCTAATTGGACAAGATTAAGAGTAGGGAGGACGAAAATGACCTAAATATTCATCCAATGAGACAAAACACGTATTGGATGGACAAGATTGGTTTTAAACGCTAATTGGACAAGAATTAGCCTAGGGAGGACGAAAATGACCTAATTATTCATCCAATGACACAAAAACTCCTATTGGATGCACAAGATTGGTTAAAAATCCTAATAGGACAAGAATTAGCCAAGGGAGGACGAAAATGACCTAAATGTTCATCCAATGACACAAAACACCTATTGGATGCACAATATTGGATAAAAACCCTAATTGGACAAGATTAAGAGTAGGGAGGACGAAAATGACATAAATATTCATCCAATGACACAAAACACGTATTGGATGCACAATATTGGTTAGAAGCCCTAATTGGACAAGATTAAGAGTAGGGACGACGAAAATGACCTAAATATTCATCCAATGACACAAAACACGTATTGGATGGAGGACGAGATTAAGTTTAGGGAGGACGAAAATGACCTAAATGTTCATCCAATGACACAAACACAACTATTGGATGCACAAGATTGGTTAGAAACCCTAATTGGACAAGCATAAGCCTAGGGAGGATGAAAATGACCTAAATGTTCAACCACTGACACAAAAACACCTATTGGATGCACAAGATTGGTTAAAAACCCTAATTGGACAAAAATAAGCCTAGGAAGGACGAAAATGACCTAATTGTTCATCCAATGACGCAAACACTCCTATTGGATGCACAAGATTGGTTAAAAATCCTAATTGGACAAGAATTAGCCTAGGGAGGACGAAAATGACCTAATTGTTCAAATAATGACACAAAAACACCTATTGGATCCATAAGATTGGTTAGAAACCCTAAATGGCAAGATAAAGTGTAGGGAGGACGAAAATGACCTAAATGTTCATCCAATGACACAAAACACCTATTGGATGCACAAGATTGGTTAATAACCCTAATTGGATAAGATTAAGTGTAGGGAGGACGAAAATGACCTAAATATTCATCCAATGACACAAAACACCTATTGGATGGACAAGATAGGTTAAAAACCCTAATTGGACAAGAATTAGCCTATGGAGGACGAAAATGACCTAATTGTTCATCCAATGACACAAAAACACCTATTGGATGGACAAGATTGGTTAATAACCCTAATTGGATAAGATTAAGTGTAGGGAGGACGAAAATGACCTAAATGTTCATCCAATGACACAAAAACACCAATTGGATGCACAAGATTGGTTAGAAACCCTAATTGGACAAGATAAAGTGTAGGAAGGACGAAAATAACCTAAATGTTCATCCAATGACATAAAACACCTATTGGATGGACAAGATAGGTTAAAAACCCTAATTGGACAAAAATTAGCCTAGGGAAGACGAAAATGACCTAACTGTTCATCCAATGACACAAAAACACCTATTGGATGCACAAGATTGGTTAGAAGCCCTAATTGGACAAGATTAAGTTTAGGAAGGACGAAAATGACCTAAATGTTCATCCAATGACACAAACACAACTAGTGAATGCACAAGATTGGTTAGAAACCCTAATTGGACAAGCATAAGCCTAGGGAGGATGAAAATGACCTAAATATTCATCCACTGACACAAAAACACCTATTGGATGCACAAGATTGGTTAAAAACCCTAATTGGACAAGATTAGGTGTAGGGAGGACGAAAATGACCTAAATGTTCATCCAATGACACAAAAACACCAATTGGATGCACAAGATTGGTTAGAAACCCTAATTGGACAAGATAAAGTGTAGGGAGGACGAAAAATGACCTAAATGTTCATCCAATGACACAAAACACCTATTGAATTCACAAGACTGGTTAAAAACCCTAATTGGACAAGATTAAGAGTAGGGAGGACGAAAATGACCTAAATATTCATCCAATGACACAAAACACCTATTGGATGCACAAGATTGGTTAAAAACCCTAATTGGACAAGAATTAGCCTAGGGAGGACGAAAATGACCTAATTGTTCATCCAATGACACAAAAACTCCTATTGGATGCACAAAATTGGTTAAAAATCCTAATTGGACAAGATTAAGTGTAGGGAGGACGAAAATGACCTAAATGTTCATCCAATGACACAAAAACACTTATTGGATGCACAAGATTTGTTAAAAACCCTAATTGGACAAGAATAAGCCTAGGGAGCACGAAAATGACCTAATTGTTCATCCAATGATACAAAAACACCTATTGGATGCACAAGATTGGTTAGAAACCCTAATTGGACAAGAATTAGCCTAGGGAGGACGAAAATGACCTAATTGTTCATCCAATGACACAAAAACTCCTATTGGATGCACAAAATTGGTCAAAAACACTAATTGGACAAGATTAAGTGTAGGGAGGACGAAAATGACCTAAATGTTCATCCAATGACACAAAACACGTATTGAATGGACAAGATTGGTTTTAAACCCTAATTGGACAAGAATTAGCCTAGGGACGACGAAAATGACGTAATTGTTCATCCAATGACATAATTGGACAAGATTAAGTTTAGGGAGGACGAAAATGACCTAAATGTTCATCCAATGACAAAAACACAACTATTGGATACACAAGATTGGTTAGAAACCCTAATTGGACAAGCATGAGCCTAGGGAGGATGAAAATGACCTAAATGTTCATCCAATGACACAAACACAACTATTGGATGCACAAGATTGGTTAGAAACGCTAATTGGACAAGCATAAGCCTAGGGAGGATGAAAATGACCTAAATGTTCATCCACTGACACAAAAACACCTATTGGATGCACAAGATTGGTTAAAAACCCTAATTGGACAAGATTAGGTGTAGGGAGGACGAAAATGACCTAAATGTTAATCCAATGACACAAAAACACCAATTGGATGCAAATGATTGGTTAGAAACCCTAAATGGGCAAGATAAAGTGTAGGGAGGACGAAAATGACCTAAATGTTCATCCAATGACACAAAACACCTATTGGATGCACAAGATTGGATAAAAACCCTAATTGGACAAGATTAAGAGTAGGGAGGACGAAAATGACCTAAATATTCATCCAATGACACAAAACACGTATTGGATGGACAAGATTGGTTTTAAACCCTAATTGGACAAGAATTAGCCTAGGGAGGACGAAAATGACCTAATTGTTCATCCAATGACACAAAAACTCCTATTGGATGCACAAGATTGGTTAAAAATCCTAATTGGACAAGAATTAGCCTAGGGAGGACGAAAATGACCTAATTGTTCAACCAATGACACCAAAAACACCTATTGGATGCACAAGATTGGTTAAAAACCCTAATTGGACTAGATAAAGTGTAGGGACGACGAAAATGACCTAAATGTTCATCCAATGACACAAAACACCTATTGGACGCACAAGATTGGTCAAAAACACTAATTGGACAAGATTAAGTGTAGGGAGGACGAAAATGACCTAAATGTTCATCCAATGACACAAAACACGTATTGAATGGACAAGATTGGTTTTAAACCCTAATTGGACAAGAATTAGCCTAGGGACGACGAAAATGACCTAATTGTTCATCCAATGACATAATTGGACAAGATTAAGTTTAGGGAGGACGAAAATGACCTAAATGTTCATCCAATGACAAAAACACAACTATTGGATGCACAAGATTGGTTAGAAACCCTAATTGGACAAGCATGAGCCTAGGGAGGATGAAAATGACCTAAATGTTCATCCAATGACACAAACACAACTATTGGATGCACAAGATTGGTTAGAAACCCTAATTGGACAAGCATAAGCCTAGGGAGGATGAAAATGACCTAAATGTTCATCCACTGACACAAAAACACCTATTGGATGCACAAGATTGGTTAAAAACCCTAATTGGACAAGATTAGGTGTAGGGAGGACGAAAATGACCTAAATGTTAATCCAATAACACAAAAACACCAATTGGATGCAAATGATTGGTTAGAAACCCTAAATGGGCAAGATAAAGTGTAGGGAGGACGAAAATGACCTAAATGTTCATCCAATGACACAAAACACCTATTGGATGCACAAGATTGGATAAAAACCCTAATTGGACAAGATTAAGAGTAGGGAGGACGAAAATGACCTAAATATTCATCCAATGACACAAAACACGTATTGGATGGACAAGATTGGTTTTAAACCCTAATTGGACAAGAATTAGCCTAGGGAGGACAAAAATGACCTAATTGTTCATCCAATGAAACAAAACACGTATTGGATGGTCAAGATTGGTTTTAAACCCTAATTGGACAAGAATTAGCCTAGGGACGACGAAAATGACCTAATTGTTCATCCAATGACATAATTGGACAAGATTAAGTTTAGGGAGGACGAAAATGACCTAAATGTTCATCCAATGACACAAACACAACTATTGGATGCACAAGATTGGTCAGAAACCCTAATTGGACAAGCATAAGCCTAGGGAGGATGAAAATGACCTAAATGTTCATCCAATGACACAAACACAACTATTGGATGCACAAGATTGGTTAGAAACCCTAATTGGACAAGCATAAGCCTAGGGAGGATGAAAATGACCTAAATGTTCATCCACTGACACAAAAACACCTATTGGATGCACAAGATTGGTTAAAAACCCTAATTGGACAAGATTAGGTGTAGGGAGGACGAAAATGACCTAAATGTTAATCCAAAGACACAAAAACACCAATTGGATGGAAATGATTGGTTAGAAACCCTAATTGGACAAGATAAAGTGTAGGGAGGACGAAAATGACCTAAATGTTCATCCAATGACAGAAAACACCTATTGGATGCACAAGATTGGTTAAAAACCCTAATTGGACAAGATTAAGAGTAGGGAAGACGAAAATGACCTAAATATTCATCCAATGACACAAAACACCTATTGGATGCACAAGATTGGTTAAAAACCCTAATTGGACAAGAATTAGCCTAGGGAGGACGAAAATGACCTAATTGTTTATCCAATGACACAAAAACTCCTATTGGATGAACAAAATTGGTTAAAAATCCTAATTGGACAAGAATTAGCCTAGGGACGACGAAAATGACCTAATTGTTCATCCAATGACATAATTGGACAAGATTAAGTTTAGGGAGGACGAAAATGACCTAAATGTTCATCCAATGACACAAACACAACTATTGGATGCACAAGATTGGTCAGAAACCCTAATTGGACAAGCATAAGCCTAGGGAGGATGAAAATGACCTAAATGTTCATCCAATGACACAAACACAACTATTGGATGCACAAGATTGGTTAGAAACCCTAATTGGACAAGCATAAGCCTAGGGAGGATGAAAATGACCTAAATGTTCATCCAATGACACAAAACACCTATTGGACGCACAAGATTGGTCAAAAACCCTAATTGGACAAGATTAGGTGTAGGGAGGACGAAAATGACCTAAATGTTAATCCAATGACACAAAAACACCAATTGGATGGAAATGATTGGTTAGAAACCCTAATTGGACAAGATAAAGTGTAGGGAGGACGAAAATGACCTAAATGTTCATCCAATGATAGAAAACACCTATTGGATGCACAAGATTGGTTAAAAACCCTAATTGGACAAGATTAAGAGTATGGAGGACGAAAATGACCTAAATATTCATCCAATGACACAAAACACCTATTGGATGCACAAGATTGGTTAAAAACCCTAATTGAACAGGCATAAGCCTAGGGAGGATGAAAATGACCTAAATGTTCATCCACTGACACAAAAACACCTATTGGATGCACAAGATTGGTTAAAAACCCTAATTGGACAAGATTAGGTGTAAGGAGGACGAAAATGACCTAAATGTTAATCCAATGACACAAAAACACCAATTGGATGGAAATGATTGGTTAGAAACCCTAATTGGACAAGATAAAGTGTAGGGAGGACGAAAATGACCTAAATGTTCATCCAATGATAGAAAACACCTATTGCATGCACAAGATTGGTTAAAAACCCTAATTGGACAAGATTAAGAGTAGGGAGGACGAAAATGACCTAAATATTCATCCAATGACACAAAACACCTATTGGATGCACAAGATTGGTTAAAAACCCTAATTGGACAAGAATTAGCCTAGGGAGGACGAAAATGACCTAATTGTTCATCCAATGACACAAAAACACCCATTGGATGTACAAGATTGGTTAAAAACCCTAATTGGACAAGATAAAGTGTAGGGAGGACAAAAATGACCTAAATGTTCATCCAATGACACAAAACACCTATTGGATGCACAAGATTGGTTAAAAACCCTAATTGGACAAGATTAAGTGTAGGGAGGACGAAAATGACCTAAATGTTCATCCAATGACACAAAACACTTATTGGATGCACAAGATTGGTTAAAAACCCTAATTGGATAAGAATTAGCCTAGGGAGGACGAAAATGATCTAAGTGTTCATCCAATGACACAAAACTCCTATTGGATGCACAAGATTGGTTAAAAACCCTAATTGGATAAGAATTAGCCTAGGGAGGACGAAAATGACCTAAATGTTCATCCAATGACACAAAATACCTATTGGATGCACAAGATTGGCTAAAAACCCTAATTGGACAAGATTAAGTGTAGGGAAGACGAAAATGACCTAAATGTTCATCCAATGACCCAAAACACTTATTGGATACACAAGATTGGTTAAAAACCCTAATTGGATAAGAATTAGCCTAGGGAGGACGAAAATAACCTAAGTGTTCATCAATGATAAAAAACATCTATTGGATGCACAAGATTGGTTAAAAACCCTAATTGGACAAGAATTATCCTATGGAGGACGAAAATGACCTAATTGTTCATCCAATGACACAAAAACACCTATCGGATGCACAAGATTGGTTAGAAACCCTAATTGGACAAGATTAAGTTTAGGGAGGACGTAAATGACCTAAATGTTCATCCAATGACACAAAACACCCATTGGATGCACAAGATTGGTTAAAATCCCTAATTGGACAAGATTAGGTGTAGGGAGGACGAAAATGACCTAAATGTTCATCCAATGACATAAAACACCTATTGGATACACAAGATTGGTTAAAAACGCTAATTGGACAAGATAAAGTGTAGGGAGGACGAAAATGACCTAAATGTTCATTTGATGACACATAACACCTATTGGATGCACAAGATTGGTTAAAAAACCTAGTTGGACAAGATTAAGTGTAGGGAGTACGGAAATGACCTAAATGTTCATCCAATGACACAAAAACATCAATTGGATGCACAAGATTGGTTAGAAACCCTAATTGGACAAGATAAAGTGTAGGGAGGACGAAAATGACCTAAATGTTCATCCAATGACACAAAACACCTATTGGATGCACAAGATTGGTTAAAAATCCTAATTGGACAAGATTAAGAGTAGGGAGGACGAAAATGACCTAAATATTCATCCAATGACACAAAACACCTATTGGATGCACAAGATTGGTTAAAAACCCTAATTGGACAAGAATTAGCCTACGGAGGACGAAAATGACCTAAATATTCATCCAATGACACAAAACACCTATTGGATGCACAAGATTGGTTAAAAACCCTAATTGGACAAGAATTAGCCTAGGGAGGACGAAAATGACCTAATTGTTCATCCAATGACACAAAAACTCCTATTGGATGCACAAGATTGGTTAAAAATCCTAATTGGACAAGAATTAGCCTAGGGAGGACGAAAATGACCTAATTGTTCAACCAATGACACCAAAAACACCTATTGGATGCACAAGATTGGTTAAAAACCCTAATTGGACTAGATAAAGTGTAGGGACGACGAAAATGACCTAAATGTTCATCCAATGACACAAAACACCTATTGGACGCACAAGATTGGTCAAAAACACTAATTGGACAAGATTAAGTGTAGGGAGGACGAAAATGACCTAAATGTTCATCCAATGACACAAAACACGTATTGAATGGACAAGATTGGTTTTAAACCCTAATTGGACAAGAATTAGCCTAGGGACGACGAAAATGACGTAATTGTTCATCCAATGACATAATTGGACAAGATTAAGTTTAGGGAGGACGAAAATGACCTAAATGTTCATCCAATGACAAAAACACAACTATTGGATACACAAGATTGGTTAGAAACCCTAATTGGACAAGCATGAGCCTAGGGAGGATGAAAATGACCTAAATGTTCATCCAATGACACAAACACAACTATTGGATGCACAAGATTGGTTAGAAACGCTAATTGGACAAGCATAAGCCTAGGGAGGATGAAAATGACCTAAATGTTCATCCACTGACACAAAAACACCTATTGGATGCACAAGATTGGTTAAAAACCCTAATTGGACAAGATTAGGTGTAGGGAGGACGAAAATGACCTAAATGTTAATCCAATGACACAAAAACACCAATTGGATGCAAATGATTGGTTAGAAACCCTAAATGGGCAAGATAAAGTGTAGGGAGGACGAAAATGACCTAAATGTTCATCCAATGACACAAAACACCTATTGGATGCACAAGATTGGATAAAAACCCTAATTGGACAAGATTAAGAGTAGGGAGGACGAAAATGACCTAAATATTCATCCAATGACACAAAACACGTATTGGATGGACAAGATTGGTTAAAAATCCTAATAGGACAAGAATTAGCCAAGGGAGGACGAAAATGACCTAAATGTTCATCCAATGACACAAAACACCTATTGGATGCACAATATTGGATAAAAACCCTAATTGGACAAGATTAAGAGTAGGGAGGACGAAAATGACATAAATATTCATCCAATGACACAAAACACGTATTGGATGCACAATATTGGTTAGAAGCCCTAATTGGACAAGATTAAGAGTAGGGAGGACGAAAATGACCTAAATATTCATCCAATGACACAAAACACGTATTGGATGGAGGACGAGATTAAGTTTAGGGAGGACGAAAATGACCTAAATGTTCATCCAATGACACAAACACAACTATTGGATGCACAAGATTGGTTAGAAACCCTAATTGGACAAGCATAAGCCTAGGGAAGATGAAAATGACCTAAATGTTCAACCACTGACACAAAAACACCTATTGGATGCACAAGATTGGTTAAAAACCCTAATTGGACAAGAATAAGCCTAGGAAGGACGAAAATGACCTAATTGTTCATCCAATGACGCAAACACTCCTATTGGATGCACAAGATTGGTTAAAAATCCTAATTGGACAAGAATTAGCCTAGGGAGGACGAAAATGACCTAATTGTTCAAATAATGACACAAAAACACCTATTGGATCCATAAGATTTGTTAGAAACCCTAAATGGCAAGATAAAGTGTAGGGAGGACGAAAATGACCTAAATGTTCATCCAATGACACAAAACACCTATTGGATGCACAAGATTGGTTAATAACCCTAATTGGATAAGATTAAGTGTAGGGAGGACGAAAATGACCTAAATATTCATCCAATGACACAAAACACCTATTGGATGGACAAGATAGGTTAAAAACCCTAATTGGACAAGAATTAGGCTATGGAGGACGAAAATGACCTAATTGTTCATCCAATGACACAAAAACTCCTATTGGATGCACAAAATTGGTTAAAAATCCTAATTGGACAAGATTAAGTGTAGGGAGGACGAAAATGACCTAAATGTTCATCCAATGACACAAAAACACTTATTGGATGCACAAGATTTGTTAAAAACCCTAATTGGACAAGAATAAGCCTAGGGAGCACGAAAATGACCTAATTGTTCATCCAATGATACAAAAACACCTATTGGATGCACAAGATTGGTTAGAAACCCTAATTGGACAAGAATTAGCCTAGGGAGGACGAAAATGACCTAATTGTTCATCCAATGACACAAAAACTCCTATTGGATGCACAAAATTGGTTAAAAATCCTAATTGGACAAGAATTAGCCTAGGGAGGACGAAAATGACCTAATTGTTCAACCAATGACACCAAAAACACCTATTGGATGCACAAGATTGGTTAAAAACCCTAATTGGACTAAATGTTCATCCAATGACACAAAACACCTATTGGACGCACAAGATTGGTCAAAAACCCTAATTGGACAAGATTAAGTGTAGGGAGGACGAAAATGACCTAAATGTTCATCCAATGACACAAAACACGTATTGGATGGACAAGATTGGTTTTAAACCCTAATTGGACAAGAATTAGCCTAGGGACGACGAAAATGACCTAATTGTTCATCCAATGACATAATTGGACAAGATTAAGTTTATGGAGGACGAAAATGACCTAAATGTTCATCCAATGACAAAAACACAACTATTGGATGCACAAGATTGGTTAGAAACCTTAATTGGACAAGCATGAGCCTAGGGAGGATGAAAATGACCTAAATGTTCATCCAATGACACAAACACAACTATTGGATGCACAAGATTGGTTAAAAACCCTAATTGGACAAGATTAAGAGTAGGGAGGATGAAAATGACCTAAATATTCCTCCAATGACACAAAACACCTATTGGATGCACAAGATTGGTTAAAAACCCTAATTGGACAAGATTAAGAGTAGGGAGGACGAAAATGACCTAAATATTCATCCAATGACACAAAACACCTATTGGATGCACAAGATTGGTTAAAAACCCTAATTGGACAAGAATTAGCCTAGGGAGGACGAAAATGACCTAATTGTTCATCCAATGACACAAAAACTCCTATTGGATGCACAAGATTGGTTAAAAATCCTAATTGGACAAGAATTAGCCTAGGGAGGACGAAAATGACCTAATTGTTCAACCAATGACACCAAAAACACCTATTGGATGCACAAGATTGGTTAAAAACCCTAATTGGACTAGATAAAGTGTAGGGACGACGAAAATGACCTAAATGTTCATCCAATGACACAAAACACCTATTGGACGCACAAGATTGGTCAAAAACACTAATTGGACAAGATTAAGTGTAGGGAGGACGAAAATGACCTAAATGTTCATCCAATGACACAAAACACGTATTGAATGGACAAGATTGGTTTTAAACCCTAATTGGACAAGAATTAGCCTAGGGACGACGAAAATGACGTAATTGTTCATCCAATGACATAATTGGACAAGATTAAGTTTAGGGAGGACGAAAATGACCTAAATGTTCATCCAATGACAAAAACACAACTATTGGATACACAAGATTGGTTAGAAACCCTAATTGGACAAGCATGAGCCTAGGGAGGATGAAAATGACCTAAATGTTCATCCAATGACACAAACACAACTATTGGATGCAAAGGATTGGTTAGAAACCCTAATTGGACAAGCATAAGCCTAGGGAGGATGAAAATGACCTAAATGTTCATCCACTGACACAAAAACACCTATTGGATGCACAAGATTGGTTAAAAACCCTAATTGGACAAGATTAGGTGTAGGGAGGACGAAAATGACCTAAATGTTAATCCAATGACACAAAAACACCAATTGGATGCAAATGATTGGTTAGAAAGCCTAAATGGGCAAGATAAAGTGTAGGGAGGACGAAAATGACCTAAATGTTCATCCAATGACACAAAACACCTATTGGATGCACAAGATTGGATAAAAACCCTAATTGGACAAGATTAAGAGTAGGGAGGACGAAAATGACCTAAATATTCATCCAATGACACAAAACACGTATTGGATGGACATGATTGGTTAAAAATCCTAATAGGACAAGAATTAGCCAAGGGAGGACGAAAATGACCTAAATGTTCATCCAATGACACAAAACACCTATTGGATGCACAATATTGGATAAAAACCCTAATTGGACAAGATTAAGAGTAGGGAGGACGAAAATGACATAAATATTCATCCAATGACACAAAACACGTATTGGATGCACAATATTGGTTAGAAGCCCTAATTGGACAAGATCAAGAGTAGGGAGGACGAAAATGACCTAAATATTCATCCAATGACACAAAACACGTATTGGATGGAGGACGAGATTAAGTTTAGGGAGGACGAAAATGACCTAAATGTTCATCCAATGACACAAACACAACTATTGGATGCACAAGATTGGTTAGAAACCCTAATTGGACAAGCATAAGTCTAGGGAGGATGAAAATGACCTAAATGTTCAACCACTGACACAAAAACACCTATTGGATGCACAAGATTGGTTAAAAACCCTAATTGGACAAGAATAAGCCTAGGAAGGACGAAAATGACCTAATTGTTCATCCAATGACGCACACACTCCTATTGGATGCACAAGATTGGTTAAAAATCCTAATTGGACAAGAATTAGCCTAGGGAGGACGAAAATGACCTAATTGTTCAAATAATGACACAAAAACACCTATTGGATCCATAAGATTTGTTAGAAACCCTAAATGGCAAGATAAAGTGTAGGGAGGACGAAAATGACCTAAATGTTCATCCAATGACACAAAACACCTATTGGATGCACAAGATTGGTTAATAACCCTAATTGGATAAGATTAAGTGTAGGGAGGACGAAAATGACCTAAATATTCATCCAATGACACAAAACACCTATTGGATGGACAAGATAGGTTAAAAACCCTAATTGGACAAGAATTAGGCTATGGAGGACGAAAATGACCTAATTGTTCATCCAATGACACAAAAACACCTATTGGATGCACAAGATTGGTTAAAAACCCTAATTGGATAAGAATTAGCCAAGGGAGGACGAAAATGACCTAATTGTTCAACCAATGACACAAAAACACGTATTGGATGCACAAGATTGGTTAGAAACCCTTATTGGGCAAGATAAACTGTTGGGAAGACGAAAATGACCTAAATGTTCATCCAATGACACAAAACACCTATTGGATGGACAAGATTGGTTAATAACCCTAATTGGATAAGATTAAGTGTAGGGAGGACGAAAATGACCTAAATGTTCATCCAATGACACAAAAACACCAATTGGATGCACAAGATTGGTTAGAAACCCTAATTGGACAAGATAAAGTGTAGGAAGGACGAAAATAACCTAAATGTTCATCCAATGACATAAAACACCTATTGGATGGACAAGATAGGTTAAAAACCCTAATTGGACAAAAATTAGCCTAGGGAAGACGAAAATGACCTAACTGTTCATCCAATGACACAAAAACACCTATTGGATGCACAAGATTGGTTAGAAGCCCTAATTGGACAAGATAAAGTTTAGGGAGGACGAAAATGACCTAAATGTTCATCCAATGACACAAACACAACTAGTGAATGCACAAGATTGGTTAGAAACCCTAATTGGACAAGCATAAGCCTAGGGAGGATGAAAATGACCTAAATATTCATCCACTGACACAAAAACACCTATTGGATGCCCAAGATTGGTTAAAAACCCTAATTGGACAAGATTAGGTGTAGGGAGGACGAAAATGACCTAAATGTTCATCCAATGACACAAAAACACCAATTGGATGCACAAGATTGGTTAGAAACGCTAATTGGACAAGATAAAGTGTAAGGAGGACGAAAAATGACCTAAATGTTCATCCAATGACACAAAACACCTATTGGACGCACAAGATTGGTCAAAAACCCTAATTGGACAAGATTAAGTGTAGGGAGGACGAAAATGACCTACATGTTCATCCAATGACACAAAACACGTATTGGATGGACAAGATTGGTTTTAAACCCTAATTGGACAAGAATTAGCCTAGGGAGGACGAAAATGACCTAATTGTTCATCCAATGACACAAAAACTCCTATTGGATGCACAAAATTGGTTAAAAATCCTAATTGGACAAGATTAAGTGTAGGGAGGACGAAAATGACCTAAATGTTCATCCAATGACACAAAAACACTTATTGGATGCACAAGATTTGTTAAAAACCCTAATTGGACAAGAATAAGCCTAGGGAGGACGAAAATGACCTAATTGTTCATCCAATGATACAAAAACACCTATTGGATGCACAAGATTGGTTAGAAACCCTAATTGGACTAGATAAAGTGTAGGGACGACGAAAATGACCTAAATGTTCATCCAATGACACAAAACACCTATTGGACGCACAAGATTGGTCAAAAACCCAAATTGGACAAGATTAAGTGTAAGGAGGACGAAAATGACCTAAATGTTCATCCAATGACACAAACACAACTATTGGATGCACAAGATTGGTTAGAAACCCTAATTGGACAAGCATAAGCCTAGGGAGGATGAAAATGACCTAAATGTTCATCCAATGACACAAACACAACTATTGGATGCACAAGATTGGTTAGAAACCCTAATTGGACAGGCATAAGCCTAGGGAGGATGAAAATGACCTAAATGTTCATCCACTGACACAAAAACACCTATTGGATGCACAAGATTGGTTAAAAACCCTAATTGGACAAGATTAGGTGTAGGGAGGACGAAAATGACCTAAATGTTAATCCAATGACACAAAAACACCAATTGGATGGAAATGATTGGTTAGAAACCCTAATTGGACAAGATAAAGTGTAGGGAGGACGAAAATGACCTAAATGTTCATCCAACGATAGAAAACACCTATTGGATGCACAAGATTGGTTAAAAACCCTAATTGGACAAGATTAAGAGTAGGGAGGACGAAAATGACCTAAATATTCATCCAATGACACAAAACACCTATTGGATGAACAAGATTGGTTAAAAACCCTAATTGGACAAGAATTAGCCTAGGGAGGACGAAAATGACCTAATTGTTCATCCAATGACACAAAAACTCCTATTGGATGCACAAGATTGGTTAAAAATCCTAATTGGACAAGAATTAGCCTAGGGAGGACGAAAATGACCTAATTGTTCAACCAATGACACCAAAAACACTTATTGGATGCACAAGATTGGTTAGAAACCCTAATTGGACTAGATAAAGTGTAGGGACGACGAAAATGACCTAAATGTTCATCCAATGAAACAAAACACGTATTGGATGGTCAAGATTGGTTTTAAACCCTAATTGGACAAGAATTAGCCTAGGGACGACGAAAATGACCTAATTGTTCATCCAATGACATAATTGGACAAGATTAAGTTTAGGGAGGACGAAAATGACCTAAATGTTCATCCAATGACACAAACACAACTATTGGATGCACAAGATTGGTTAGAAACCCTAATTGGACAAGCATAAGCCTAGGGAGGATGAAAATGACCTAAATGTTCATCCAATGACACAAACACAACTATTGGATGCACAAGATTGGTTAGAAACCCTAATTGGACAAGCATAAGCCTAGGGAGGATGAAAATGACCTAAATGTTCATCCACTGACACAAAAACACCTATTGGATGCACAAGATTGGTTAAAAACCATATTTGGACAAGATTAGGTGTAAGGAGGACGAAAATGACCTAAATGTTAATCCAATGACACAAAAACACCAATTGGATGGAAATGATTGGTTAGAAACCCTAATTGGACAAGATAAAGTGTAGGGAGGACGAAAATGACCTAAATGTTCATCCAATGATAGAAAACACCTATTGGATGCACAAGATTGGTTAAAAACCCTAATTGGACAAGATTAAGAGTAGGGAGGACGAAAATGACCTAAATATTCATCCAATGACACAAAACACCTATTGGATGCACAAGATTGGTTAAAAACCCTAATTGAACAGGCATAAGCCTAGGGAGGATGAAAATGACCTAAATGTTCATCCACTGACACAAAAACACCTATTGGATGCACAAGATTGGTTAAAAACCCTAATTGGACAAGATTAGGTGTAAGGAGGACGAAAATGACCTAAATGTTAATCCAATGACACAAAAACACCAATTGGATGGAAATGATTGGTTAGAAACCCTAATTGGACAAGATAAAGTGTAGGGAGGACGAAAATGACCTAAATGTTCATCCAATGATAGAAAACACCTATTGCATGCACAAGATTGGTTAAAAACCCTAATTGGACAAGATTAAGAGTAGGGAGGACGAAAATGACCTAAATATTCATCCAATGACACAAAACACCTATTGGATGCACAAGATTGGTTAAAAACCCTAATTGGACAAGAATTAGCCTAGGGAGGACGAAAATGACCTAATTGTTCATCCAATGACACAAAAACTCCTATTGGATGCACAAGATTGGTTAAAAATCCTAATTGGACAAGAATTAGCCTAGGGAGGACGAAAATGACCTAATTGTTCATCCAATGACATAATTGGACAAGATTAAGTTTAGGGAGGACGAAAATGACCTAAATGTTCATCCAATGACAAAAACACAACTATTGGATGCACAAGATTGGTTAGAAACCCTAATTGGACAAGCATAAGCCTAGGGAGGATGAAAATGACCTAAATTTCATCCAATGACACAAACACAACTATTGGAGGCACAACATTGGTTAGAAACCCTAATTGGACAAGCATAAGCCTAGGGAGGATGAAAATGACCTAAATGTTCATCCACTGACACAAAAACACCTATTGGATGCACAAGATTGGTTAAAAACCCTAATTGGACAAGATTAGGTGTAGGGAGGACGAAAATGACCTAAATGTTAATCCAATGACACAAAAACACCAATTGGATGGAAATGATTGGTTAGAAACCCTAATTGGACAAGATATAGTGTAGGGAGGACGAAAATGACCTAAATGTTCATCCAATGATAGAAAACACCTATTGGATGCACAAGATTGGTTAAAAACCCTAATTGGACAAGATTAAGAGTAGGGAGGACGAAAATGACCTAAATATTCATCCAATGACACAAAACACCTATTGGATGCACAAGATTGGTTAAAAACCCTAATTGGACAAGCATAAGCCTAGGGAGGATGAAAATGACCTAAATGTTCATCCACTGACACAAAAACACCTATTGGATGCACAAGATTGGTTAAAAACCCTAATTGGACAAGATTAGGTGTAGGGAGGACGAAAATGACCTAAATGTTCATCCAATGACACAAAAACACCAATTGGATGCACAAGATTGGTTAGAAACCCTAATTGGTCAAGATAAACTGTAGGGAAGACAAAAATGACCTAAATGTTCATCCAATGACACAAAACACCTATTGGATGGACAAGATAGGTTAAAAACGCTAATTGGACAAGAATTAGCCTAGGGAGGACGAAAATGACCTAAATGTTCATCCAATGACACAAACACAACTATTGGATGCACAAGATTGGTTAGAAACCCTAATTGGACAAGCATAAGCCTAGGGAGGATGAAAATGACCTAAATGTTCATCCACTGACACAAAAACACCTATTGGATGCACAAGATTGGTTAAAAACCCTATTTGGACAAGAATAAGAGTAGGGAGGACGAAAATGACCTAAATATTCATCCAATGACACAAAACACCTATTGGATGCACAAGATTGGTTAAAAACCCTAATTGGACAAGAATTAGCCTAGGGAGGACGAAAATGACCTAATTGTTCATCCAATGACACAAACTCACCTATTGGATGCACAAGATTGGATAGAAACCCTAATTGGACAAGGTTAAGTTTAGGGAGGACGAAAATGACGTAAATATTCGTCCAATGATACAAAACACCTATTGGATGCACAAGATTGGTTAAAAACCCTAATTGGACAAGATTAAGTGTAGGGAGGACGAAAATGACCTAAATATTCATCCAATGACACAAAACACCTATTGGATGCACAAGATTGGTTAAAAACCCTAATTGGACAAGAATTAGCCTAGGGAGGACGAAAATGACCTAATTGTTCATCCAATGACACAAACACAACTATTGGATGCACAAGATTGGTTAGAAACCCTAATCGGACAAGCATATGCCTAGGGAAGATGAAAATTACTTAAATGTTCATCCAATGACACAAAACACCTATTGGATGCACAAGATTGGTTAAAAACCCTAATTGGAGAGGAATTAGCATAGGGAGGACGAAAATAACCTAATTGTTCATCGAATGACACAAACACACCTATTGGATGCACAAGATTGGTTAAAAACCCTAATTGGACAAGAATTAGCCTAGGGAGGACGAAAATAACCTAATTGATCATCGAATGACACAAACACACCTATTGGATGCACAAGATTGGTTAGAAACCCTAATTGGACAAGCATAAGCCTAGGGTGGATGAAAATGACCTAAATGTTCCTCCAATGACACAAAAACACCTTATGGATGCACAAGATTAATTAAAAACCCTAATTGGACAAGAATTAGCCTAGGGAGGACGAAAATGAACTAATTGTTCATCCAATGACATAAACACAACTATTGGATGCACAAGATTGGTTAGAAACCCTAATTAAACAAGCATAAGCCTAGGGAGGATGAAAATTACCTAAATGTTCATCCAATGACACAAAACACCTATTGGATGCACAAGATTGGTTAAAAACCCTAATTGGACAAGAATTAGCCTAGGGAGGACGAAAATAACCTAATTGTTCATCGAATGACACAAACACGACTATTGGATGCACAAGATTGGTTAGAAACCCTAATTGGACAAGCATAAGCCTAGGGTGGATGAAAATGACCTAAATGTTCCTCCAATGACACAAAAACACCTTATGGATGCACAAGATTAATTAAAAACCCTAATTGGACAAGATTAAATGTAGAGTGGACGAAAATGACCTAAATGTTCATCCAATGACACAAAACACTTATTGGATGCACAAGATTGGTTAAAAACCCTAATTGGACAAGAATTAGCCTAGGGAGGACGAAAATGACCTAATTGTTCATCAAATGATACAAAAACACCTAATGGATGCACAAGATTGGTTAGAAACCCTAATTGGACAAGAATTAGCCTAGGGAGGACGAAAATGACCTAAATGTTCATCCAATGACACAAAAACACCTAATGGATTCACAAGATTGGTTAAAAACCCTAATTGGACTACATTAAGTGTAGGGAGGACGAAAATGACCTAAATGTTCATCCAATGACACAAAAACACCTATTGGATGCACAAGATTGGTTAAAAACCCTAATTGGACAAGATTAAGTGTAGGGAGGACGAAAATGACCTAAATGTTCATCCAATGACACAAAACACCTATTGGATGCACAAGATTGGTTAAAAACCCAAATTGGAAAAGAATTAGCCTAGGGAGGACGAAAATGACCTAATTGTTCATCCAATGACACAAAACACCTATTGGATGCAAAAGATTGGTTAGAAACCCTAATTGGACAAGATTAAGTGTAGGGAGGACGAAAATGATCTAAATGTTCATCCAATGACACAAACATACCTATTGGATGCACAAGATTGGTTAAAAACCCTAATTGTACAAGATTAAGTGTAGGGAGGTGGAAAATGACCTAAAGTTCATCCAACGACACAAACACACCTATTGGATGCACAAGATGTGTTAAAAACCCTAACTGGACAAGATTAAGTGTAGGGAGGACGAAAATGACCTAAATGTTCATCCAATGACACAAAACACCTATTGGATGCACAAGATTGGTTAAAAACCCTAATTGGACAAGAATTAGCCTAGGGAGGACGAAAATGACCTAATTGTTCATCCAATGACACAAAAACTCCTATTGGATGCACAAGATTGGTTAAAAATCCTAATTGGACAAGATTAGGTGTAGGGAGGACGAAAATGACCTAAATATTCATCCAATGACACAATACACCTATTGGATGCACAAGATTGGTTAAAAACCCTAATTGGACAAGAATTAGCCTAGGGAGGACGAAAATGACCTAATTGTTCATCCAATGACACAAAAACACCTATTGGATGCACAAGATTGGTTAGAAACCCTAATTGGACAAGATTAAGTGTAGGGAGGTCGAAAATGACATAAAAATCATCCAACGACACAAACACACCTATTGGATGCACAAGAATGGTTAAAAACCCTAATTGGACAAGAAGAAGCCTAGGGAGGTCGAAAATGACCTAATTGTTCATCCAATGACACAAACACAACTATTGGATGCACAAGATTGGTTAGAAACTCTAATTGAACAAGCATAAGCCTAGGGAAGATGAAAATGACCTAAATGTTCATCCAATGACACAAAACACCTATTGGATGCACAGGATTGGTTAGAAACACTAATTGGACAAGATTAAGTTTAGGGAGGACGAAAATGACCTAATTGTGGATCCAATGACACAAAACACCTAATGGATGCACAAGATTGCTTAAAAACCCTAATTGGACAAGATTAAGTGTAGGGAGGACGAAAATGACCTAAATGTTCATCCAATGACACAAAACACCTATTGGATGCACAAGATTGGTTAAAAACCCTAATTGGACAAGAATTAGCCTAGGGATGACGAAAATGACCTAATTGTTCATCCAATGACACAAAAACTCATATTGGATGCACAAGATTGGTTAAAAATCCTAATTGGAGAAGAATTAGCCAAGGGAGGACGAAAATGACCAAATTGTTCAACCAATGACCCAAAAACACCTATTGGATGCACAAGATTGGTTAGAAACCTTAATTGGGCAAGATAAAGTGTAGGGAGGACGAAAATGACCTAAATGTTCATCCAATGACACAAAACACCTATTGGATGGACAAGATTGGTTAATAACCCTAATTGGATAAGATTAAGTGTAGGGAGGACGAAAATGACCTAAATGTTCATCCAATGACACAAAAACACCAATTGGATGCACAAGATTGGTTAGAAACCCTAACTGGACAAGATAAAGTGTAGGAAGGACGAAAATGACCTAAATGTTCATCCAATGACATAAAACACCTATTGGATGGACAAGATAGGTTAAAAACCCTAATTGGACAAGAATTAGCCTAGGGAGGACGAAAATGACCTAACTGTTCATCCAATGACACAAAAACACCTATTGGATGCACAAGATTGGTTAGAAGCCCTAATTGGACAAGATTAAGTTTAGGGAGGACGAAAATGACCTAAATGTTCATCCAATGACACAAACACAACTAGTGGATGCACAAGATTGGTTAGAAACCCTAATTGGACAAGTATAAGCCTAGGTAGGATGAAAATGACCTAAATGTTCATCCACTGACACAAAAACACCTATTGGATGCACAAGATTGGTTAAAAACCCTTATTGGACAAGAATAAGCCTAGGAAGGACGAGAATGACCTAATTGTTCATCCAATGACACAAAAACACCTATTGGATGCACAAGATTGGTTAAAAATCCTAATTGTACAAGAATTAGCCTAGGGAGGACGAAAATGACCTAATTGTTCAACCAATGACACAAAAACACCTATTGGATCCATAAGATTGGTTAGAAACCCTAAATGGCAAGATAAAGTGTAGGGAGGACGAAAATGACCTAAATGTTCATCCAATGACACAAAACACCTATTGGATGCACAAGATTGGTTAATAACCCTAATTGGATAAGATTAAGTGTAGGGAGGACGAAAATGACCTAAATATTCATCCAATGACACAAAACACCTATTGGATGCACAAGATTGGTTAATAACCCTAATTGGATAAGATTAAGTGTAGGGAGGACGAAAATGACCTAAATATTCATCCAATGATACAAAACACCTATTGGATGGACAAGATAGGTTAAAAACCCTAATTGGACAAGAATTAGCCAAGGGAGGACGAAAATGACCTAATTGTTCAACCAATGACACAAAAACACCTATTGGATGCACAAGATTGGTTAGAAACCCTAATTGGTCAAGATAAACTGTAGGGAAGACGAAAATGACCTAAATGTTCATCCAATGACACAAAACACCTATTGGATGGACAAGATAGGTTAAAAACCCTAATTGGACAAGAATTAGCCTAGGGAGGACGAAAATGACCTAAATGTTCATCCAATGACACAAACACAACTATTGGATGCACAAGATTGGTTAGAAACCCTAATTGGACAAGCATAAGCCTAGGGAGGATGAAAATGACCTAAATGTTCATCCACTGACACAAAAACACCTATTGGATGCGCAAGAGTGGTTAAAAACCCTAATTGGACAAGATTAGGTGTAGGGAGGACGAAAATGACCTAAATGTTCATCCAATGACACAAAAACACCAATTGGATGCACAAGATTGGTTAGAAACCCTAATTGGACAAGATAAAGTGTAGGGAGGACGAAAATGACCTAAATGTTCATCCAATGACACAAAACACCTATTGGATGCACAAGATTAGTTAAATACCCTAATTGAACAAGATTAAGTGTTGGGAGGACGAAAATGACCTTAATATTCATTCAATGACATAAAACACCTATTGGATGCACAACATTGGTTGAAAACCCTAATCGGACAAGAATTAGCCTAGGGAGGACGAAAATGACCTAATTGTTCATCCCATGACACAAAAACACCTATTGGATGCACAAGATTGGTTAGAAACCCTAATTGACAAGATTAAGTTTAGGGAGGAAGAAAATGACCTAAATGTTCATCCAATGACACAAACACAACTAATGGATGCACAGGATTGGTTAGAAACCCTAATTGGAGGATGAAAATGACCTAAATGTTCATCCAATGACACAAACACACTATTGGATGCCCAAGATTGGTTAGAAACCTTAATTGGACAAGATTAAGTGTAGGGAGGACGAAAATGACCTAAAAATTCATCCAATGACACAAACACAACTATTGGATGCAGAAGATTTGGTTAGAAACCCTAATTGGACAAGATTAGGTGTTGGGAGGACGAAAATGACCTAAATGTTCATCCAATGACACAAAAACACTTATTAGATGCACAAGATTTGTTAAAAACCCTAATTGGACAAGAATAAGCGTAGGGAGGACAAAAATGACCTAATTGTTCATCCAATGATACAAAAACACCTATTGGATGCACAAGATTGGTTAGAAACCCTAATTGGACTAGATAAAGTGTAGGGACGACGAAAATGACCTAAATGTTCATCCAATGACACAAAACACCTATTGGACGCACAAGATTGGTCAAAAACCCTAATTGGACAAGATTAAGTGTAGGGAGGACGAAAATGACCTAAATGTTCATCCAATGACACAAAACACGTATTGGATGGACAAGATTGGTTTTAAACCCTAATTGGACAAGAATTAGCCTAGGGACGACGAAAATGACCTAATTGTTCATCCAATGACATAATTGGACAGGATTAAGTTTAGGGAGGACGAAAATGACCTAAATGTTCATCCAATGACACAAACACAACTATTGGATGCACAAGATTGGTTAGAAACCCTAATTGGACAAGCATAAGCCTAGGGAGGATGAAAATGACCTAAATGTTCATCCAATGACACAAAACACCTATTGGACGCACAAGATTGGTCAAAAACCCTAATTGGACAAGATTAAGTGTAGGGAGGACGAAAATGACCTAAATGTTCATCCAATGATACAAAACACGTATTGGATGGACAAGATTGGTTTTAAACCCTAATTGGACAAGAATTAGCCTAGGGACGACGAAAATGACCTAATTGTTCATCCAATGACATAATTGGACAAGATTAAGTTTAGGGAGGACGAAAATGACCTAAATTATCATCCAATGACACAAACACAACTATTGGATGCACAAGATTGGTTAGAAACCCTAATTGGACAAGCATAAGCCTAGGGAGGATGAAAATGACCTAAATGTTCATCCAATGACACAAACACAACTATTGGATGCACAAGATTGGTTAGAAACCCTAATTGGACAAGCATAAGCCTAGGGAGGATGAAAATGACCTAAATGTTCATCCACTGACACAAAAACACCTATTGGATGCGCAAGATTGGTTAAAAACCCTAATTGGACAAGATTAGGTGTAGGGAGGACGAAAATGACCTAAATGTTCATCGAATGACACAAAAACACCAATTGGATGCACAAGATTGGTTAGAAACCCTAATTGGACAAGATAAAGTGTAGGGAGGACGAAAATGACCTAAATGTTCATCCAATGACACAAAACACCTATTGGATGCACAAGATTGGTTAAAAACCCTAATTGGACAAGATTAAGAGTAGGGAGGACGAAAATGACCTAAATATTCATCCAATGACACAAAACACCTATTGGATGCACAAGATTGGTTAAAAACCCTAATTGGACAAGCATAAGCCTAGGGAGGATGAAAATGACCTAAATGTTCATCCACTGACACAAAAACACCTATTGGATGCACAAGATTGGTTAAAAACCCTAATTGGACAAGATTAGGTGTAGGGAGGACGAAAATGACCTAAATGTTAATCCAATGACACAAAAACACCAATTGGATGGAAATGATTGGTTAGAAACCCTAATTGGACAAGATATAGTGTAGGGAGGACGAAAATGACCTAAATGTTCATCCAATGATAGAAAACACCTATTGGATGCACAAGATTGGTTAAAAACCCTAATTGGACAAGATTAAGAGTAGGGAGGACGAAAATGACCTAAATATTCATCCAATGACACAAAACACCTATTGGATGCACAAGATTGGTTAAAAACCCTAATTGGACAAGCATAAGCCTAGGGAGGATGAAAATGACCTAAATGTTCATCCACTGACACAAAAACACCTATTGGATGCACAAGATTGGTTAAAAACCATATTTGGACAAGATTAGGTGTAAGGAGGACGAAAATGACCTAAATGTTAATCCAATGACACAAAAACACCAATTGGATGGAAATGATTGGTTAGAAACCCTAATTGGACAAGATAAAGTGTAGGGAGGACGAAAATGACCTAAATGTTCATCCAATGATAGAAAACACCTATTGGATGCACAAGATTGGTTAAAAACCCTAATTGGACAAGATTAAGAGTAGGGAGGACGAAAATGACCTAAATATTCATCCAATGACACAAAACACCTATTGGATGCACAAGATTGGTTAAAAACCCTAATTGAACAGGCATAAGCCTAGGGAGGATGAAAATGACCTAAATGTTCATCCACTGACACAAAAACACCTATTGGATGCACAAGATTGGTTAAAAACCCTAATTGGACAAGATTAGGTGTAAGGAGGACGAAAATGACCTAAATGTTAATCCAATGACACAAAAACACCAATTGGATGGAAATGATTGGTTAGAAACCCTAATTGGACAAGATAAAGTGTAGGGAGGACGAAAATGACCTAAATGTTCATCCAATGATAGAAAACACCTATTGCATGCACAAGATTGGTTAAAAACCCTAATTGGACAAGATTAAGAGTAGGGAGGACGAAAATGACCTAAATATTCATCCAATGACACAAAACACCTATTGGATGCACAAGATTGGTTAAAAACCCTAATTGGACAAGAATTAGCCTAGGGAGGACGAAAATGACCTAATTGTTCATCCAATGACACAAACACAACTATTGGATGCACAAGATTGGTTAGAAACCCTAATTGGACAAGCATATGCCTAGGGAGGATGAAAATTACTTAAATGTTCATCCAATGACACAAAACACCTATTGGATGCACAAGATTGGTTAAAAACCCTAATGGGCCAGGAATTAGCCTAGGGAGGACGAAAATAACCTAATTGTTCATCGAATGACACAAACACACCTATTGGATGCACAAGATTGGTTAAAAACCCTAATTGGACAAGAATTAGCCTAGGGAGGACGAAAATAACCTAATTGATCATCGAATGACACAAACACACCTATTGGATGCACAAGATTGGTTAGAAACCCTAATTGGACAAGCATAAGCCTAGGGTGGATGAAAATGACCTAAATGTTCCTCCAATGACACAAAAACACCTTATGGATGCACAAGATTAATTAAAAACCCTAATTGGACAAGAATTAGCCTAGGGAGGACGAAAATGAACTAATTGTTCATCCAATGACATAAACACAACTATTGGATGCACAAGATTGGTTAGAAACCCTAATTAAACAAGCATAAGCCTAGGGAGGATGAAAATTACCTAAATGTTCATCCAATGACACAAAACACCTATTGGATGCACAAGATTGGTTAAAAACCCTAATTGGACAAGAATTAGCCTAGGGAGGACGAAAATAACCTAATTGTTCATCGAATGACACAAACACGACTATTGGATGCACAAGATTGGTTAGAAACCCTAATTGGACAAGCATAAGCCTAGGGTGGATGAAAATGACCTAAATGTTCCTCCAATGACACAAAAACACCTTATGGATGCACAAGATTAATTAAAAACCCTAATTGGACAAGATTAAATGTAGAGTGGACGAAAATGACCTAAATGTTCATCCAATGACACAAAACACTTATTGGATGCACAAGATTGGTTAAAAACCCTAATTGGACAAGAATTAGCCTAGGGAGGACGAAAATGACCTAATTGTTCATCAAATGATACAAAAACACCTAATGGATGCACAAGATTGGTTAGAAACCCTAATTGGACAAGAATTAGCCTAGGGAGGACGAAAATGACCTAAATGTTCATCCAATGACACAAAAACACCTAATGGATTCACAAGATTGGTTAAAAACCCTAATTGGACTACATTAAGTGTAGGGAGGACGAAAATGACCTAAATGTTCATCCAATGACACAAAAACACCTATTGGATGCACAAGATTGGTTAAAAACCCTAATTGGACAAGATTAAGTGTAGGGAGGACGAAAATGACCTAAATATTCATCCAATGACACAAAACACCTATTGGATGCACAAGATTGGTTAAAAACCCTAATTGGACAAGAATTATCATAGGGAGGACGAAAATGACCTAATTGTTCATCCAATGACACAAAAACACCAATTGGATGCACAAGAATTGTTAGAAACCCTAATTGGACAAGAATTATCCTAGGGAGGACGAAAATGACCTAAATGTTCATCCAATGACACAAAAACACCAATTGGATGCACAAGATTGGTTAGAAACCCTAATTGGACAAGATAAAGTGTAGGGAGGACGAAAATGACCTAAATGTTCATCCAATGACACAAAACACCTATTGGATGCACAAGATTGGTTAAAAATCCTAATTGGACAAGATTAAGAGTAGGGAGGACGAAAATGACCTAAATATTCATCCAATGACACAAAACACCTATTGGATGCACAAGATTGGTTAAAAACCCTAATTGGACAAGAATTAGCCTACGGAGGACGAAAATGACCTAAATATTCATCCAATGACACAAAACACCTATTAGATGCACAAGATTGGTTAAAAACCCTAATTGGACAAGAATTAGCCTAGGGAGGACGAAAATGACCTAATTGTTCATCCAATGACACAAAAACTCCTATTGGATGCACAAGATTGGTTAAAAATCCTAATTGGACAAGAATTAGCCTAGGGAGGACGAAAATGACCTAATTGTTCAACCAATGACACAAAAACACCTATTGGATGCACAAGATTGGTTAGAAACCCTAATTGGACTAGATAAAGTGTAGGGACGACGAAAATGACCTAAATGTTCATCCAATGACACAAAACACCTATTGGACGCACAAGATTGGTCAAAAACCCTAATTGGACAAGATTAAGTGTAGGGAGGACGAAAATGACCTAAATTTTCATCCAATGACACAAAACACGTATTGGATGGACAAGATTGGTTTTAAACCCTAATTGGACAAGAATTAGCCTAGGGACGACGAAAATGACCTAATTGTTCATCCAATGACATAATTGGACAGGATTAAGTTTAGGGAGGACGAAAATGACCTAAATGTTCATCCAATGACACAAACACAACTATTGGATGCACAAGATTGGTTAGAAACCCTAATTGGACAAGCATAAGCCTAGGGAGGATGAAAATGACCTAAATGTTCATCCACTGACACAAAAACACCTATTGGATGCGCCAGATTGGTTAAAAACCCTAATTGGACAAGATTAAGAGTAGGGAGGACGAAAATGACCTATTATATTCATCCAATGACACAAAACACCTATTGGATGCACAAGATTGGTTAAAAACCCTAATTGGACAAGATTAAGAGTAGGGAGGACGAAAATGACCTAAATATTCATCCAATGACACAAAACACCTATTGGATGCACAAGATTGGTTAAAAACCCTAATTGGACAAGAATTAGCCTAGGGAGGACGAAAATGACCTAATTGTTCATCCAATGACACAAAAACACCTGTCGGATGCACTAGATTGCTCAGAAACCCTAATTGAACAAGATTAAGTGTAGGGCGGATGAAAATGACCTAAATGTTCATCCAATGACACAAAACACCTTTTGGATGCACAAGATTGCTTAAAAACTCTAATTGGACAAGATTAAGTTTAGGGAGCACGAAAATGACCTAAATGTTCATCCAATGACACAAAACACCTATTGGATGCACAAGATTGGTTAAAAACCCTAATTGGATAAGAATTAGCCTAAGGAGGACGAAAATGACATAAATGTTCATCCAATGACACAAAACACCTATTGGATGCACAAGATTGGTTAAAAACCCTAATTGGACAAGAATTATCATAGGGAGGACGAAAATGACCTAATTGTTCATCCAATGACACAAAAACACCTTTCGGATGCACAAGATTGGTTAGAAACCCTAATTGAACAAGATTAAGTGTAGGGAGGACGAAAATGACCTAAATGTTCATCCAATGACACAAAACACCTATTGGATGCACAAGATTGGTTAAAAACCGTAATTGGATAAGAATTAGCCTAAGGAGGACGAAAATGACCTAAATGTTCATCCAATGACACAAAACACCTATTGGATGCACAAGATTGGTTAAAAACCCTAATTGGATAAGAATTAGCCTAAGGAGGACGAAAATGACCTAAATGTTCATCCAATGACACAAAACACCTATTGGATGCACAAGATTGGTTAAAAACCCTAATTGGACAAGAATTATCCTAGGGAGGACGAAAATGACCTAAATGTTCATCCAATGACACAAAAACACCAATTGGATGCACAAGATTGGTTAGAAACCCTAATTGGACAAGATAAAGTGTAGGGAGGACGAAAATGACCTAAATGTTCATCCAATGACAGAAAACACCTATTGGATGCACAAGATTGGTTAAAAACCCTAATTGGACAAGATTAAGAGTAGGGAGGACGAAAATGACCTAAATATTCATCAAATGACACAAAACACCTATTGGATGCACAAGATTGGTTAAAAACCCTAATTGGACAAGAATTAGCCTAGGGAGGACGAAAATGACCTAATTGTTCATCCAATGACACAAAAACTCCTATTGGATGCACAAGATTGGTTAAAAATCCTAATTGGACAAGAATTAGCCTAGGGAGGACGAAAATGACCTAATTGTTCAACCAATGACACCAAAAACACCTATTGGATGCACAAGATTGGTTAAAAACCCTAATTGGACTACAAAAAGTGTAGGGACGACGAAAATGACCTAAATGTTCATCCAATGACACAAAACACCTATTGGACGCACAAGATTGGTCAAAAACCCTAATTGGACAAGATTAAGTGTAGGGAGGACGAAAATGACCTAAATGTTCATCCAATGACACAAAACACGTATTGGATGGACAAGATTGGTTTTAAACCCTAATTGGACAAGAATTAGCCTAGGGACGACGAAAATGACCTAATTGTTCATCCAATGACATAATTGGACAAGATTAAGTTTATGGAGGACGAAAATGACCTAAATGTTCATCCAATGACAAAAACACAACTATTGGATGCACAAGATTGGTTAGAAATCCTAATTGGACAAGCATGAGCCTAGGGAGGATGAAAATGACCTAAATGTTCATCCAATGACACAAACACAACTATTGGATGCACAAGATTGGTTAAAAACCCTAATTGGACAAGATTAAGAGTAGGGAGGATGAAAATGACCTAAATATTCCTCCAATGACACAAAACACCTATTGGATGCACAAGATTGGTTAAAAACCCTAATTGGACAAGATTAAGAGTAGGGAGGACGAAAATGACCTAAATATTCATCCAATGACACAAAACACCTATTGGATGCAAAAGATTGGTTAAAAACCCTAATTGGACAAGAATTAGCCTAGGGAGGACGAAAATGACCTAATTGTTCATCCAATGACACAAAAACTCCTATTGGATGCACAAGATTGGTTAAAAATCATAATTGGACAAGAATTAGCCTAGGGAGGACGAAAATGACCTAATTGTTCAACCAATGACACCAAAAACACCTATTGGATGCACAAGATTGGTTAAAAACCCTAATTGGACTAGATAAAGTGTAGGGACGACGAAAATGACCTAAATGTTCATCCAATGATACAAAACACCTATTGGACGCACAAGATTGGTCAAAAACACTAATTGGACAAGATTAAGTGTAGGGAGGACGAAAATGACCTAAATGTTCATCCAATGACACAAAACACGTATTGAATGGACAAGATTGGTTTTAAACCCTAATTGGACAAGAATTAGCCTAGGGACGACGAAAATGACCTAATTGTTCATCCAATGACATAATTGGACAAGATTAAGTTTAGGGAGGACGAAAATGACCTAAATGTTCATCCAATGACAAAAACACAACTATTGGATGCACAAGATTGGTTAGAAACCCTAATTGGACAAGCATGAGCCTAGGGAGGATGAAAATGACCTAAATGTTCATCCAATGACACAAACACAACTATTGGATGCACAAGATTGGTTAGAAACCCTAATTGGACAAGCATAAGCCTAGGGAGGATGAAAATGACCTAAATGTTCATCCACTGAGACAAAAACACCTATTGGATGCACAAGATTGGTTAAAAACCCTAATTGTACAAGATTAGGTGTAGGGAGGACGAAAATGACCTAAATGTTAATCCAACGACACAAAAACACCAATTGGATGCAAATGATTGGTTAGAAACCCTAAATGGGCAAGATAAAGTGTAGGGAGGACGAAAATGACCTAAATGTTCATCCAATGACACAAAACACCTATTGGATGCACAAGATTGGATAAAAACCCTAATTGGACAAGATTAAGAGTAGGGAGGACGAAAATGACCTAAATATTCATCCAATGACACAAAACACGTATTGGATGGACAAGATTGGTTTTAAACCCTAATTGGACAAGAATTAGCCTAGGGAGGACGAAAATGACCTAATTGTTCATCCAATGACACAAAAACACCTATTGGATGCACAAGATTGGTTAAAAACCCTAATTGGACAAGATTAGGTGTAGGGAGGACGAAAATGACCTAAATGTTAATCCAATGACACAAAAACACCAATTGGATGGAAATGATTGGTTAGAAACCCTAATTGGACAAGATAAAGTGTAGGGAGGACGAAAATGACCTAAATGTTCATCCAATGATAGAAAACACCTATTGGATGCACAAGATTGGTTAAAAACCCTAATTGGACAAGATTAAGAGTAGGGAGAACGAAAATGACCTAAATATTCATCCAATGACACAAAACACCTATTGGATGCACAAGATTGGTTAAAAACCCTAATTGGACAACAAATTAGCCTAGGGAGGACGAAAATGACCTAATTGTTCATCCAATGACACAAAAACTCCTATTGGATGCACAAGATTGGTTAGAAATCCTAATTGGACAAGAATTAGCCTAGGGAGGACGAAAATGACCAAATTGTTCATCCAATGACATAATTGGACAAGATTAAGTTTAGGGAGAACGAAAATGACCTAAATGTTCATCCAATGACACAAACACAACTATTGGATGCACAAGATTGGTTAGAAACCCTAATTGGACAAGCATAAGCCTAGGGAGGATGAAAATGACCTAAATGTTCATCCAATGACACAAACACAACTATTGGAGGCACAAGATTGGTTAGAAACCCTAATTGGACAAGAATTAGCCTAGGGAGGACGAAAATGACCTAATTGTTCATCCAATGACACAAACACTCCTATTGGATGCACAAGATTGGTTAAAAATCCTAATTGGACAAGAATTAGCCTAGGGAGGACGAAAATGACCTAATTGTTCAACCAACGACACCAAAAACACCTATTGGATGCACAAGATTGGTTAGAAACCCTAATTGGACTAGATAAAGTGTAGGGACGACGAAAATGACCTAAATGTTCATCCAATGACACAAAACACCTATTGGACGCACAAGATTGGTCAAAAACCCTAATTGGACAAGATTAAGTGTAGGGAGGACGAAAATGACCTACATGTTCATCCAATGACACAAAACACGTATTGGATGGACAAGATTGGTTTTAAGCCCTAATTGGACAAGAATTAGCCTAGGGACGACGAAAATGACCTAATTGTTCATCCAATGACATAATTGGACAAGATTAAGTTTAGGGAGGACGAAAATGACCTAAATGTTCATCCAATGACACAAACACAACTATTGGATGCACAAGATTGGTTAGAAAACCTAATTGGACAAGCATGAGCCTAGGGAGGATGAAAATGACCTAAATGTTCATCCAATGACACAAACACAACTATTGGATGCACAAGATTGGTTAGAAACCCTAATTGGACAAGCATGAGCCTAGGGAGGATGAAAATGACCTAAATGTTCATCCAATGACACAAACACAACTATTGGATGCACAAGATTGGTTAGAAACCCTAATTGGACAAGCATAAGCCTAGGGAGGATGAAAATGACCTAAATGTTCATCCACTGACACAAAAACACCTATTGGATGCACAAGATTGGTTAAAATACCCTAATTGAACAAGATTAAGTGTTGGGAGGACGAAAATGATCTAAATATTCATCCAATGACATAAAACACCAATTGGATGCACAGGATTGGTTAAAAACCCTAATTGGACGAGATTTAGCCTAGGGAGGACGAAAATGACGTAATTGTTCATTCAATGACACAAAAACACCTATTGGATGCACAACATTGGTTGAAAACCCTAATCGGACAAGAATAAGCCTACGGAGGACTAAAATGACCTAATTGTTCATCCAATGACACAAAAACACCTATTGGATGCACAAGATTGGTTAGAAACCCTAATTGGACAAGATTAAGTTTAGGGAGGACGAAAATGACCTAAATGTTCATCCAATGACACAAAACACCTATTGGATGCAGAAGATTGGTTAATAACCCTAATTGGATAAGATTAAGTGTAGGGAGGACGAAAATGACCTAAATATTCATCCAATGACACAGAACACCTATTGGATGGACAAGATAGGTTAAAAACCCTAATTGGACAAGAATTAGCCTATGGAGGACGAAAATGACCTAATTGTTCATCCAATGACACAAAAACACCTATTGGATGCACAAGATTAGTTAAAAATCCTAATTGGACAAGAATTAGCCAAGGGAGGACGAAAATGACCTAATTGTTCAACCAATGACACAAAAACACCTATTGGATGCACAAGATTGGTTAGAAACCCTAATTGGGCAAGATAAAGTGTAGGGAGGACGGAAATGACCTAAATGTTCATCCAATGACACAAAAGACCTATGGGATGTAGAAGATTGGTTAATAACCCTAATTGGATAAGATTAAGTGTAGGGAGGACGAAAATGACCTAAATATTCATCCAATGACACAAAACACCTATTGGATGGACAAGATAGGTTAAAAACCCTAATTGGACAAGAATTAGCCTAGGGAGGACGAAAATGACCTAATTGTTCATCCAATGACACAAAAACACCTATTAGATGCACAAGATTGGTTAGAAGCCCTTTTTGGACAAGATTAAGTTTAGGGAGGACGAAAATGACCTAAATGTTCATCCAATGACACAAACACAACTATTGGATGCACAAGATTGGTTAGAAACCCTAATTGGACAACCATAAGCCTAGGGAGGATGAAAATGACCTAAATGTTCGTCCACTGACACAAAAACACGTATTGGATGCACAAGATTGGCTAGAAACCCTAATTGGGCAAGATAAAGTGTAGGGAAGACGAAAATGACCTAAATGTTCATCCAATGACACAAAACACCTATTGGATGGACAAGATTGGTTAATAACCCTAATTGAATAAGATTAAGTGTAGGGAGGACGAAAATGACCTAAATATTCATCCAATGACACAAAACACCTATTGGATATACAAGATAGGTTAAAAACCCTAATCGGACAAGAATTAGCCTAGGGAGGACGAAAATGACCTAATTGTTCATCCAATGACACAAAAACACCTATTGGATGCACAAGATAGGTTAAAAACCTTAATTGGACAAGATTAAGTGTAGGGAGGACGAAAATGACCTAAATTTTCATCCAATTACACAAACACAACTATTGGATGCACAAGATTGGTAAGAAACCCTAATTGGACAAGCATAAGCGTAAGGAGGATGAAAATGACCCAAATGTTCATCCACTGACACAATAACACCTATTGGATGCACAAGATTGGTTAAAAACCCTAATTGGACAAGATTAGGTGTAGGGAAGACGAAAATGACCTAAATGTTCAACCAATGACACAAAAACACCAATTGGATGCACAAGATTTGTTAGAAACCCTAATTGGACAAGATAAAGTGTAGGCAGGACGAAAAATGACCTAAATGTTCATCCAATAGCACAAAACACCTATTGAATTCAAAAGATTGGTTAAAAACCCTAATTGGACATGATTAGGTGTTGGGAGGACGAAAATGACCTAATTGTTCATCCAATGACATAAAAACACCTATTGGATGCACAAGATTGGTTAAAAACCCTAATTGGACAAGAATTAGCCTAGGGAGGACGAAAATGACCTAATTGTTCATCCAATGACACAAAAACACGTATTGGATGCACAAGATTGGTTAGAAACCCTAATTGGGCAAGATAAAGTGTAGGGAAGACGAAAATGACCTAAATGTTCATCCAATGACACAAAAACACCTATTGGATGCACAAGATAGGTTAGAAACCTTAAT
Source organism: Cicer judaicum (assembly GCA_037974835.1). Taxonomy (NCBI): domain Eukaryota; kingdom Viridiplantae; phylum Streptophyta; class Magnoliopsida; order Fabales; family Fabaceae; genus Cicer; species Cicer judaicum. The sequence continues at coordinate 143,506 of JBBPBS010000177.1, forward strand.
TGGATAAGATTAAGTGTAGGGAGGACGAAAATGACCTAAATGTTCATCCAATGACACAAAACACCTATTGGATGCACAAGATTGGTTAAATACCCTAATTGAACAAGATTAAGTGTTGGGAGGAAGAAAATGACCTAAATATTCATCCAATGACATAAAACACCAATTGGATGCACAGGATTGGTTAAAAACCCTAATTGGACGAGATTTAGCCTAGGGAGGACGAAAATGACCTAATTGTTCTTCGAATGACACAAACACACCTGTAGGATGCACAAGATTGGTTAGAATCCCTAATTGGACAAGTATAAGCCTAGGGAGGATGAAAATGACCTAAATGTTCATCCACTAACACAATAACACCTATTGGATGCACAAGATTGGTTAAAAACCCTAATTGGAAAGGATAAAGTGTAGGGAGGACGAAAATGACCTAAATGTTCATCCAATGACACAAAACACCTATTGGATGCACAAGATTGGTTAAATACCCTAATTGAACAAGATTAAGTGTTGGGAGGACGAAAATGACCTAAATATTCATCCAATGACATAAAACACCAATTGGATGCACAGGATTGGTTAAAAACCCTAATTGGACGAGATTTAGCCTAGGAAGGACGAAAATGACCTAATTGTTCATTCAATGACACAAAAACACCTATTGGATGCACAACATTGGTTGAAAACCCTAATCGGACAAGAATAAGCCTAGGGAGGACGAAAATGACCTAATTGTTCAACCAATGACACAAAAACACCTATTGGATGCACAAGATTGGGTAGAAACCCTAATTGGGCAAGATAAAGTGTAGGGAGGACGAAAATGACCTAAATGTTCATCCAATGACACAAAACACCTATGGGATGTAGAAGATTGGTTAATAACCCTAATTGGATAAGATTAAGTGTAGGGAGGACGAAAATGACATAAATATTCATCCAATGACACACAACACCTATTGGATGGACAAGATAGTTTAAAAACCCTAATTGGACAAGAATTAGCCTATGGAGGACGAAAATGACCTAATTGTTCATCCAATGACACAAAAACACCTATTGGATGCACAAGATTGGTTAAAAACCCTAATTGGGCAAGATAAAGTGTAGGGAAGACGAAAATGACCTAAATGTTCATCCAATGACACAAAAACACCTATTGGATGCACAAGATAGGTTAGAAACCTTAATTGGACAAGATTAAGTGTAGGGAGGACGAAAATGACCTAAATTTTCAACCAATTACACAAACACAACTATTGGATGCACAAGATTGGTTAGAAACCCTAATTGGACAAGCATAAGCGTAAGGAGGATGAAAATGACCAAAATGTTCATCCACTGACACAATAACACCTATTGGATGCACAAGATTGGTTAAAAACCCTAATTCGACAAGATTAGGTGTAGGGAGGACGAAAATGACCTAAATGTTCATCCAATGACACAAAAACACCAATTGGATGCACAAGATTTGTTAGAAACCCTAATTGGACAAGATAAAGTGTAGGGACGACGAAAATGACCTAAATGTTCATCCAATGAAACAAAACACCTATTGGACGCACAAGATTGGTCAAGAACCCTAATTGGACAAGATTAAGTGTAGGGAGGACGAAAATGACCTAAATATTCATCCAATGACACAAAACACCTATTGGATGCACAAGATTGGTTAAAAACCCTAATTGGACAAGAATTAGCCTAGGGAGGACGAAAATGACCTAATTATTCATCCAATGACACAAAAACTCCTATTGGATGCACAAGATTGGTTAAAAATCCTAATTGGACAAGAATTAGCCTAGGGAGGACGAAATGACCTAATTGTTCAACCAATGACACCAAAAACACCTATTGGATGCACAAGATTTGTTAGAAACCCTAATTGGACTAGATAAAGTGTAGGGACGACGAAAATGACCTAAATGTTCATCCAATGACACAAAACACCTATTGGACGCACAAGATTGGTCAAAAACCCTAATTGGACAAGATTAAGTGTAGGGAGGACGAAAATGACCTAAATGTTCATCCAATGACACAAAACACGTATTGGATGGACAAGATTGGTTTTAAACCCTAATTGGACAAGAATTAGCCTAGGGACGACGAAAATGACCTAATTGTTCATCCAATGACATAATTGGACAAGATTAAGTTTAGGGAGCACGAAAATGACCTAAATGTTCATCCAATGACACAAACACAACTATTGGATGCACAAGATTGGTTAGAAACCCTAATTGGACAAGCATGAGCCTAGGGAGGATGAAAATGACCTAAATGTTCATCCAATGACACAAACACAACTATTGGATGCACAAGATTGGTTAGAAACCCTAATTGGACAAGCATAAGCCTAGGGAGGATAAAAATGACCTAAATGTTCATCCACTGACACAAAAACACCTATTCGATGCACAAGATTGGTTAAAAACCCTAATTGGAGGACGAAAATGACCTAAATGTTAATCCAATGACACAAAAACACCAATTGGATGCAAATGATTGGTTAGAAATCCTAAATGGGCAAGATAAAGTGTAGGGAGGACGAAAATGACCTAAATGTTCATCCAATGACACAAAACACCTATTGGATGCACAAGATTGGATAAAAACCCTAATTGGACAAGATTAAGAGTAGGGAGGACGAAAATGACCTAAATATTCATCCAATGACACAAAACACGTATTGGATGGGCAAGATTGGTTTTAAACCCTAATTGGACAAGAATTAGCCTAGGGAGGACGAAAATGACCTAATTGTTCATCCAATGACACAAAAACTCCTATTGGATGCACAAGATTGGTTAAAAATCCTAATAGGACAAGTATTAGCCAAGGGAGGACGAAAATGACCTAAATGTTCATCCAATGACACAAAACACCTATTGGATGCACAATATTGGATAAAAACCCTAATTGGACAAGATTAAGAGTAGGGAGGACGAAAATGACCTAAATATTCATCCAATGACACAAAACACGTATTGGATGCACAATATTGGTTAGAAGCCCTAATTGGACAAGATTAAGAGTAGGGAGGACGAAAATGACCTAAATATTCATCCAATGACACAAAACACGTATTGGATGGAGGACGAGATTAAGTTTAGGGAGGACGAAAATGACCTAAATGTTCATCCAATGACAAAAACACAACTATTGGATGCACAAGATTAGTTAAAAACCCTAATTGGACAAGCATAAGCCTAGGGAGGATGAAAATGACCTAAATGTTCAACCACTGACACAAAAACACCTATTGGATGCACAAGATTGGTTAAAAACCCTAATTGGACAAGAATAAGCCTAGGAAGGACGAAAATGACCTAATTGTTCATCCAATGATGCAAACACTCCTATTGGATGCACAAGATTGGTTAAAAATCCTAATTGGACAAGAATTAGCCTAGGGAGGACGAAAATGACCTAATTGTTCAAATAATGACACAAAAACACCTATTGGATCCATAAGATTGGTTAGAAACCCTAAATGGCAAGATAAAGTGTAGGGAGGACGAAAATGACCTAAATGTTCATCCAATGACACAAAACACCTATTGGATGCACAAGATTGGTTAATAACCCTAATTGGATAAGATTAAGTGTAGGGAGGACGAAAATGACCTAAATATTCATCCAATGACACAAAACACCTATTGGATGGACAAGATAGGTTAAAAACCCTAATTGGACAAGAATTAGCCTATGGAGGACGAAAATGACCTAATTGTTCATCCACTGACACAAAAACACCTATTGGATGCACAAGATTGGTTAAAAACCCTAATTGGATAAGAATTAGCCAAGGGAGGACGAAAATGACCTAATTGTTCAACCAATGACACAAAAACACGTATTGGATGCACAAGATTGGTTAGAAACCCTTATTGGGCAAGATAAAGTGGTGGGAAGACGAAAATGACCTAAATGTTCATCCAATGACACAAAACACCTAATTGATGGACAAGATTGGTTAATAACCCTAATTGGATAAGATTAAGTGTAGGGAGGACGAAAATGACCTAAATGTTCATCCAATGACACAAAAACACCAATTGGATGCACAAGATTGGTTAGAAACCCTAATTGGACAAGATAAAGTGTAGGAAGGACGAAAATAACCTAAATGTTCATCCAACGACATAAAACAACTATTGGATGGACAAGATAGGTTAAAAACCCTAATTGGACAAAAATTAGCCTAGGGAAGACGAAAATGACCTAACTGTTCATCCAATCCAATTAGGGTTATAAACCAATCTTGTCCATCCAATAGGTGTTTTGTGTCATTGGATGAACATTTAGGTCATTTTCGTCTTCCCTACACTTTATCTTGCCCAATTAGGGTTTCTAGCCAATCTTGTGCATCCAATACGTGTTTTTGTGTCATTGGTTGAACAATTAGGTCATTTTCGTCCACCCTTGGCTAATTCTTATCCAATTAGGGTTTTTAACCAATCTTGTGCATCCAATAGGTGTTTTTGTGTCATTGGATGAACAATTAGGTCATTTTCGTCCTCCCTAGGCTAATTCTTGTCCAATTAGGGTTTTTAACCTATCTTGTCCATCCAATAGGTGTTCTGTGTCATTGGATGAATATTTAGGTCATTTTCGTCCTCCCTACACTTAATCTTATCCAATTAGGGTTATTAACCAATCTTCTGCATCCAATAGGTGTTTTGTGTCATTGGATGAACATTTAGGTCATTTTCGTCCTCCCTAAACTTAATCTTGCCCAATTAGGGTTATTAACCAATCTTGTGCATCCAATAGGAGTTTTTGTGTCATTGGATGAACCATTAGGTCATTTTCGTCCTCCCTAGGCTAATTCTTGTCCAATTAGGGTTTTTAACCAATCTTGTTCATCCAATAGGTGTTTTGTGTCATTTGATGAATACTTAGGTCATTTTCGTCATCCCTACTCTTAATCTTGTCCAATTAGGGTTTTTAACCAATCTTGTGCATCCAATAGGTGTTTTCTGTCATTGGATGAACATTTAGGTCATTTTCGTCCTCCCTACACTTTATCTTATCCAATTTGGGTTACTAACCAATCTTGTGCATCCAATTGGTGTTTTTGTGTCATTGAATGAACATTTAGGTCATTTTCGTCCACCCTACACCTAATCTTGTCCAATTAGGGTTTTTAACCAATCTTGTGCATCCAATAGGTGTTTTTGTGTCAGTGGATGAACATTTAGGTCATATTCATCCTCCCTAGGCTTATGCTTGTCCAATTAGGGTTTCTAATCAATCTTGTGCATCCAATAGTTGTGTTTGTGTCATTGGATCAACATTTAGGTCATTTTTGTCCTCCCTAAACTTAATCTTGTCCAATTAGGGCTTCTAACCAATCTTGTGCATCCAATAGGTGTTTTTGTGTCATTGGATGAACATTTAGGTCATTTTGGTCCTCCCTAAACTTAATCTTGTCCAATTAGGGCTTCTAACCAATCTTGTGCATCCAATAGGTGTTTTTGTGTCATTGGATGAACAGTTAGGTCATTTTCGTCCTCCCTAGGCTAATTCTTGTCCAATTAGGGTTTTTAACCTATCTTGTCCATCCAATAGGTGTTTTATGTCATTGGATGAACATTTAGGTCATTTTCGTCCTTCCTACACTTTATCTTGTCCAATTAGGGATTCTAACCAATCTTGTCCATCCAATTGGTGTTTTTGTGTCATTGGATGAACATTTAAGTCATTTTCGTCCTCCCTACACCTAATCTTGTCCAATTAAGGTTTTTAACCAATCTTGTGCATCCAATAGGTGTTTTTGTGTCAGTGGATGAACATTTAAGTCATTTTCATCCTCCCTAGGCTTATGCTTGTCCAATTAGGGTTTCTAACCAATCTTGTGCATCCAATAGTTGTGTTTGTGTCATTGGATCAACATTTAGGTCATTTTCGTCCTCCCTAAACTTAATCTTGTCCAATTAGGGCTTCTAACCAATCTTGTGCATCCAATAGGTGTTTTTGTGTCATTGGATGAACATTTAGGTCATTTTCATCCTCCCTAGGCTTATACTTGTCCAATTAGGGCTTCTAACCAATCTTGTGCATCCAATAGGTGTTTTTGTGTCATTGGATGAACAGTTAGGTCATTTTCGTCCTCCCTAGGCTAATTCTTGTCCAATTAGGGTTTTTAACCTATCTTGTCCATCCAATAGGTGTTTTATGTCATTGGATGAACATTTAGGTCATTTTCGTCCTTCCTACACTTTATCTTGTCCAATTAGGGATTCTAACCAATCTTGTGCATCCAATTGGTGTTTTTGTGTCATTGGATGAACATTTAAGTCATTTTCGTCCTCCCTACACCTAATCTTGTCCAATTAAGGTTTTTAACCAATCTTGTGCATCTAATAGGTGTTTTTGTGTCAGTCGATGAACATTTAGGTCATTTTCATCCTCCCTAGGCTTATGCTTGTCCAATTAGGGTTTCTAACCAATCTTGTGCATCCAATAGTTGTGTTTGTGTCATTGGATCAACATTTAGGTCATTTTCGTCCTCCCTAAACTTAATCTTGTCCAATTAGGGCTTCTAACCAATCTTGTGCATCCAATAGGTGTTTTTGTGTCATTGGATGAACATTTAGGTCATTTTCATCCTCCCTAGGCTTATACTTGTCCAATTAGGGCTTCTAACCAATCTTGTGCATCCAATAGGTGTTTTTGTGTCATTGGATGAACAGTTAGGTCATTTTCGTCCTCCCTAGGCTTATTCTTGTCCGATTAGGGTTTTCAACCAATGTTGTGCATCCAATAGGTGTTTTTGTATCATTGAATGAACAATTAGGTCATTTTCGTCCTCCCTAGGCTAAATCTCGTCCAATTAGGGTTTTTAACCAATCCTGTGCATCCAATTGGTGTTTTATGTCATTGGATGAATATTTAGGTCATTTTCGTCCTCCCAACACTTAATCTTGTTCAATTAGGGTATTTAACCAATCTTGTGCATCCAATAGGTGTTTTGTGTCATTGGATGAACATTTAGGTCATTTTCGTCCTCCCTACACTTTATCTTGTCCAATTAGGGTTTTTAACCAATCTTGTGCATCCAATAGGTGTTTTTGTGTCAGTGGATGAACATTTAGGTCATTTTCATCCTCCCTAGGCTTATGCTTGTCCAATTAGGGCTTCTAACCAATCTTGTGCATCCAATAGGTGTTTTTGTGTCATTGGATGAACAGTTAGGTCATTTTCGTCCTCCCTAGGCTTATTCTTGTCCGATTAGGGTTTTCAACCAATGTTGTGCATCCAATAGGTGTTTTTGTATCATTGAATGAACAATTAGGTCATTTTCGTCCTCCCTAGGCTAAATCTCGTCCAATTAGGGTTTTTAACCAATCCTGTGCATCCAATTGGTGTTTTATGTCATTGGATGAATATTTAGGTCATTTTCGTCCTCCCAACACTTAATCTTGTTCAATTAGGGTATTTAACCAATCTTGTGCATCCAATAGGTGTTTTGTGTCATTGGATGAACATTTAGGTCATTTTCGTCCTCCCTACACTTTATCTTGTCCAATTAGGGTTTTTAACCAATCTTGTGCATCCATTAGGTGTTATTGTGTTAGTGGATGAACATTTAGGTCATTTTCATCCTCCCTAGGCTTATACTGGTCCAATTAGGGATTCTAACCAATCTTGTGCATCCTATAGGTATGTTTGTGTCATTCGATGAACAATTAGGTCATTTTCGTCCTCCATAGGCTTGTTCTTGTCCAATTAGGGATTTTAACCAATCTTGTGCATCCAATAGGTGTTTTGTGTCATTGGATGAACATTTAGGTCATTTTCGTCCTCCCAACACCTAATCATGTCCAATTAGGGTTTTTAACCAATCTTGTGAATTCAATAGGTGTTTTGTGTCATTGGATGAACATTTAGGTCATTTTTCGTCCTCCCTACACTTTATCTTGTCCAATTAGGGTTTCTAACAAATCTTGTGCATCCAATTGGTGTTTTTGTGTCATTGGATGAACATTTAGGTCATTTTCGTCCTCCCTACACCTAATCTTGTCGAATTAGGGTTTTTAACCAATCTTGTGCATCCAATAGGTGTTATTGTGTCAGTGGATGAACATTTGGGTCATTTTCATCCTCCTTACGCTTAAGCTTGTCCAACTAGGGTTTCTAACCAATCTTGTGCATCCAATAGTTGTGTTTGTGTAATTGGATGAAAATTTAGATCATTTTCGTCCTCCCTACACTTAATCTTGTCCAATTAAGGTTTCTAACCTAACTAGTGCATCCAATAGGTGTGTTTATGTTATTGGATGAACAATTAGGTCATTTTTGTGCTCCCTAGGCTAATTCTTGTCCAATTATGGTTTTTAAGTAAATCTTGTGCATCCAATAGGTGTTTTTGTGTCATTGAATGAACAATTAGGTCATTTTCGTCCTCCCTAGGCTAAATCTCGTCCAATTAGGGTTTTTAACCAATCTTGTGCATCCAATAGGTCTTTTTGTGTCATTGGATGAACAATTAGGTCATTTTCGTCCTCCCTAGTCTAATTCTTGTCCAATTAGGGTTTTTAACCTATCTTGTCCATCCAATAGGTGTTCTGTGTCATTGGATGAATATTTAGGTCATTTCGTCCTCCCTACACTTAATCTTATCCAATTAGGGTTATTAACCAATCTTCTGCATCCAATAGGTGTTTTGTGTCATTGGATGAACATTTAGGTCATTTTCGTCCTCCCTAAACTTAATCTTGTCCAATTAGGGTTTCTAACCAATCTTGTGCATCCAATAGGTGTTTTGTGTAATTGGATGAAAATTTAGATCATTTTCGTCCTCCCTACACTTAATCTTGTCCAATTAAGGTTTCTAACCTAACTTGTGCATCCAATAGGTGTGTTTGTATTATTGGATGAACAATTAGGTCATTTTTGTGCTCCCTAGGCTAATTCTGGTCCAATTATGGTTTTTAAGTAAATCTTGTGCACCCAATAGGTGTTTTTGTGTCATTGGCTGAACATTTTGGTCATTTTCATTCTCCCTAGGCTTATGCTTTTCGAATTAGGGTTTCTAACCAATCTTGTGCATCCAATAGTTGTGTTTGTGTCATTGGATGAACATTTAGGTCATTTTCGTCCTCCCTACACTTTATCTTGCCCAATTAGGGTTTCTAACAAATCTTGTGCATCCAATAGGTGTTTTTGTGTCATTGGTTGAACAATTAGGTCATCTTCGTCCTCCCTAGGCTAATTCTTGTCCAATTAGGGTTTTTAACCAATCTTGTGCATCCAATAGGTGTTTTGTGTCATTGGATGAATATTTAGGTCATTTTCGTCCTCCCTATTCTTAATCTTGTCCAATTAGGGTTTTTAACCAATCTTGTGCATCCAATAGGTGTTTTGTGTCATTGGATGAACATTTAGGTCATTTTCGTCCTCCCTAAACTTAATCTTGTCCAATTCGGGCTTCTAACCAATATTGTGCATCGAATAGGTGTTTTTGTGTCATTGGATGAACAGTTAGGTCATTTTCGTCCTGCCTAGGCTAATTCTGGTCCAATTAGGGTTTTTAACCTATCTTTTCCATCCAATCGGTGTTTTGTGTCATTGGATGTATATTTAGGTCATTTCCGTCCTCCCTACACTTAATCTTATCCAATTAGGGTTATAAACCAATCTTGTCCATCCAATAGGTGTTTTGTGTCATTGGATGAACATTTAGGTCATTTTCGTCTTCCCTACACTTTATCTTGCCCAATTAGGGTTTCTAGCCAATCTTGTGCATCCAATACGTGTTTTTGTGTCATTGGTTGAACAATTAGGTCATTTTCGTCCCCCCATGGCTAATTCTTATCCAATTAGGGTTTTTAACAAATCTTGTGCATCCAATAGGTCTTTTTGTGTCATTGGATGAACAATTAGGTCATTTTCGTCCTCCCTAGGCTAATTCTTGTCCAATTAGGGTTTTTAACCTATCTTGTCCATCCAATAGGTGTTCTGTGTCATTGGATGAATATTTAGGTCATTTTCGTCCTCCCTACACTTAATCTTATCCAATTAGGGTTATTAACCAATCTTCTGCATTCGATAGGTGTTTTGTGTCATTGGATGAACATTTAGGTCATTTTCGTCCTCCCTAAACTTAATCTTGTCCAATTAGGGTTTCTAACCAATCTTGTGCATCCAATAGGTGTTTTGTGTAATTGGATGAAAATTTAGATCATTTTCGTCCTCCCTACACTTAATCTTGTCCAATTAAGGTTTCTAACCTAACTTGTGCATCCAATAGGTGTGTTTGTGTTATTGGATGAACAATTAGGTCATTTTTGTGCTCCCTAGGCTAATTCTTGTCCAATTATGGTTTTTAAGTAAATCTTGTGCATCCAATAGGTGTTTTTGTGTCATTGGCTGAACATTTTGGTCATTTTCATTCTCCCTAGGCTTATGCTTGTCCAATTAGGGTTTTTAACCAATCTTGTGCATCCAATAGTTGTGTTTGTGTCATTGGATCCAATAGGTCATTTTCGTCCTCCCTACACTTTATCTTGCCCAATTAGGGTTTCTAACAAATCTTGTGCATCCAATAGGTGTTTTTGTGTCATTGGTTGACCAATTAGGTCATTTTCGTCCTCCCTAGGCTAATTCTTGTCCAATTAGGGTTTTTAACCAATCTTGTGCATCCAATAGGTGTTTTGTGTCATTGGATGAATATTTAGGTCATTTTCGTCCTCCCTACTCTTAATCTTGTCCAATTAGGGTTTTTAACCAATCTTGTGCATCCAATAGGTGTTTTGTGTCATTGGATGAACATTTAGGTCATTTTCGTCCTCCCTAAACTTAATCTTGTCCAATTCGGGCTTCTAACCAATATTGTGCATCCAACAGGTGTTTTTGTGTCATTGGATGAACAGTTAGGTCATTTTCGTCATGCCTAGGCTAATTCTGGTCCAATTAGGGTTTTTAACCTATCTTTTCCATCCAATCGGTGTTTTGTGTCATTGGATGAATATTTAGGTCATTTCCGTCCTCCCTACACTTAATCTTATCCAATTAGGGTTATAAACCAATCTTGTCCATCCAATAGGTGTTTTGTGTCATTGGATGAACATTTAGGTCATTTTCGTCTTCCCTACACTTTATCTTGCCCAATTAGGGTTTCTAGCC
>JBBPBS010000177.1:161459-174704 GCA_037974835.1 Cicer judaicum
TTTTCGTCCTCCCTAGGCTAAATCTCGTCCAATTAGGGTTTTTAACCAATCCTGTGCATCCAATTGGTGTTTTATGTCATTGGATGAATATTTAGGTCATTTTCGTCCTCCCAACACTTAATCTTGTTCAATTAGGGTATTTAACCAATCTTGTGCATCCAATAGGTGTTTTGTGTCATTGGATGAACATTTAGGTCATTTTCGTCCTCCCTACACTTTATCTTGTCCAATTAGGGTTTTTAACCAATCTTGTGCATCGAATAGGTGTTATTGTGTTAGTGGATGAACATTTAGGTCATATTCGTCCTCCCTAGGCTTATACTTGTCCAATTAGGGATTCTAACCAATCTTGTGCATCCTATAGGTGTGTTTGTGTCATTCGATGAACAATTAGGTCATATTCGTCCTCCATAGGCTTGTTCTTGTCCAATTAGGGTTTTTAACCAATCTTGTGCATCCAATAGGTGTTTTGTGTAATTGGATGAACATTTAGGTCATTTTCGTCCTCCCAACACCTAATCATGTCCAATTAAGGTTTTTAACCAATCTTGTGAATTCAATAGGTGTTTTGTGTCATTGGATGAACATTTAGGTCATTTTTCGTCCTCCCTACACTTTATCTTGTCCAATTAGGGTTTCTAACAAATCTTGTGCATCCAATTGGTGTTTTTGTGTCATTGGATGAACATTTAGGTCATTTTCGTCCTCCCTACACCTAATCTTGTCGAATTAGGGTTTGTCACCAATCTTGTGCATCCATTAGGTGTTATTGTGTCAGTGGATGAACATTTGGGTCATTTTCATCCTCCTTACGCTTATGCTTGTCAAATTAGGGTTTCTAACCAATCTTGTGCATCCAATAGTTGTGTTTGTGTAATTGGTTGAAAACTTAGGTCATTTTCGTCCTCCCTACACTTAATCTTGTCCAATTAAGGTTTCTAACCTATCTTGTGCATCCAATAGGTGTTTTTGTGTCATTGGATGAACATTTAGGTCATTTTTATCTTCCCTACACTTTATCTTGCCCAATTAGGGTTTCTAACCAATCTTGTGCATCCAATACATGTTTTTGTGTCATTGGTTGAACAATTAGGTCATTTTCGTCCTCCCTTGGCTAATTCTTATCCAATTAGGGTTTTTAACCAATCTTTTGCATCCAATAGGTGTTTTTGTGTTATTGGATGAACAATTAGGTCATTTTCGTCCTCCATAGGCTAATTCTTGTCCAATTAGGGTTTTTAAACTATCTTGTCCATCCAATAGGTGTTGTGTGTCATTGGATGAATATTTAGGTCATTTTCGTCCTCCCTACACTTAATCTTATCCAATTAGGGTTATTAACCAATCTTCTACATCCCATAGGTGTTTTGTGTCATTGGATGAACATTTAGGTCATTTTCGTCCTCCCTACACCTTATCTTGCCCAATTAGGGTTTTTAACCAATCTTGTGCATCCAATAGGTGTTTTTGTGTCATTGGTTGAACAATTAGGTCATTTTCGTCCTCCCAAGGCTAATTCTTGTCCAATTAGGATTTTTAATTAATCTTGTGCATCCAATAGGAGTTTTTGTGTCATTTGATGACCAATTAGGCCATTTTCGTCCTCCATAGGCTAATTCTTGTCCAATTAGGGTTTTTAACCTATCTTGTCCATCCAATAGGTGTTCTGTGTCATTGGATGAATATTTAGGTCATATTCGTCCTCCCTAAACTTAATCTTGTCCAATTAGGGTTTCTAACCAATCTTGTGCATCCAATAGGTGTTTTTGTGTCATTGGATGAACAATTAGGTCATTTTCGTCCTCCCTAGGCTTATTCTTGTCCGATTAGGGTTTTCAACCAATGTTGTGCATCCAATAGGTGTTTTTGTGTCATTGAATGAACAATTAGGTCATTTTCGTCCTCCCTAGGCTAAATCTCGTCCAATTAGGGTTTTTAACCAATCCTGTGCATCCAATTGGTGTTTTATGTCATTGGATGAATATTTAGGTCATTTTCGTCCTCCCAACACTTAATCTTGTTCAATTAGGGTTTTTAACCAATCTTGTGAATTCAATAGGTGTTTTGTGTCATTGGATGAACATTTAGGTCATTTTTCGTCCTTCCTACACTTTATCTTGTCCAATTAGGGTTTCTAACAAATCTTGTGCATCCAATTGGTGTTTTTGTGTCATTGGATGAACATTTAGGTCATTTTCGTCCTCCCTACACCTAATCTTGTCCAATTAGGGTTTTTAACCAATCTTGTGCATCCAATAGGTGTTATTGTGTCAGTGGATGAACATTTGGGTCATTTTCATCCTCCTTACACTTATGCTTGTCCAATTCGGGTTTCTAACCAATCTTGTGCATCCAATAGTTGTGTTTGTGTAATTGGATGAAAATTTAGGTCATTATCGTCCTCCCTACACTTAATCTTGTCCAATTAAGGTTTCTAACCTATCTTGTGCATCCAATAGGTGTTTTTGTGTCATTGGACGAACATTTAGGTCATTTTCGTCTTCCCTACACTTTATCTTGCCCAATTAGGGTTTCTAACCAATCTTGTGCATCCAATACGTGTTTTTGTGTCATAGGTTGAACAATTAGGTCATTTTCGTCCTCCCTTGGCTAATTCTTATCCAATTAGGGTTTTTAACCAATCTTGTGCATCCAATAGGTGTTTTTGTGTCATTGGATGAACAATTAGGTCATTTTCGTCCTCCATAGGCTAATTCTTGTCCAATTTGGGTTTTTAAACTATCTTGTCCATCCAATAGGTGTTGTGTGTCATTGGATGAATATTTATGTCATTCTCGTCCTCCCTACACTTAATCTTATCCAATTAGGGTTATTAACCAATCTTCTACATCCCATAGGTGTTTTGTGTCATTGGATGAACATTTAGGTCATTTTCGTCCTCCCTACACTTTATCTTGCCCAATTAGGGTCTCTAACCAATCTTGTGCATCCAATAGGTGTTTTTGTGTCATTGGTTGAACAATTAGGTCATTTTCGTCCTCCCTGGGCTAATTCTTGTCCAATTAGGATTTTTAACCAATCTTGTGCATCCAATAGGAGTTTTTGTGTCATTGGATGAACAATTAGGTCATTTTCGTCCTCCATAGTCTAATTCTTGTCCAATTAGGGTTTTTAACCTATCTTGTCCATCCAATAGGTGTTCTGTGTCATTGGATGAATATTTAGGTCATTTTCGTCCTCCCTACACTTAATCTTATCCAATTAGGGTTATTAACCAATCTTCTGCATCCAATAGGTGTTTTGTGTCATTGGATGAACATTTAGGTCATTTTCGTCCTCCCTAAACTTAATCTTGTCTAATTAGGGTTTCTAACCAATCTTGTGCATCCAATAGGTGTTTTTGTGTCATTGGATGAACAATTAGGTCATTTTCGTCCTCCCTAGGCTTATTCTTGTCCGATTAGGGTTTTCAACCAATGTTGTGCATCCAATAGGTGTTTTTGTGTCATTGAATGAACAATTAGGTCATTTTCGTCCTCCCTAGGCCAAATCTCGTCCAATTAGGGTTTTTAACCAATCCTGTGCATCCAATTGGTGTTTTATGTCATTGGTTGAATATTTAGGTCATTTTCGTCCTCCCAACACTTAATTTTGTTCAATTAGGGTATTTAACCAATCTTGTGCATCCAATAGGTGTTTTGTGTCATTGGATGAACATTTAGGTCATTTTCGTCCTCCCTACACTTTATCTTGTTCAATTAGGGTTTTTAACCAATCTTGTGCATCCAATAGGTGTTATTGTGTTAGTGGATGAACATTTAGGTGATTTTCATCCTCCCTAGGCTTATACTTGTCCAATTAGGGATTCTAACCAATCTTGTGCATCCTATAGGTGTGTTTGTGTCATTCGATGAACAATTAGGTCATATTCGTCCTCCATAGGCTTGTTCTTGTCCAATTAGGGTTTTTAACCAATCTTGTGCATCCAATAGGTGTTTTGTGTCATTGGATGAACATTTAGGTCATTTTCGTCCTCCCAACACCTAATCATGTCCAATTAGGGTTTTTAACCAATCTTGTGAATTCAATACGTGTTTTGTGTCATTGGATGAACATTTAGGTCATTTTTCGTCCTCCCTACACTTTATCTTGTCCGATTAGGGTTTTTAACCAATCTTGTGCATCCAATAGGTGTTTTTGTGTCATTGGATGAACAATTAGGTCATTTTTGTCCTCCATAGGCTAATTCTTGTCCAATTAGGGTTTTTAAACTATCTTGTCCATCCAATAGGTGTTGTGTGTCATTGGATGAATATTTAGGTCATTTTCGTCCTCCCTACACTTAATCTTATCCAATTAGGGTTATTAACCAATCTTCTACATCCCATAGGTGTTTTGTGTCATTGGATGAACATTTAGGTCATTTTCGTCCTCCCTACACTTTATCTTGCCCAATTAGGGTTTCTAACCAATCTTGTGCATCCAATAGGTATTTTTGTGTCATTGGTTGAACAATTAGGTCATTTTCGTCCTCCCTTGGCTAATTCTTGTCCAATTAGGATTTTTAACTAATCTTGTGCATCCAATAGGAGTTTTTGTGTCATTGGATGAACAATTAGGTCATTTTCGTCCTCCCTAGGCTAATTCTTGTCCAATTAGGGTTTTTAACCTATCTTGTCCATCCAATAGGAGTTTTTGTGTCATTGGATGAACATTTAGGTCATTTTCGTCCTCCCTACACTTTATCTTGCCCAATTAGGGTTTCTAACCAATCTTGTGCATCCAATAGGTGTTTTTGTGTCATTGGATGAACAATTAGGTCATTTTCGTCCTCCCTAGGCTTATTCTTGTCCGATTAGGGTTTTCAACCAATGTTGTGCATCCAATAGGTGTTTTTGTGTCATTGAATGAACAATTAGGTCATTTTCGTCCTCCCTAGGCTAAATCTCGTCCAATTAGGGTTTTTAACCAATCCTGTGCATCCAATTGGTGTTTTATGTCATTGGATGAATATTTAGGTCATTTTCGTCCTCCCAACACTTAATCTTGTTCAATTAGGGTATTTAACCAATCTTGTGCATCCAATAGGTGTTTTGTGTCATTGGATGAACATTTAGGTCATTTTCGTCCTCCCTACACTTTATCTTGTCCAATTAGGGTTTTTAACCAATCTTGTGCATCCAATAGGTGTTATTGTGTTAGTGGATGAACATTTAGGTGATTTTCATCCTCCCTAGGCTTATACTTGTCCAATTAGGGATTCTAACCAATCTTGTGCATCCTATAGGTGTGTTTGTGTCATTCGATGAACAGTTAGGTCATATTCGTCCTCCATAGGCTTGTTCTTGTCCAATTAGGGTTTTTAACCAATCTTGTGCATCCGATAGGTGTTTTGTGTCATTGGATGAACATTTAGGTCATTTTCATCCTTCCAACACCTAATCATGTCCAATTAGGGTTTTTAACCAATCTTGTGAATTCAATAGGTGTTTTGTGTCATTGGATGAACATTTAGGTCATTTTTCGTCCTTCCTACACTTTATCTTGTCCAATTAGGGTTTCTAACAAATCTTGTGCATCCAATTGGTGTTTTTGTGTCATTGGATGAACATTTAGGTCATTTTCGTCCTCCCTACACCTAATCTTGTGCATCCAATAGGTGTTATTGTGTCAGTGGATGAACATTTGGGTCATTTTCATCCTCCTTACGCTTATGCTTGCCCAATTAGGGTTTCTAACCAATCTTGTGCATCCAATAGTTGTGTTTGTGTAATTGGATGAAAATTTAGGTCATTTTCGTCATCCCTACACTTAATCTTGTCCAATTAAGGTTTCTAACCTATCTTGTCCATCCAATAGGTGTTGTGTGTCATTGGATGAATATTTATGTCATTTTCGTCCTCCCTACACTTAATCTTATCCAATTAGGGTTATTAACCAATCTTCTACATCCCATAGGTGTTTTGTGTCATTGGATGAACATTTAGGTCATTTTCGTCCTCCCTACACTTTATCTTGCCCAATTAGGGTTTCTAACCAATCTTGTGCATCCAATAGGTGTTTTTGTGTCATTGGTTGAACAATTAGGTCATTTTCGTCCTCCCTGGGCTAATTCTTGTCCAATTAGGATTTTTAACTAATCTTGTGCATCCAATAGGAGTTTTTGTGTCATTGGATGAAAAATTAGGTCATTTTCGTCCTCCATAGGCTAATTCTTGTCCAATTAGGGTTTTTAACCTATCTTGTCCATCCAATAGGTGTTCTGTGTCATTGGATGAATATTTAGGTCATTTTCGTCCTCCCTACACTTAATCTTATCCAATTAGGGTTATTAACCAATCTTCTGCATCCAATAGGTGTTTTGTGTCATTGGATGAACATTTAGGTCATTTTCGTCCTCCCTAAACTTAATCTTGTCCAATTAGGGTTTCTAACCAATCTTGTGCATCCAATAGGTGTTTTTGTGTCATTGGATGAACAATTAGGTCATTTTCGTCCTCCCTAGGCTTATTCTTGTCCGATTAGGGTGTTCAACCAATGTTGTGCATCCAATAGGTGTTTTTGTGTCATTGAATGAACAATTAGGTCGTTTTCGTCCTCCCTAGGCTAAATCTCGTCCAATTAGGGTTTTTAACCAATCCTGTGCATCCAATTGGTGTTTTATGTCATTGGATGAATATTTAGGTCATTTTCGTCCTCCCAACACTTAATCTTGTTCAATTAGGGTATTTAACTAATCTTGTGCATCCAATAGGTGTTTTGTGTCATTGTATGAACATTTAGGTCATTTTAGTCCTCACTACACTTTATCTTGTCCAATTAGGGTTTTTAACCAATCTTGTGCATCCAATAGGTGTTATTGTGTTAGTGGATGAACATTTAGGTCATTTTCATCTTCCCTAGGCTTATACTTGTCCAATTAGGGATTCTAACCAATCTTGTGCATCCTATAGGTGTGTTTGTGTCATTCGATGAACAATTAGGTCATATTCGTCCTCCATAGGCTTGTTCTTGTCCAATTAGGGTTTTTAACCAATCTTGTGCATCCAATAGGTGTTTTGTGTCATTGGATGAACATTTAGGTCATTTTCGTCCTCCCAACACCTAATCATGTCTAATTAGGGTTTTTAACCAATCTTGTGAATTCAATAGGTGTCTTGTGTCATTGGATGAACATTTGGGTCATTTTTCGTCCTTCCTACACTTTATCTTGTCCAATTAGGGTTTCTAACAAATCTTGTGGATCCAATTGGTGTTTTTGTGTCATTGGATGAACAATTAGGTCATTTTCGTCCTCCACAGGCTAATTCTTGTCCAATTAGGGTTTTTAAACTATCTTGTACATCCAATAGGTGTTGTGTATCATTGGATGAATATTTATGTCATTTTCGTCCTCCCTACACTTAATCTTATCCAATTAGGGTTATTAACCAATCTTCTACATCCCATAGGTGTTTTGTGTCATTGGATGAACATTTAGGTCATTTTCGTCCTCCCTACACTTTATCTTGCCCAATTAGGGTTTCTAACCAATCTTGTGCATCCAATAGGTGTTTTTGTGTCATTGGTTGAACAATTAGGTCATTTTCGTCCTCCCTGGGCTAATTCTTGTCCAATTAGGATTTTTAACTAATCTTGTGCATCCAATAGGAGTTTTTGTGTCATTGGATGAACAATTAGGTCATTTTCGTCCTCCATAGGCTAATTCTTGTCCAATTAGGGTTTTTAACCTATCTTGTCCATCCAATAGGTGTTCTGTATCATTGGATGAATATTTAGGTCATTTTCGTCCTCCCTACACTTAATTTTATCCAATTAGGGTTATTAACCAATCTTCTGCATCCAATAGGTGTTTTGTGTCATTGGATGAACATTTAGGTCATTTTTCGTCCTTCCTACACTTTATCTTGTCCAATTAGGGTTTCTAACAAATGTTGTGCATCCAATTGGTGTTTTTGTGTCATCGGATGAACATTTAGGTCATTTTCGTCCTCCCTACACTTAATCTTGTCCAATTAGGGTTTTTAACCAATCTTGTGCATCCAATAGGTGTTATTGTGTCAGTGGATGAACATTTGGGTCATTTTCATCCTCCTTACGCTTATGCTTGTCCAATTAGGGTTTCTAACCAATCTTGTGCATCCAATAGTTGTGTGTGTGTAATTGGATGAAAATTTAGGTCATTTTCGTCCTCCCTACACTTAATCTTGTCCAATTAAGGTTTCTAACATATCTTGTGCATCCAATAGGTGTTTTTGTGTCATTGGATGAACATTTAGGTCATTTTCGTCTTCCCTACACTTTATCTTGCCCAATTAGGGTTTCTAACCAATCTTGTGCATCCAATACGTGTTTTTGTGTCATTGGTTGAACAATTAGGTCATTTTCGTCCTCCCTTGGCTAATTCTTATCCAATTAGGGTTTTTAACCAATCTTGTGCATCCAATAGGTGTTTTTGTGTCATTGGATGAACAATTAGGTCATTTTCGTCCTCCATAGGCTAATTCTTGTCCAATTAGGGATTTTAAACTATCTTGTCCATCCAATAGGTGTTGTATGTCATTGGATGAATATTTATGTCATTTTCGTCCACCCTACACTTAATCTTAGCCAATTAGGGTTGTTAACCAATCTTCTACATCCCATAGGTGTTTTGTGTCATTGGACGAACATTTAGGTCATTTTCGTCCTCCCTACACTTTATCTTGCCCGATTAGGGTTTCTAACCAATCTTGTGCATCCAATAGGTGTTTTTGTGTCATTGGTTGAAGAATTAGGTCATTTTCGTCCTCCCTGGGCTAATTCTTGTCCAATTAGGATTTTTAACTAATCTTGTGCATCCAATAGGAGTTTTTGTGTCATTGGATGAACAATTAGGTCATTTTCGTCCTCCCTAGGCTTATTCTTGTCCGATTAGGGTTTTTAACCAATCTTGTGCATCCAATAGGAGTTTTTGTGTCATTGAATGAACAATTAGGTCATTTTCGTCCTCCCTAGGCTAAATCTCGTCCAATTAGGGTTTTTAACCAATCTTGTGCATCCAATAGGTGTTTTGTGTCATTAGATGAACATTTAGGTCATTTTCGTCCTCCCTACACTTTATCTTGTCCAATTAGGGTTTTTAACCAATCTTGTTCATCCAATAGGTGTTATTGTGTTAGTGGATGAACATTTAGGTCATTTTCATCCTCCCTAGGCTTATACTTGTCCAATTAGGGATTCTAACCAATCTTCTGCATCCAATAGTTGTGTTTGTGTAATTGGATGAAAATTTAGATCATTTTCGTCCTCCCTACACTTAATCTTGTCCAATTAAGGTTTCTAACCTATCTTGTGCATCCAATAGGTGTGTTTGTGTTATTGGATGAACAATTAGGTCATTTTTGTCCTCCCTAGGCTAATTCTTGTCCAATTATGGTTTTTAAGTAAATCTTGTGCATCCAATAGGTGTTTTTGTGTCATTGGCTGAACATTTTGGTCATTTTCATTCTCCCTAGGCTTATGCTTGTCCAATTAGGGTTTCTAACCAATCTTGTGCATCCAATAGTTGTGTTTGTGTCATTGGATGAACAATTAGGTCATTTTCTTCCTCCCTACACTTAATCTTATCCAATTAGGATTTTTAACTAATCTTGTGCATCCAATAGGTGTTTTGTGTCATTGGATGAACATTTAGGTCATTTTCGTCCTCCCTACACTTTATCTTGCCCAATTAGGGTTTCTAACAAATCTTGTGCATCCAATAGGTGTTTTTGTGTCATTGGTTGAACAATTAGGTCATTTTCGTCCTCCCTAGGCTAATTCTTGTCCAATTAGGGTTTTTAACCAATCTTGTGCATCCAATAGGTGTTTTGTGTCATTGGATGAATATTTAGGTCATTTTCGTCCTCCCTACTCTTAATCTTGTCCAATTAGGGTTTTTAACCAATCTTGTGCATCCAATAGGTGTTTTATGTCATTGGATGAACATTTAGGTCATTTTCGTCCTTTCTACACTTTATCTTGTCCAATTAGGGTTGCTAACCAATCTTGTGCATCCAATTGGTGTTTTAGTGTCATTGGATGAACATTTAGGTCATTTTCGTCCTCCCTACACCTAATCTTGTCCAATTAGGGTTTTTAACCAATCTTGTGCATCCAATAGGTGTTTTCGTGTCAGTGGATGAACATTTAGGTCATTTTCATCCTCCCTAGGCTAATGCTTGTCCAATTAGGGTTTCTAACCAATCTTGTGCACCCAATAGTTGTGTTTGTGTCATTGGATGAACATTTAGGTCATTTTCGTCCTCCCTAAACTTAATCTTGTCCAAACAGGGCTTCTAACCAATCTTGTGCATCCAATAGGTGTTTTTGTGTTATTGGATGAACAATTAGGTCATTTTCGTCCTCCCTAGGCTAATTCTTGTCCAATTAGGGTTTTTAACGTATCTTGTCCATCCATTAGGTGTTTTGTGCCATTGGATGAACATTTAGGTCATTTTCGTCCTCCCTACACTTTATCTTGCCCAATTAGGGTTTCTAACCAATCTTGTGCATCCAATAGGTGTTTTTGTGTCATTGGTTGAACAATTAGGTCATTTTCGTCCTCCCTTGGCTAATTCTTGTCCAATTAGGATTTTTAACCAATCTTGTGCATCCAATAGGAGTTTTTGTGTCATTGGATGAACAATTAGGTCATTTTCGTCCTCCATAGGCTAATTCTTGTCCAATTAGCGTTTTTAACCTATCTTGTCCATCCAATAGGTGTTTTGTGTCATTGGATGAATATTTAGGTCATTTTCGTCCGCCCTACACTTAATCTTATCCAATTAGGGTTATTAACTAATCTTCTGCATCCAATAGGTGTTTTGTGTCATTGGATGAACATTTAGGTCATTTTCGTCCTCCCTACACTTTATCTGGCCCAATTAGGGTTTCTAACCAATCTTGTGCATCCAATAGGTGTTTTTGTGTCATTGGTTGAACAATTAGGTCATTTTCATCCTCCCTTGGCTAATTCTTGTCCAATTAGGATTTTTAACCAATCTTGTGCATCCAATAGGAGTTTTTGTGTCATTGGATGAACAATTAGGTCATTTTCGTCCTCCCTAGGCTAATTCTTGTCCAATTAGGGTTTTTAACCAATCTTGTGCATCCAATTGGTGTATTGTGTCATTGGATGAATATTTAGGTCATTTTCGTCCTCCCTACTCTTAATCTTGTCCAATTAGGGTTTTTAACCAACCTTGTGCATCCAATAGGTGTTTTGTGTCATTGGATGAACATTTAGGTCATTTTCGTCCTCCCTACACTTTATCTTGTCCAATTAGGGTTTCTAACCAATCTTGTGCATCCAATTGGTGTTTTTGTGTCATTGGATAAACATTTAGGTCATTTTCGTCCTCCCTACACCTAATCTTGTCCAATTAGGGTTTTTAACCAATCTTGTGCATCCAATAGGTGTTTTTGTGTCAGTGGATGAACATTAAGGTCATTTTCATCCTCCCTAGGCTTATGCTTGTCCAATTAGGGTTTCTAACCAATCATGTGCATCCAATAGTTGTGTTTGTGTCATTGGATGAACATTTAGGTCATTTTCGTCCTCCCTAGGCTAATTCTTGTCCAATTAGGGTTTTTAACCTATCTTGTCCATCCAATAGGTGTTTTGTGTCATTGGATAAATATTTAGGTCATTTTCGTCCTCCCTACAGATTATCTTGACCAATTAGGGTTTCTAACCAATCTTGTGCATCCAATACGTGTTTTTGTGTCATTGGTTGAACAATTAGGTCATTTTCGTCCTCCCTAGGCTAATTCTTGTCCAATTAGGATTTTTAACGAATCTTGTGCATCCAATAGGAGTTTTTGTGTCATTAGATGTACAATTAGGTCATTTTCGTCCTCCCTAGGCTTATTCTTGTCCAATTAGGGTTTTTAACCAATCTTGTGCATCCAATAGGTGTTTTTGTGTCAGTGGTTGAACATTTAGGTCATTTTCATCCTCCCTAGGCTTATGCTTGTCCAATTAGGGTTTCTAACCAATCTTGTGCATCCAATAGTTGTGTTTGTGTCATTGGATGAACATTTAGGTCATTTTCGTCCTCTGTAAACTTAATCTTGTCCAATTCGGGCTTCTAACCAATATTGTGCATCCAATAGGTGTTTTTGTGTCATTGGATGAACAGTTAGGTCATTTTCGTCCTGTCTAGGCTAATTCTGGTCCAATTAGGGTTTTTAACCTATCTTGTCCATCCAATAGGTGTTTTGTGTCATTGGATGAATATTTAGGTCATTTCCGTCCTCCCTACACTTAATCTTATCCAATTAGGGTTATTAACCAATCTTGTGCATCCAATAGGTGTTTTGTGTCATTGGATGAACATTTAGGTCATTTTCGTCCTCCTTACACTTAATCTTATCCAATTAGGGTTATTAACCAATCTTGTGCATCCAATAGGTGTTTTTGTGTCATTGGATGAACAGTTAGGTCATTTTCGTCCTCCTTAGGCTAATTTTTGTCCAATTAGGGTTTTTAACCTATCTTGTCCATCCAATAGGTGTTTTATGTCATTGGATGAACATTTAGGTCATTTTCGTCCTTCCTACACTTTATCTTGTCCAATTAGGGTTTCTAACCAATCTTTTGCATCCAATTGGTGTTTTTGTGTCATTGGATGAACATTTAGGTCATTTTCGTCCTCCCTACACTTAGTCTTATCCAATTAGGGTTATTAACCAATCTTGTCCATCCAATAGGTGTTTTGTGTCATTGGATGAATATTTAGGTCATTTTCGTCTTCCCTACACTTTATCTTGCCCAATAAGGGTTTCTAACCAATCTTGTGCATCCAATACGTGTTTTTGTGTCATTGGTTGAACAATTAGGTCATTTTCGTCCTCCCTTGGCAAATTCTTGTCCAATTAGGATTTTTAACCAATCTTGTGCATCCCATAGGAGTTTTTGTGTGATTGGATGAACAATTAGGTCATTTTCGTCCTCCATAGGCTAATTCTTGTCCAATTAGGGTTTTTAACCTATCTTGTCCATCCAATAGGTGTTTTGTGTCATTGGATGAATATTTAGGTCATTTTCGACCTCCATACACTTAATCTTATCCAATTAGGGTTATTAACCAATCTTCTACATCCAATAGGTGTTTTGTGTCATTGGATGAACATTTAGGTCATTTTCGTCCTCCCTCCACTTTATCTGGCCCAATTAGGGTTTCTAACCAATCTTGTGCATCCAATAGGTGTTTTTGTGTCATTGGTTGAACAATTAGGTCATTTTCGTCCTCCCTTGGC
>JBBPBS010000177.1:174714-188718 GCA_037974835.1 Cicer judaicum
GTCATTTTCGTCCGCCCTACACTTAATCTTATCCAATTAGGGTTATTAACTAATCTTCTGCATCCAATAGGTGTTTTGTGTCATTGGATGAACATTTAGGTCATTTTCGTCCTCCCTACACTTTATCTGGCCCAATTAGGGTTTCTAACCAATCTTGTGCATCCAATAGGAGTTTTTGTGTCATTGGATGAACAATTAGGTCATTTTAGTCCTACCTAGGCTAATTCTTGTCCAATTATGGTTTTTAACCAATCTTGTGCATCCAATAGGTGTATTGTGTCATTGGATGAATATTTAGGTCATTTTCGTCCTCCCTACTCTTAATCTTGTCCGATTAGGGTTTTTAACCAACCTTGTGCATCCAATAGGTGTTTTGTGTCATTGGATGAACATTTAGGTCATTTTCGTCCTCCCTACACTTTATCTTGTCCAATTAGGGTTTCTAACCAATCTTGTGCATCCAATAGGTGTTTTTGTGTCAGTGGATGAACATTAAGGTCATTTTTATCCTCCCTAGGCTTATGCTTGTCCAATTAGGGTTTCTAACCAATCATGTGCATCCAATAGTTGTGTTTGTGTCATTGGATGAACATTTAGGTCATTTTCGTCCTCCCTAGGCTAATTCTTGTCCAATTAGGGTTTTTAACCTATCTTGTCCATCCAATAGGTGTTTTGTGTCATTGGATGAATATTTAGGTCATTTTCGTCCTCCCTACAGATTATCTTGACCAATTAGGGTTTCTAACCAATCTTGTGCATCCAATACGTGTTTTTGTGTCATTGGTTGAACAATTAGGTCATTTTCGTCCTCCCTAGGCTAATTCTTGTCCAATTAGGATTTTTAACGAATCTTGTGCATCCAATAGGAGTTTTTGTGTCATTAGATGTACAATTAGGTCATTTTCGTCCTCCCTAGGCTTATTCATGTCCAATTAGGGTTTTTAACCAATCTTGTGCATCCAATAGGTGTTTTTGTGTCAGTGGTTGAACATTTAGGTCATTTTCATCCTCCCTAGGCTTATGCTTGTCCAATTAGGGTTTCTAACCAATCTTGTGCATCCAATAGTTGTGTTTATGTCATTGGATGAACATTTAGGTCATTTTCGTCCTCCGTAAACTTAATCTTGTCCAATTCGGGCTTCTAACCAATATTGTGCATCCAATAGGTGTTTTTGTGTCATTGGATGAACAGTTAGGTCATTTTCGTCCTGTCTAGGCTAATTCTGGTCCAATTAGGGTTTTTAACCTATCTTGTCCATCCAATAGGTGTTTTGTGTCATTGGATGAATATTTAGGTCATTTCCGTCCTCCCTACACTTAATCTTATCCAATTAGGGTTATTAACCAATCTTGTGCATCCAATAGGTGTTTTGTGTCATTGGATGAACATTTAGGTCATTTTCGTCCTCCTTACACTTAATCTTATCCAATTAGGGTTATTAACCAATCTTGTGCATCCAATAGGTGTTTTTGTGTCATTGGATGAACAGTTAGGTCATTTTCGTCCTCCTTAGGCTAATTTTTGTCCAATTAGGGTTTTTAACCTATCTTGTCCATCCACTAGGTGTTTTATGTCATTGGATGAACATTTAGGTCATTTTCGTCCTTCCTACACTTTATCTTGTCCAATTAGGGTTTCTAACCAATCTTTTGCATCCAATTGGTGTTTTTGTGTCATTGGATGAACATTTAGGTCATTTTCGTCCTCCCTACACTTAATCTTATCCAATTAGGGTTATTAACCAATCTTGTCCATCCAATAGGTGTTTTGTGTCATTGGATGAATATTTAGGTCATTTTCGTCTTCCCTACACTTTATCTTGCCCAATAAGGGTTTCTAACCAATCTTGTGCATCCAATACGTGTTTTTGTGTCATTGGTTGAACAATTAGGTCATTTTCGTCCTCCCTTGGCAAATTCTTGTCCAATTAGGATTTTTAAGCAATCTTGTGCATCCCATAGGAGTTTTTGTGTGATTGGATGAACAATTAGGTCATTTTCGTCCTCCATAGGCTAATTCTTGTCCAATTAGGGTTTTTAACCTATCTTGTCCATCCAATAGGTGTTTTGTGTCATTGGATGAATATTTAGGTCATTTTCGACCTCCATACACTTAATCTTATCCAATTAGGGTTATTAACCAATCTTCTACATCCAATAGGTGTTTTGTGTCATTGGATGAACATTTAGGTCATTTTCGTCCTCCCTACACTTTATCTGGCCCAATTAGGGTTTCTAACCAATCTTGTGCATCCAATAGGTGTTTTTGTGTCATTGGTTGAACAATTAGGTCATTTTCGTCCTCCCTTGGCTAATTCTTGTCCAATTAGGCTTTTTAACCAATCTTGTGCATCCAATAGGAGTTTTTGTGTCATTGGATGAACGATTAGGTCATTTTCGTCCTCCATAGGCTAATTCTTGTCCAATTAGGGTTTTTAACCTATCTTGTCCATCCAATAGGTGTTTTGTGTCATTGGATGAATATTTAGGTCATTTTCGTCCGCCCTACACTTAATCTTATCCAATTAGGGTTATTAACTAATCTTCTGCATCCAATAGGTGTTTTGTGTCATTGGATGAACATTTAGGTCATTTTCGTCCTCCCTACACTTTATCTGGCCCAATTAGGGTTTCTAACCAATCTTGTGCAACCAATAGGTGTTTTTGTGTCATTGGTTGAACAATTAGGTCATTTTCGTCCTCCCTTGGCTAATTCTTGTCCAATTAGGATTTTTAACCAATCTTGTGCATCCAATAGGAGTTTTTGTGTCATTGGATGAACAATTAGGTCATTTTAGTCCTACCTAGGCTAATTCTTGTCCAATTATGGTTTTTAACCAATCTTGTGCATCCAATAGGTGTATTGTGTCATTGGATGAATATTTAGGTCATTTTCGTCCTCCCTACTCTTAATCTTGTCCGATTAGGGTTTTTAACCAACCTTGTGCATCCAATAGGTGTTTTGTGTCATTGGATGAACATTTAGGTCATTTTCGTCCTCCCTACACTTTATCTTGTCCAATTAGGGTTTCTAACCAATCTTGTGCATCCAATAGGTGTTTTTGTGTCAGTGGATGAACATTAAGGTCATTTTCATCCTCCCTAGGCTTATGCTTGTCCAATTAGGGTTTCTAACCAATCATGTGCATCCAATAGTTGTGTTTGTGTCATTGGATGAAAATTTAGGTCATTTTCGTCCTCCCTAGGCTAATTCTTGTCCAATTAGGGTTTTTAACCTATCTTGTCCATCCAATAGGTGTTTTGTGTCATTGGATGAATATTTAGGTCATTTTCGTCCTCCCTACAGATTATCTTGACCAATTAGGGTTTCTAACCAATCTTGTGCATCCAATACGTGTTTTTGTGTCATTGGTTGAACAATTAGGTCATTTTCGTCCTCCCTAGGCTAATTCTTGTCCAATTAGGATTTTTAACGAATCTTGTGCATCCAATAGGAGTTTTTGTGTCATTAGATGTACAATTAGGTCATTTTCGTCCTCCCTAGGCTTATTCATGTCCAATTAGGGTTTTTAACCAATCTTGTGCATCCAATAGGTGTTTTTGTGTCAGTGGTTGAACATTTAGGTCATTTTCATCCTCCCTAGGCTTATGCTTGTCCAATTAGGGTTTCTAACCAATCTTGTGCATCCAATAGTTGTGTTTGTGTCATTGGATGAACATTTAGGTCATTTTCGTCCTCCGTAAACTTAATCTTGTCCAATTCGGGCTTCTAACCAATATTGTGCATCCAATAGGTGTTTTTGTGTCATTGGATGAACAGTTAGGTCATTTTCGTCCTGTCTAGGCTAATTCTGGTCCAATTAGGGTTTTTAACCTATCTTGTCCATCCAATAGGTGTTTTGTGTCATTGGATGAATATTTAGGTCATTTCCGTCCTCCCTACACTTAATCTTATCCAATTAGGGTTATTAACCAATCTTGTGCATCCAATAGGTGTTTTGTGTCATTGGATGAACATTTAGGTCATTTTCGTCCTCCTTACACTTAATCTTATCCAATTAGGGTTATTAACCAATCTTGTGCATCCAATAGGTGTTTTTGTGTCATTGGATGAACAGTTAGGTCATTTTCGTCCTCCTTAGGCTAATTTTTGTCCAATTAGGGTTTTTAACCTATCTTGTCCATCCAATAGGTGTTTTATGTCATTGGATGAACATTTAGGTCATTTTCGTCCTTCCTACACTTTATCTTGTCCAATTAGGGTTTCTAACCAATCTTGTGCATCCAATTGGTGTTTTTGTGTCATTGGATGAACATTTAGGTCATTTTCGTCCTCCCTACACCTAATCTTGTCCAATTAGGGTTTTTAACCAATCTTGTGCATCCAATAGGTGTTTTTGTGTCAGTGGATGAACATTTAGGTCATTTTCATCCTCCCTAGGCTTATGCTTGTCCAATTAAGGTTTCTAACCAATCTTGTGCATCCAATAGTTGTGTTTGTGTCATTGGATGAACATTTAGGTCATTTTCGTCCTCCCTAGGCTAATTCTTGTCCAATTAGGGTTTTTAACCTATCTTGTCCATCCAATAGGTGTTTTGTGTCATTGGATGAATATTTAGGTCATTTTCGTCCTCCCTACAGATTATCTTGACCAATTAGGGTTTCTAACCAATCTTGTGCATCCAATACGTGTTTTTGTGTCATTGGTTGAACAATTAGGTCATTTTCGTCCTCCCTAGGCTAATTCTTGTCCAATTAGGATTTTTAACGAATCTTGTGCATCCAATAGGAGTTTTTGTGTCATTAGATGTACAATTAGGTCATTTTCGTCCTCCCTAGGCTTATTCTTGTCCAATTAGGGTTTTTAACCAATCTTGTGCATCCAATAGGTGTTTTTGTGTCAGTGGTTGAACATTTAGGTCATTTTCATCCTCCCTAGGCTTATGCTTGTCCAATTAGGGTTTCTAACCAATCTTGTGCATCCAATAGTTATGTTTGTGTCATTGGATGAACATTTAGGTCATTTTCGTCCTCCGTAAACTTAATCTTGTCCAATTCGGGCTTCTAACCAATATTGTGCATCCAATAGGTGTTTTTGTGTCATTGGATGAACAGTTAGGTCATTTTCGTCCTGTCTAGGCTAATTCTGGTCCAATTAGGGTTTTTAACCTATCTTGTCCATCCAATAGGTGTTTTGTGTCATTGGATGAATATTTAGGTCATTTCCGTCCTCCCTACACTTAATCTTATCCAATTAGGGTTATTAACCAATCTTGTGCATCCAA
The DNA here is from genome assembly GCA_037974835.1 of Cicer judaicum. Lineage (NCBI taxonomy): Eukaryota > Viridiplantae > Streptophyta > Magnoliopsida > Fabales > Fabaceae > Cicer > Cicer judaicum. The sequence goes on from JBBPBS010000177.1 coordinate 179,962, forward strand.
TAGGTGTTTTGTGTCATTGGATGAACATTTAGGTCATTTTCGTCCTCCTTACACTTAATCTTATCCAATTAGGGTTATTAACCAATCTTGTGCATCCAATAGGTGTTTTTGTGTCATTGGATGAACAGTTAGGTCATTTTCGTCCTCCTTAGGCTAATTTTTGTCCAATTAGGGTTTTTAACCTATCTTGTCCATCCAATAGGTGTTTTATGTCATTGGATGAACATTTAGGTCATTTTTGTCCTTCCTACACTTTATCTTGTCCAATTAGGGTTTCTAACCAATCTTTTGCATCCAATTGGTGTTTTTGTGTCATTGGATGAACATTTAGGTCATTTTCGTCCTCCCTACACTTAATCTTATCCAATTAGGGTTATTAACCAATCTTGTCCATCCAATAGGTGTTTTGTGTCATTGGATGAATATTTAGGTCATTTTCGTCTTCCATACACTTTATCTTGCCCAATAAGGGTTTCTAACCAATTTGTGCATCCAATACGTGTTTTTGTGTCATTGGTTGAACAATTAGGTCATTTTCGTCCTCCCTTGGCTAATTCTTGTCCAATTAGGGTTTTTAACCAATCTTGTGCATCCAATAGGTGTTTTTGTGTCATTGGATGAACAATTAGGCCATTTTCGTCCTCCATAGGCTAATTCATGTCCAATTAGGGTTTTTAACCTATCTTGTCCATCCAATAGGTGTTTTGTGTCATTGGATGAATATTTAGGTCATTTTCGTCCTCCATACACTTAATCTTATCCAATTAGGGTTATTAACCAATCTTCTACATCCAATAGGTGTTTTGTGTCATTGGATGAACATTTAGGTCATTTTCGTCCTCCCTACACTATATCTGGCCCAATTAGGGTTTCTAACCAATCTTGTGCATCCAATAGGTGTTTTTGTGTCATTGGTTCAACAATTAGGTCATTTTCGTCCTCCCTTGCCTAATTCTTGTCCAATTAGGCTTTTTAACCAATCTTGTGCATCCAATAGGAGTTTTTGTGTCATTGGATGAACTATTAGGTCATTTTCGTCCTCCATAGGCTAATTCTTGTCCAATTAGGGTTTTTAACCTATCTTGTCCATCCAATAGGTGTTTTGTGTCATTGGATGAATATTTAGGTCATTTTCGTCCGCCCTACACTTAATCTTATCCAATTAGGGTTATTAACTAATCTTCTGCATCCAATAGGTGTTTTGTGTCATTGGATGAACATTTAGGTCATTTTCGTCCTCCCTACACTTTATCTGGCCCAATTAGGGTTTCTAACCAATCTTGTGCAACCAATAGGTGTTTTTGTGTCATTGGTTGAACAATTAGGTCATTTTCGTCCTCCCTTGGCTAATTCTTGTCCAATTAGGATTTTTAACCAATCTTGTGCATCCAATAGGAGTTTTTGTGTCATTGGATGAACAATTAGGTCATTTTAGTCCTACCTAGGCTAATTCTTGTCCAATTATGGTTTTTAACCAATCTTGTGCATCCAATAGGTGTATTGTGTCATTGGATGAATATTTAGGTCATTTTCGTCCTCCCTACTCTTAATCTTGTCCGATTAGGGTTTTTAACCAACCTTGTGCATCCAATAGGTGTTTTGTGTCATTGGATGAACATTTAGGTCATTTTCGTCCTCCCTACACTTTATCTTGTCCAATTAGGGTTTCTAACCAATCTTGTGCATCCAATAGGTGTTTTTGTGTCAGTGGATGAACATTAAGGTCATTTTCATCCTCCCTAGGCTTATGCTTGTCCAATTAGGGTTTCTAACCAATCATGTGCATCCAATAGTTGTGTTTGTGTCATTGGATGAAAATTTAGGTCATTTTCGTCCTCCCTAGGCTAATTCTTGTCCAATTAGGGTTTTTAACCTATCTTGTCCATCCAATAGGTGTTTTGTGTCATTGGATGAATATTTAGGTCATTTTCGTCCTCCCTACAGATTATCTTGACCAATTAGGGTTTCTAACCAATCTTGTGCATCCAATACGTGTTTTTGTGTCATTGGTTGAACAATTAGGTCATTTTCGTCCTCCCTAGGCTAATTCTTGTCCAATTAGGATTTTTAACGAATCTTGTGCATCCAATAGGAGTTTTTGTGTCATTAGATGTACAATTAGGTCATTTTCGTCCTCCCTAGGCTTATTCATGTCCAATTAGGGTTTTTAACCAATCTTGTGCATCCAATAGGTGTTTTTGTGTCAGTGGTTGAACATTTAGGTCATTTTCATCCTCCCTAGGCTTATGCTTGTCCAATTAGGGTTTCTAACCAATCTTGTGCATCCAATAGTTGTGTTTGTGTCATTGGATGAACATTTAGGTCATTTTCGTCCTCCGTAAACTTAATCTTGTCCAATTCGGGCTTCTAACCAATATTGTGCATCCAATAGGTGTTTTTGTGTCATTGGATGAACAGTTAGGTCATTTTCGTCCTGTCTAGGCTAATTCTGGTCCAATTAGGGTTTTTAACCTATCTTGTCCATCCAATAGGTGTTTTGTGTCATTGGATGAATATTTAGGTCATTTCCGTCCTCCCTACACTTAATCTTATCCAATTAGGGTTATTAACCAATCTTGTGCATCCAATAGGTGTTTTGTGTCATTGGATGAACATTTAGGTCATTTTCGTCCTCCTTACACTTAATCTTATCCAATTAGGGTTATTAACCAATCTTGTGCATCCAATAGGTGTTTTTGTGTCATTGGATGAACAGTTAGGTCATTTTCGTCCTCCTTAGGCTAATTTTTGTCCAATTAGGGTTTTTAACCTATCTTGTCCATCCAATAGGTGTTTTATGTCATTGGATGAACATTTAGGTCATTTTCGTCCTTCCTACACTTTATCTTGTCCAATTAGGGTTTCTAACCAATCTTGTGCATCCAATTGGTGTTTTTGTGTCATTGGATGAACATTTAGGTCATTTTCGTCCTCCCTACACCTAATCTTGTCCAATTAGGGTTTTTAACCAATCTTGTGCATCCAATAGGTGTTTTTGTGTCAGTGGATGAACATTTAGGTCATTTTCATCCTCCCTAGGCTTATGCTTGTCCAATTAGGGTTTCTAACCAATCTTGTGCATCCAATAGTTGTGTTTGTGTCATTGGATGAACATTTAGGTCATTTTCGTCCTCCCTAAACTTAATCTTGTCCAATTAGGGCTTCTAACCAATCTTGAGCATCCAATAGGTGTTTTTGTGTCATTGGATGAACAGTTATGTCATTTTCGTCCTCCCTAGGCTAATTCTTGTCCAATTAGGGTTTTTAACCTATCTTGTCCATCCAATAGGTGTTTTGTGTCATTGGATGAACATTTAGGTCATTTTCGTCCTCCCTACACTTTATCTTGTCCAATTAGGGTTTCTAACCAATCTTGTGCATCCAATTGGTGTTTTTGTGTCATTGGATGAACATTTAGGTCATTTTCGTCCTCCCTACACCTAATCTTGTCCAATTAAGGTTTTTAACCAATCTTGTGCATCCAACTGGATGAACATTTACGTCATTTTCGTCCTCCCTACACCTAATCTTGTCCAATTAAGGTTTTTAACCAATCTTGTGCATCCAATAGGTGTTTTGTGTCATTGGATGAATATTTAGGTCATTTTCGTCCTCCCTAGGCTTATGCTTATCCAATTAGGGTTTCTAACCAATCTTGTGCATCCAATAGTTGTGTTTGTGTCATTGGATGAACATTTAGGTCATTTTCGTCCTCCCTAGCCTAATTCTTGACCAATTAGGGTTTTTAACCTATCTTGTCCATCCAATAGGTGTTTTGTGTCATTGGATGAACATTTAGGTCATTTTCATCCTTCCTACACTTTATCTTGTCCAATTAGGGTTTCTAACCAATCTTGTGCATCCAATTGGTGTTTTTGTGTCATTGGATGAACATTTAGGTCATTTTCGTCCTCCCTACACTTATTCTTATCCAATTAGGGTTATTAACCAATCTTGTCCATCCAATAGGTGTTTTGTGTCATTGAATGAACATTTAGGTCATTTTCGTCTTCCCTACACTTTATCTTGCCCAATAAGGGTTTCTAACCAATCTTGTGCATCCAATACGTGTTTTTGTGTCATTGGTTGAACAATTAGGTCATTTTAGTCCTCCCTTGGCTAATTCTTATCCAATTAGGGTTTTTAACCAATCTTGTGCATCCAATAGGTGTTTTTGTGTCATTGGACGAACAATTAGGTCATTTTCGTCCTCCATAGGCTAATTCTTGTCCAATTAGGGCTTTTAAACTATCTTGTCCATCCAATAGGTGTTGTGTGTCATTGGATGAATATTTAGGTCATTTTCGTCCTCCCTACACTTAATCTTATCCAATTAGGGTTATTAACCAATCTTCTACATCCCATAGGTGTTTTGTGTCATTGGATGAACATTTAGGTCATTTTCGTCCTCCCTACACTTTATCTTGCCCAATTAGGGTTTCTAACCAATCTTGTGCATCCAATAGGTGTTTTTGTGTCATTGGTTGAACAATTAGGTCATTTTCGTCCTCCCTTGGCTAATTCTTGTCCAATTAGGATTTTTAACCAATCTTGTGCATCCAATAGGAGTTTTTGTGTCATTGGATGAACAATTAGGTCATTTTAGTCCTACCTAGGCTAATTCTTGTCCAATTAGGGTTTTTAACCAATCTTGTGCATCCAATAGGTGTATTGTGTCATTGGATGAATATTTAGGTCATTTTCGTCCTCCCTACTCTTAATCTTGTCCGATTAGGGTTTTTAACCAACCTTGTGCATCCAATAGGTGTTTTGTGTCATTGGATGAACATTTAGGTCATTTTCTTCCTCCCTACACTTTATCATGTCCAATTAGGGTTTCTAACCAATCTTGTGCATCCAATAGGTGTTTTTGTGTCAGTGGATGAACATTAAGGTCATTTTCATCCTCCCTAGGCTTATGCTTGTCCAATTAGGGTTTCTAACCAATCATGTGCATCCAATAGTTGTGTTTGTGTCATTGGATGAACATTTAGGTCATTTTCGTCCTCCCTAGGCTAATTCTTGTCCAATTAGGGTTTTTAACCTATCTTGTCCATCCAATAGGTGTTTTGTGTCATTGGATGAATATTTAGGTCATTTTCGTCCTCCCTACAGATTATCTTGACCAATTAGGGTTTCTAACCAATCTTGTGCATCCAATACGTGTTTTTGTGTCATTGGTTGAACAATTAAGTCATTTTCGTCCTCCCTAGGCTAATTCTTGTCCAATTAGGATTTTTAACGAATCTTGTGCATCCAATACGAGTTTTTGTGTCATTAGATGTACAATTAGGTCATTTTCGTCCTCCCTAGGCTTATTCATGTCCAATTAGGGTTTTTAACCAATCTTGTGCATCCAATAGGTGTTTTTGTGTCAGTGGTTGAACATTTAGGTCATATTCATCCTCCCTAGGCTTATGCTTGTCCAATTAGGGTTTCTAACCAATCTTGTGCATCCAATAGTTGTGTTTGTGTCATTGGATGAACATTTAGGTCATTTTCGTCCTCCCTAAACTTAATCTTGTCCAATTCGGGCTTCTAACCAATATTGTGCATCCAATAGGTGTTTTTGTGTCATTGGATGAACAGTTAGGTCATTTTCGTCCTGTCTAGGCTAATTCTGGTCCAATTAGGGTTTTTAACCTATCTTGTCCATCCAATAGGTGTTTTGTGTCATTGGATGAATATTTAGGTCATTTCCGTCCTCCCTACACTTAATCTTATCCAATTAGGGTTATTAACCAATCTTGTGCATCCAATAGGTGTTTTGTGTCATTGGATGAACATTTAGGTCATTTTCGTCCTCCTTACACTTAATCTTATCCAATTAGGGTTATTAACCAATCTTGTGCATCCAATAGGTGTTTTTGTGTCATTGGATGAACAGTTAGGTCATTTTCGTCCTCCTTAGGCTAATTTTTGTCCAATTAGGGTTTTTAACCTATCTTGTCCATTCAATAGGTGTTTTATGTTTTTGGATGAACATTTAGGTCATTTTCGTCCTTCCTACACTTTATCTTGTCCAATTAGGGTTTCTAACCAACTTTTTCATCCAATTGGTGTTTTTGTGTCATTGGATGAACATTTAGGTCATTTTTGTCCTCCCTACACTTATTCTTATCCAATTAGGGTTATTAACCAATCTTGTCCATCCAATAGGTGTTTTGTGTCATTGGATGAATATTTAGGTCATTTTCGTCTTCCCTACACTTTATCTTGCCCAATAAGGGTTTCTAACCAATCTTGTGCATCCAATACGTGTTTTTGTGTCATTGGTTGAACAATTAGGTCATTTTCGTCCTCCCTTGGCTAATTCTTGTCCAATTAGGGTTTTTAACCAATCTTGTGCATCCAATAGGTGTTTTTGTGTCATTGGATGAACAATTAGGCCATTTTCGTCCTCCATAGGCTAATTCATGTCCAATTAGGGTTTTTAACCTATCTTGTCCATCCAATAGGTGTTTTGTGTCATTGGATGAATATTTAGGTCATTTTCGTCCTCCATACACTTAATCTTATCCAATTAGGGTTATTAACCAATCTTCTACATCCAATAGGTGTTTTGTGTCATTGGATGAACATTTAGGTCATTTTCGTCCTCCCTACACTTTATCTGGCCCAATTAGGGTTTCTAACCAATCTTGTGCATCCAGTAGGTGTTTTTGTGTCATTGGTTGAACAATTAGGTCATTTTCGTCCTCCCTTGCCTAATTCTTGTCCAATTAGGCTTTTTAACCAATCTTGTGCATCCAATAGGAGTTTTTGTATCATTGGATGAACAATTAGGTCATTTTCGTCCTCCATAGGCTAATTCTTGTCCAATTAGGGTTTTAACCAATCTTGTGCATCCAATAGGTGTATTGTGTCATTGGATGAATATTTAGGTCATTTTCGTCCTCCCTACTCTTAATCTTGTCCGATTAGGGTTTTTAACCAACCTTGTGCATCCAATAGGTGTTTTGTGTCATTGGATGAACATTTAGGTCATTTTCGTCCTCCCTACACTTTATCTTGTCCAATTAGGGTTTCTAACCAATCTTGTGCATCCAATTGGTGTTTTTGTGTCATTGGATGAACATTTAGGTCATTTTCGTCCTCCCTAGGATAATTCTTGTCCAATTAGGGTTTCTAACAATTCTTGTGCATCCAATTGGTGTTTTTGTGTCATTGGATGAACAATTAGGTCATTTTCGTCCTCCCTATGATAATTCTTGTCCAATTAGGGTTTTTAACCAATCTTGTACATCCAATAGGTGTTTTGTGTCATTGGATGAACATTTAGGTCATTTTCGTCCTCCCTACACTTAATCTTGTCCAATTAGGGTTTTTAACCAATCTTGTGCATCCAATAGGTGTTTTGTGTCATTGGATGAACATTTAAGTCATTTTCGTCCTCCCAACACTTAATCTTGTTCAATTAGGGTTTCTAACCAATCTTGTGCATCCGATAGGTGTTTTTGTGTCATTGGATGAACATTTAGGTCATTTTCGTCCTCCCTACACTTAATCTTGTCCAATTAGGGTTTTTAACCAATCTTGTTCATTCAATAGGTGTGTTGTGTCATTGGATGAATATTTATGTCATTTTCGTCCTCCCTAAACTTAATCTTATCCAATTACGATTTTTAACCAATCGTGTGCATCCAATAGATGTTTTGTGTCATTGGATGAACATTTAGGTCATTTTCGTCCTCCTTATGCTAATTCTTATCCAATTAGGGTTTTTAACCAATCTTGTGCATCCAGTAGGTGTTTTGTGTCATTGGATGAACATTTAGGTCATTTTCGTCTTCCCTACACTTAATCTTGTTCAATTAGGGTTTCTAACCAATCTTGTGCATCCGATAGGTGTTTTTGTGTCATTGGATGAACATTTAGGTCATTTTCGTCCTCCCTACACTTTATCTTGTCCAATTAGGGTTTCTAACCAATCTTGTGCATCCAATTGGTGTTTTTGTGTCATTGGATGAACATTTAGGTCATTTTCGTCCTCCCTACACCTAATCTTGTCCAATTAGGGTTTTTAACCACTCTTGCGCATCCAATAGGTGTTTTTGTGTCAGTGGATGAACATTTAGGTCATTTTCATCCTCCCTAGGCTTATGCTTGTCCAATTAGGGTTTCTAACCAATCTTGTGCATCCAATAGTTGTGTTTGTGTCATTGGATGAACATTTAGGTCATTTTCGTCCTCCCTAGGCTAATTCTTGTCCAATTAGGGTTTTTAACCTATCTTGTCCATCCAATAGGTGTTTTGTGTCATTGGATGAATATTTAGGTCATTTTCGTCCTCCCTACAGATTATCTTGACCAATTAGGGTTTCTAACCAATCTTGTGCATCCAATACGTGTTTTTGTGTCATTGGTTGAACAATTAGGTCATTTTCGTCCTCCCTAGGCTAATTCTTGTCCAATTAGGATTTTTAACGAATCTTGTGCATCCAATAGGAGTTTTTGTGTCATTAGATGAACAATTAGGTCGTTTTCGTCCTCCCTAGGCTTATTCTTGTCCAATTAGGGTTTTTAACCAATCTTGTGCATCCAATAGGTGTTTTTGTGTCAATGGTTGAACATTTAGGTCATTTTCATCCTCCCTACACTTTATCTGGCCCAATTAGGGTTTCTAACCAATCTTGTGCATCCAATAGGTGTTTTTGTGTCATTGGTTGAACAATTAGGTCATTTTCGTCCTCCCTTGCCTAATTCTTGTCCAATTAGGCTTTTTAACCAATCTTGTGCATCCAATAGGAGTTTTTGT
>JBBPBS010000177.1:188728-227173 GCA_037974835.1 Cicer judaicum
AACATTTAGGTCATTTTCGTCCTCCCTACACCTAATCTTGTCCAATTAGGGTTTTTAACCAATCTTGTGCATCCAATAGGTGTTTTTGTGTCAGTGGATGAACATTAAGGTCATTTTCATCCTCCCTAGGCTTATGCTTGTCCAATTAGGGTTTCTAACCAATCATGTGCATCCAATAGTTGTGTTTGTGTCATTGGATGAACATTTAGGTCATTTTCGTCCTCCCTAGGCTAATTCTTGTCCAATTAGGGTTTTTAACCTATCTTGTCCATCCAATAGGTGTTTTGTGTCATTGGATGAATATTTAGGTCATTTTCGTCCTCCCTACAGATTATCTTGACCAATTAGGGTTTCTAACCAATCTTGTGCATCCAATACGTGTTTTTGTGTCATTGGTTGAACAATTAGGTCATTTTCGTCCTCCCTAGGCTAATTCTTGTCCAATTAGGATTTTTAACGAATCTTGTGCATCCAATAGGAGTTTTTGTGTCATTAGATGTACAATTAGGTCATTTTCGTCCTCCCTAGGCTTATTCATGTCCAATTAGGGTTTTTAACCAATCTTGTGCATCCAATAGGTGTTTTTGTGTCAGTGGTTGAACATTTAGGTCATTTTCATCCTCCCTAGGCTTATGCTTGTCCAATTAGGGTTTCTAACCAATCTTGTGCATCCAATAGTTGTGTTTGTGTCATTGGATGAACATTTAGGTCATTTTCGTCCTCCCTAAACTTAATCTTGTCCAATTAGGGCTTCTAACCAATATTGTGCATCTAATAGGTGTTTTTGTGTCATTGGATGAACAGTTAGGTCATTTTCGTCCTGCCTAGGCTAATTCTGGTCCAATTAGGGTTTTTAACCTATCTTGTCCATCCAATAGGTGTTTTGTGTAATTGGATGAATATTTAGGTCATTTCCGTCCTCCCTACACTTAATCTTATCCAATTAGGGTTATTAACCAATCTTGTGCATCCAATAGGTGTTTTGTGTCATTTGATGAACATTTAGGTCATTTTCGTCCTTCCTACACTTTATCTTGTCCAATTAGGGTTTCTAACCAATCTTGTGCATCCAATTGGTGTTTTTGTGTCATTGGATGAACATTTAGGTCATTTTGGTCCTCCCTACACCTAATCTTGTCCAATTAGGGTTTTTAACCAATCTTGTGCATCCAATAGGTGTTTTTGAGTCAGTGGATGAACATTTAGGTCATTTTCATCCTCCCTAGGCTTATGCTTGTCCAATTAGGGTTTCTAACCAATCTTGTGCATCCAATAGTTGTGTTTGTGTCATTGGATGAACATTTAGGTCATTTTCGTCCTCCCTAAACTTAATCCTGTCCAATTATGTCATTGGATGAACAATTAGGTCATTTTCGTCGTCCCTAGGCTAATTCTTGTCCAATTAGGGTTTAAAACCAATCTTGTCCATCCAATACGTGTTTTGTGTCATTGGATGAACATTTAGGTCATTTTCGTCCTCCCTACACTTAATCTTGTCCAATTAGGGTTTTTGACCAATCTTGTGCGTCCAATAGGTGTTTTGTGTCATTGGATGAACATTTAGGTCATTTTCGTCGTCCCTACACTTTATCTAGTCCAATTAGGGTTTCTAACCAATCTTGTGCATCCAATAGGTGTTTTTGTGTCATTGGTTGAACAATTAGGTCATTTTCGTCCTCCCTAGGCTAATTCTTGTCCAATTAGGATTTTTAACCAATCTTGTGCATCCAATAGGAGTTTTTGTGTCATTGGATGAACAATTAGGTCATTTTCGTCCTCCCTAGGCTAATTCTTGTCCAATTAGGGTTTTTAACCAATCTTGTGCATCCAATAGGTGTATTGTGTCATTGGATGAATATTTAGGTCATTTTCGTCCTCCCTACTCTTAATCTTGTCCAATTAGGGTTTTTAACCAATCTTGTGCATCTAATAGGTGTTTTGTGTCATTGGATGAACATTTAGGTCATTTTCGTCCTCCCTACACTCTATCTTGTCTAATTAGGGTTTCTAACCAATCTTGTGCATCCAATTGGTGTTTTTGTGTCATTGGATGAACATTTAGGTCATTTTCGTCCTCCCTACACCTAATCTTGTCCAATTAGGGTTTTTAACCAATCTTGTGCATCCAATAGGTGTTTTTGTGTCAGTGGATGAACATTTAGGTCATTTTCATCCTCCCTAGGCTTATTCTTGTCCAATTAGGGTTTCTAACCAATCTTGTGCATCCAATAGTTGTGTTTGTGTCATTGGATGAACATTTAGGTCATTTTCGTCCTCCCTAAACTTAATCTTGTCCAATTAGGGCTTCTAACCAATCTTGAGCATCCAATAGGTGTTTTTGTGTCATTGGATGAACAGTTATGTCATTTTCGTCCTCCCTAGGCTAATTCTTGTCCAATTAGGGTTTTTAACCTATCTTGTCCATCCAATAGGTGTTTTGTGTCATTGGATGAACATTTAGGTCATTTTCGTCCTCCCTACACTTTATCTTGTCCAATTAGGGTTTCTAACCAATCTTGTGCATCCAATTGGTGTTTTTGTGTCATTGGATGAACATTTAGGTCATTTTCGTCCTCCCTACACCTAATCTTGTCCAATTAAGGTTTTTAACCAATCTTGTGCATCCAATTGGTGTTTTTGTGTCATTGGATGAACATTTAGGTCATTTTCGTCCTCCCTAGGCTTATGCTTATTGAATTAGGGTTTCTAACCAATTTTGTGCATCCAATAGTTGTGTTTGTGTCAGTGGATGTACATTTAGGTCATTTTCGTCCTCCCTAGGCTAATTCTTGTCTAATTAGGGTTTTTAACCTATCTTGTCCATCCAATAGGTGTTTTGTGTCATTGGATGAACATTTAGGTCATTTTCGTCCTCCCTACACTTTATCTTGTCCAATTAGGGTTTCTAACCAATCTTGTGCATCCAATTGGTGTTTTTGTGTCATTGGATGAACATTTAGGTCATTTTCGTCCTCCCTACACCTAATCTTGTCCAATTAAGGTTTTTAACCAATCTTGTGCATCCAATTGGTGTTTTTGTGTCATTGGATGAACATTTAGGTCATTTTCGTCCTCCCTAGGCTTATGCTTATTGAATTAGGGTTTCTAACCAATCTTATGCATCCAATAGTTGTGTTTGTGTGAGTGGATGAACATTTAGGTCATTTTCGTCCTCCCTAGGCTAATTCTTGTCCAATTAGGGTTTTTAACCTATCTTGTCCATCCAATAGGTGTTTTGTGTCATTGGATGAACATTTAGGTCATTTTCGTCTTCCCTACAGTTTATCTTGACCAATTAGGGTTTCTAACCAATCTTGTGCATCCAATACGTGTTTTTGTGTCATTGGTTGAACAATTAGGTCATTTTCGTCCTCCCTTGGCTAATTCTTGTCCAATTAGGATTTTTAACCAATCTTGTGCATCCAATAGGAGTTTTTGTGTCATTGGATGAACAATTAGGTCATTTTCGTCCTCCATAGGCTAATTCTTTTCCAATTAGGGTTTTTAACCTATCTTGTCCATCCAATAGGTGTTTTGTGTCATTGGATGAATATTTAGGTCATTTTCGTCCTCCCTACACTTAATCTTATCCAATTAGGGTTATTAACCAATCTTGTGCATCCAATAGGTGTTTTGTGTCATTGGATGAACATTTAGGTCATTTTCGTCCTCCCTACACTTAATCTTATCCAATTAGGGTTATTAACCAATCTTGTGCATCCAATAGGTGTTTTGTGTCATTGGATGAACATTTAGGTCATTTTCGTCCTTCCTACACTTTATCTTGTCCAATTAGGGTTTCTAACCAATCTTGTGCATCCAATTGGTGTTTTTGTGTCATTGGATGAACATTTAGGTCATTTTCGTCCTCCCTACACTTAATCTTATCCAATTAGGGTTATTAACCAATCTTGTCCATCCAATACGTGTTTTGTGTCATTGGATGAACATCTAGGTCATTTTCGTCCTCCCTACACTTTATCTTGCCCAATTAGGGTTTCTAACCAATCTTGTGCATCCAATAGGTGTTTTTGTGTCATTGGTTGAACAATTAGGTCATTTTCGTCCTCCCTTGGCTAATTCTTGTCCAATTAGGATTTTTAACCAATCTTGTGCATCCAATAGGAGTTTTTGTGTCATTGGATGAACGATTAGGTCATTTTCGTCCTCCATAGGCTAATTCTTGTCCAATTAGGGTTTTTAACCTATCTTGTCCATCCAATAGGTGTTTTGTGTCATTGGATGAATATTTAGGTCATTTTCGTCCGCCCTACACTTAATCTTATCCAATTAGGGTTATTAACTAATCTTCTGCATCCAATAGGTGTTTTGTGTCATTGGATGAACATTTAGGTCATTTTCGTCCTCCCTACACTTTATCTGGCCCAATTAGGGTTTCTAACCAATCTTGTGCATCCAATAGGTGTTTTTGTGTCATTGGTTGAACAATTAGGTCATTTTCGTCCTCCCTTGCCTAATTCTTGTCCAATTAGGCTTTTTAACCAATCTTGTGCATCCAATAGGAGTTTTTGTATCATTGGATGAACAATTAGGTCATTTTCGTCCTCCATAGGCTAATTCTTGTCCAATTAGGGTTTTAACCAATCTTGTGCATCCAATAGGTGTATTGTGTCATTGGATGAATATTTAGGTCATTTTCGTCCTCCCTACTCTTAATCTTGTCCGATTAGGGTTTTTAACCAACCTTGTGCATCCAATAGGTGTTTTGTGTCATTGGATGAACATTTAGGTCATTTTCGTCCTCCCTACACTTTATCTTGTCCAATTAGGGTTTCTAACCAATCTTGTGCATCCAATTGGTGTTTTTGTGTCATTGGATGAACATTTAGGTCATTTTCGTCCTCCCTACACCTAATCTTGTCCAATTAGGGTTTTTAACCAATCTTGTGCATCCAATAGGTGTTTTTGTGTCAGTGGATGAACATTAAGGTCATTTTCATCCTCCCTAGGCTTATGCTTGTCCAATTAGGGTTTCTAACCAATCATGTGCATCCAATAGTTGTGTTTGTGTCATTGGATGAACATTTAGGTCATTTTCGTCCTCCCTAGGCTAATTCTTGTCCAATTAGGGTTTTTAACCTATCTTGTCCATCCAATAGGTGTTTTGTGTCATTGGATGAATATTTAGGTCATTTTCGTCCTCCCTACAGATTATCTTGACCAATTAGGGTTTCTAACCAATCTTGTGCATCCAATACGTGTTTTTGTGTCATTGGTTGAACAATTAGGTTATTTTCGTCCTCCCTAGGCTAATTCTTGTCCAATTAGGATTTTTAACGAATCTTGTGCATCCAATAGGAGTTTTTGTGTCATTAGATGAACAATTAGGTCGTTTTCGTCCTCCCTAGGCTTATTCTTGTCCAATTAGGGTTTTTAACCAATCTTGTGCATCCAATAGGTGTTTTTGTGTCAATGGTTGAACATTTAGGTCATTTTCATCCTCCCTAGGCTTATGCTTGTCCAATTAGGGTTTCTAACCAATCTTGTGCATACAATAGTTGTGTTTGTGTCATTGGATGAACATTTAGGTCATTTTCGTCCTCCCTAAACTTAATCTTGTCCAATTCGGGCTTCTAACCAATATTGTGCATCCAATAGGTGTTTTTGTGTCATTGGATGAACAGTTAGGTCATTTTCGTCCTGTCTAGGCTAATTCTGGTCCAATTAGGGTTTTTAACCTATCTTGTCCATCCAATAGGTGTTTTGTGTCATTGGATGAATATTTAGGTCATTTCCGTCCTCCCTACACTTAATCTTATCCAATTAGGGTTATTAACCAATCTTGTGCATCCAATAGGTGTTTTGTGTCATTGGATGAACATTTAGGTCATTTTCGTCCTCCTTACACTTAATCTTATCCAATTAGGGTTATTAACCAATCTTGTGCATCCAATAGGTGTTTTTGTGTCATTGGATGAACAGTTAGGTCATTTTCGTCCTCCTTAGGCTAATTTTTGTCCAATTAGGGTTTTTAACCTATCTTGTCCATCCAATAGGTGTTTTATGTCATTGGATGAACATTTAGGTCATTTTCGTCCTTCCTACACTTTATCTTGTCCAATTAGGGTTTCTAACCAATCTTTTGCATCCAATTGGTGTTTTTGTGTCATTGGATGAACATTTAGGTCATTTTCGTCCTCCCTACACTTAATCTTATCCAATTAGGGTTATTAACCAATCTTGTCCATCCAATAGATGTTTTGTGTCATTGGATGAATATTTAGGTCATTTTCGTCTTCCCTACACTTTATCTTGCCCAATAAGGGTTTCTAACCAATCTTGTGCATCCAATACGTGTTTTTGTGTCATTGGTTGAACAATTAGGTCATTTTCGTCCTCCCTTGGCTAATTCTTGTCCAATTAGGGTTTTTAACCAATCTTGTGCATCCAATAGGTGTTTTTGTGTCATTGGATGAACAATTAGGCCATTTTCGTCCTCCATAGGCTAATTCATGTCCAATTAGGGTTTTTAACCTATCTTGTCCATCCAATAGGTGTTTTGTGTCATTGGATGAATATTTAGGTCATTTTCGTCCTCCATACACTTAATCTTATCCAATTAGGGTTATTAACCAATCTTCTACATCCAATAGGTGTTTTGTGTCATTGGATGAACATTTAGGTCATTTTCGTCCTCCCTACACTATATCTGGCCCAATTAGGGTTTCTAACCAATCTTGTGCATCCAATAGGTGTTTTTGTGTCATTGGTTCAACAATTAGGTCATTTTCGTCCTCCCTTGCCTAATTCTTGTCCAATTAGGCTTTTTAACCAATCTTGTGCATCCAATAGGAGTTTTTGTGTCATTGGATGAACTATTAGGTCATTTTCGTCCTCCATAGGCTAATTCTTGTCCAATTAGGGTTTTTAACCTATCTTGTCCATCCAATAGGTGTTTTGTGTCATTGGATGAATATTTAGGTCATTTTCGTCCGCCCTACACTTAATCTTATCCAATTAGGGTTATTAACTAATCTTCTGCATCCAATAGGTGTTTTGTGTCATTGGATGAACATTTAGGTCATTTTCGTCCTCCCTACACTTTATCTGGCCCAATTAGGGTTTCTAACCAATCTTGTGCAACCAATAGGTGTTTTTGTGTCATTGGTTGAACAATTAGGTCATTTTCGTCCTCCCTTGGCTAATTCTTGTCCAATTAGGATTTTTAACCAATCTTGTGCATCCAATAGGAGTTTTTGTGTCATTGGATGAACAATTAGGTCATTTTAGTCCTACCTAGGCTAATTCTTGTCCAATTAGGGTTTTTAACCAATCTTGTGCATCCAATAGGTGTATTGTGTCATTGGATGAATATTTAGGTCATTTTCGTCCTCCCTACTCTTAATCTTGTCCGATTAGGGTTTTTAACCAACCTTGTGCATCCAATAGGTGTTTTGTGTCATTGGATGAACATTTAGGTCATTTTCGTCCTCCCTACACTTTATCTTGTCCAATTAGGGTTTCTAACCAATCTTGTGCATCCAATTGGTGTTTTTGTGTCATTGGATGAACATTTAGGTCATTTTCGTCCTCCCTACACCTAATCTTGTCCAATTAGGGTTTTTAACCAATCTTGTGCATCCAATAGGTGTTTTTGTGTCAGTGGATGAACATTAAGGTCATTTTCATCCTCCCTAGGCTTATGCTTGTCCAATTAGGGTTTCTAACCAATCATGTGCATCCAATAGTTGTGTTTGTGTCATTGGATGAACATTTAGGTCATTTTCGTCCTCCCTAGGCTAATTCTTGTCCAATTAGGGTTTTTAACCTATCTTGTCCATCCAATAGGTGTTTTGTGTCATTGGATGAATATTTAGGTCATTTTCGTCCTCCCTACAGATTATCTTGACCAATTAGGGTTTCTAACCAATCTTGTGCATCCAATACGTGTTTTTGTGTCATTGGTTGAACAATTAGGTTATTTTCGTCCTCCCTAGGCTAATTCTTGTCCAATTAGGATTTTTAACGAATCTTGTGCATCCAATAGGAGTTTTTGTGTCATTAGATGAACAATTAGGTCGTTTTCGTCCTCCCTAGGCTTATTCTTGTCCAATTAGGGTTTTTAACCAATCTTGTGCATCCAATAGGTGTTTTTGTGTCAATGGTTGAACATTTAGGTCATTTTCATCCTCCCTAGGCTTATGCTTGTCCAATTAGGGTTTCTAACCAATCTTGTGCATACAATAGTTGTGTTTGTGTCATTGGATGAACATTTAGGTCATTTTCGTCCTCCCTAAACTTAATCTTGTCCAATTCGGGCTTCTAACCAATATTGTGCATCCAATAGGTGTTTTTGTGTCATTGGATGAACAGTTAGGTCATTTTCGTCCTACGTAGGCTAATTCTGGTCCAATTAGGGTTTTTAACCTATCTTGTCCATCCAATAGGTGTTTTGTGTCATTGGATGAATATTTAGGTCATTTCCGTCCTCCCTACACTTAATCTTATCCAATTAGGGTTATTAACCAATCTTGTGCATCCAATAGGTGTTTTGTGTCATTGGATGAACATTTAGGTCATTTTCGTCCTCCTTACACTTAATCTTATCCAATTAGGGTTATTAACCAATCTTGTGCATCCAATAGGTGTTTTTGTGTCATTGGATGAACAGTTAGGTCATTTTCGTCCTCCTTAGGCTAATTTTTGTCCAATTAGGGTTTTTAACCTATCTTGTCCATCCAATAGGTGTTTTATGTCATTGGATGAACATTTAGGTCATTTTCGTCCTTCCTACACTTTATCTTGTCCAATTAGGGTTTCTAACCAATCTTTTGCATCCAATTGGTGTTTTTGTGTCATTTGATGAACATTTAGGTCATTTTCGTCCTCCCTACACTTAATCTTATCCAATTAGGGTTATTAACCAATCTTGTCCATCCAATAGGTGTTTTGTGTCATTGGATGAATATTTAGGTCATTTTTGTCTTCCCTACACTTTATCTTGCCCAATAAGGGTTTCTAACCAATCTTGTGCATCCAATACGTGTTTTTGTGTCATTGGTTGAACAATTAGGTCATTTTCGTCCTCCCTTGGCTAATTCTTAACCAATTAGGGTTTTCAACCAATCTTCTGCATCCAATAGGTGTTTTTGTGTCATTGGATGAACAATTAGGCCATTTTCGTCTCCATAGGCTAATTCTTGTCCAATTAGGGTTTTTAACCTATCTTGTCCATCCAATAGGTGTTTTCTGTCATTGGATGAATATTTAGGTCATTTTCGTCCTCCCTACACTTAATCTTGTCCAATTAGGGTTATTAACCAATCTTCTACATCCAATAGGTGTTTTTGTTTCATTGGATGAACAGTTAGGTCATTTTCGTCTTCCCTAGGCTAATTTTTGTCCAATTAGGGTTTTTAACCTATCTTGTCCATCCAATAGGTGTTTTATGTCATTGGATGAACATTTAGGTCATTTTCGTCCTTCCTACACTTTATCTTGTCCAATTAGGGTTATTAACCAATCTTGTCCATCCAATAGGTGTTTTGTGTCATTGGATGAACATTTAGGTCATTTTCGTCTTCCCTACACTTTATCTTGCCCAATAAGGGTTTCTAACCAATCTTGTGCATCCAATACGTGTTTTTGTGTCATTGGTTGAACAATTAGGTCATTTTCGTCCTCCCTTGGCTAATTCTTATCCAATTAGGGTTTTTAACCAATCTTGTGCATCCAATAGGTGTTTTTGTGTCATTGGATGAACAATTAGGTCATTTTCGTCCTCCATAGGCTAATTCTTGTCCAATTAGGGTTTTTAACCTATCTTGTCCATCCAATAGGTGTTTTGTGTCATTAGATGAATATTTAGCTTATTTTCGTCCTCCCTACACTTAATCTTATCCAATTAGGGTTATTAACCAATCTTGTGCATCCAATAGGTGTTTTGTGTCATTGGATGAACATTTAGGTCATCTTCGTCCTCCCTACACTTTATCTTCCCATTTAGGGTTTCTAACCAATCTTATGGATCCAATAGGTGTTTTTGTGTCGTTGGTTGAACAATTAGGTCATTTTCGTCCTCCCTAGGCTAATTCTTGTCCAATTAGGATTTTTAACCAATCTTGTGCATCCAATAGGAGTGTTTGTGTCATCGGATGAACAATTAGGTCATTTTCGTCCTTCCTAGGCTTATTCTTGTCAAATTAGGGTTTTTAACCAATCTTGTGCATCCAATAGGTGTTTTTGTGTCAGTGGTTGAACATTTAGGTCATTTTCATCCTCCCTAGGCTTATGCTTGTCCAATTAGGGTTTCTAACCAATCTTGTGCATCCAATAGTTATGTTTGTGTCATTGGATGAACATTTCGGTCATTTTCGTCCTCCGTAAACTTAATCTTGTCCAATTAGGGCTTCTAACCAATATTGTGCATCTAATAGGTGTTTTTGTGTCATTAGATGAACAGTTAGGTCATTTTCGTCCTGCCTAGGCTAATTCTTGTCCAATTAGGGTTTTTAACCTATCTTGTCCATCTAATAGGTTTTTTGTGTCATTGGATGAATATTTAGGTCATTTCCGTCCTCCCTACACTTAATCTTATCCAATTAGGGTTATTAACCAATCTTGTGCATCCAATAGGTGTTTTGTGTCATTGGATGAACATTTAGGTCATTTTCGTCCTCCCTACACTTAATCTTATCCAATTAGGGTTATTAACCAATCTTGTGCATCCAATAGGTGTTTTTGTGTCCTTGGATGAACATTTAGGTCATTTTGGTCCTCCCCACAGCTAATCTTGTCCAATTAGGGTTTTTAACCAATCATGTGCATCCAATAGGTGTTTTTGTGTCAGTGGATGAACATTTAGGTCATTTTCATCCTCCCTAGGCTTATGCTTATCCAATTAGGGTTTCTAACCAATCTTATGCATCCAATAGGTGTTTTTGTGTCATTGGTTGAACAATTAGGTTGTTTTCGTCCTCCCTAGGCTAATTCTTGTCCAATTAGGATGTTTAACCAATCTTGTGCATCCATTAGGAGTTTTTGTGTCATTGGATGAACAATTAGGTCATTTTCGTCCTCCCTAGGTTAATTCCTGTCCAATTAGGGTTTTTAACCAATCTTGTGCATCCAATAGGTGTTTTGTGTCATTGGATGAATATTAAGGTCATTTTCGTCCTCCCTACTCTTAATCTTGTCGAATTAGGGTTTTTAACCAATCTTGTGCATCCAATAGGTGTTTTGTGACATTGGATGAACATTTAGGTCATTTTCGTCCTACCTACACTTTATCTTGTCCAATTAGGGTTTCTAACCAATCTTGTGCATCCAATTGGTGTTTTTGTGTCATTGGATGAACATTTAGGTCATTTTGGTCCTCCCTACACCTAATCTTGTCCAATTAGGGTTTTTAACCAATCTTGTGCATCCAATAGGTGTTTTTGAGTCAGTGGATGAACATTTAGGTCATTTTCATCCTCCCTAGGCTTATGCTTGTCCAATTAGGGTTTCTAACCAATCTTGTGCATCCACTAGTTGTGTTTGTGTCATTGGATGAACATTTAGGTCATTTTCGTCCTCCCTAAACTTAATCTTGTCCAATTAGGGCTTCTAACCAATCTTGTGCATCCAATAGGTGTTTTTGTGTCATTGGATGAACAGTTAGGTCATTTTCGTCCTCCCTAGGCTAATTTTTGTCCAATTCGGGTTTTTAACCTATCTTGTCCATCCAATAGGTGTTTTATGTCATTGGATGAACATTTAGGTCATTTTCGTCCTTCCTACACTTTATCTTGTCCAATTAGGGTTTCTAACCAATCTTGTGCATCCAATTGGTGTTTTTGTGTCATTGGATGAACATTTAGGTCATTTTCATCATCCCTACACTTAATCTTATCCAATTAGGGTTATTAACGAATCTTGTCCATCCAATAGGTGTTTTGTGTCATTGGATGAACATTTAGATCATTTTCGTCTTCCCTACACTTTATCTTGCCCAATAAGGGTTTCTAACCAATCTTCTGCATCCAATACGCGTTTTTGTGTCATTGGTAGAACAATTAAGTCATTTTCGTCCTCCCTTGGCTAATTCTTATCCAATTAGGGTTTTTAACCAATCTTGTGCATCCAATAGGTGTTTTTTTGTCATTGGATGAACAATTAGGTCATTTTCGTCCTCCATAGGCTAATTCTTGTCCAATTAGGGTTTTTAACCTATCTTGTCCATCCAATAGGTGTTTTGTGTCATTGGATGAATATTTAGGTCATTTTCGTCCTCCCTACACTTAATCTTATCCAATTAGGGTTATTAACCAATCTTGTGCATCCAATAGGTGTTTTGTGTCATTGGATGAATATTTAGGTCATTTTCGTCCTCCCTACACTTAATCTTATCCAATTAGGGTTATTAACCAATCTTGTGCATCCAATAGGTGTTTTGTGTCATTGGATGAACATTTAG
Organism: Cicer judaicum; assembly: GCA_037974835.1. Lineage (NCBI taxonomy): Eukaryota > Viridiplantae > Streptophyta > Magnoliopsida > Fabales > Fabaceae > Cicer > Cicer judaicum. The sequence continues at coordinate 201,147 of JBBPBS010000177.1, forward strand.
GTCATTTTCGTCCTCCCTACACTTTATCTTGCCATTTAGGGTTTCTAACCAATCTTATGGATCCAATAGGTGTTTTTGTGTCATTGGTTGAACAATTAGGTCATTTTCGTCCTCCCTAGGCTAATTCTTGTCCAATTAGGATTTTTAACCAATCTTGTGTATCCAATAGGAGTGTTTGTGTCATTGGATGAACAATTAGGTCATTTTCGTCCTTCCTAGGCTTATTCTTGTCCAATTACGGTTTTTAACCAATCTTGTGCATCCAATAGGTGTTTTTGTGTCAGTGGTTGAACATTTAGGTCATTTTCATCCTCCCTAGGCTTATGCTTGTCCAATTAAGGTTTCTAACCAATCTTGTGCATCCAATAGTTGTGTTTGTGTCATTGGATGAACATTTAGGTCATTTTCGTCCTCCCTACACTTAATCTTATCCAATTAGGGTTATTAACCAATCTTGTTCATCCAATAGGTGTTTTTGTGTCATTGGATGAACATTTAGGTCATTTTGGTGCTCCCCACAACTAATCTTGTCCAATTAGGGTTTTTAACCAATCATGTGCATCCAATAGGTGTTTTTGTGTCAGTGGATGAACATTTAGGTCATTTTCATCCTCCCTAGGCTTATGCTTATCCAATTAGTGTTTCTAACCAATCTTGTGCATTCAATAGTTGTGTTTGTGTCATTGGATGAACATTTAGGTCATTTTCGTCCTCCTTATACTTAATCTTGTCCAATTAGGGTTTCTAACCAATCTTGTCCATCCAATAGGTGTTTTTGTGTCATTGGATGAACAATTAAATCCTTTTCGTCCTCCCTAGGCTAATTCTTGTCCAATTAGGGTTTTTGACCTATCTTGTCCATCCAATAGGTGTTTTGTGTCATTGGATGAACATTTAGGTCATTTTCGTCCTCCCTACACTTTATCTTCCCCATTTAGGGTTTTTAACCAATCTTGTGCATCCAATAGGTGTTTTTGTGTCAGTGGATGAACATTTAGGTCATTTTGATCCTCCCTAGGCTTATGCTTGTCCAATTAGGGTTTCTAACCAATCTTGTGCATCCAATAGTTGTGTTTGTGTCATTGGATGAACATTTAGGTCATTTTCGTCCTCCCTAAACTTAATCTTGTCCAATTAGGGCTTCTAACCAATATTGTGCATCTAATAGGTGTTTTTGTGTCATTGGATGAACAGTTAGGTCATTTTCGTCCTGCCTAGGCTAATTCTGGTCCAATTAGGGTTTTTAACCTATCTTGTCCATCCAATAGGTGTTTTGTGTCATTGGATGAATATTTAGGTCATTTCCGTCCTCCCTACACTTAATCTTATCCAATTAGGGTTATTAACCAATCTTGTGCATCCAATAGGTTTTTTGTGTCATTGGATGAACATTTAGGTCATTTTCGTCCTCCCTACACTTAATCTTATCCAATTAGGGTTATTAACCAATCTTGTGCATCCAATAGGTGTTTTGTGTCATTTGATGAACATTTAGGTCATTTTCGTCCTTCCTACACTTTATCTTGTCCAATTAGGGTTTCTAACCAATCTTGTGCATCCAATTGGTGTTTTTGTGTCATTGGATGAACATTTAGGTCATTTTGGTCCTCCCTACACCTAATCTTGTCCAATTAGGGTTTTTAACCAATCTTGTGCATCCAATAGGTGTTTTTGAGTCAGTGGATGAACATTTAGGTCATTTTCATCCTCCCTAGGCTTATGCTTGTCCAATTAGGGTTTCTAACCAATCTTGTGCATCCAATAGTTGTGTTTGTGTCATTGGATGAACATTTAGGTCATTTTCGTCCTCCCTAAAATTAATCTTGTCCAATTAGGGCTTCTAACCAATATTGTGCATCTAATAGGTGTTTTTGTGTCATTGGATGAACAGTTAGGTCATTTTTGTCCTGCCTAGGCTAATTCTGGTCCAATTAGGGTTTTTAACCTATCTTGTCCATCCAATAGGTGTTTTGTGTAATTGGATGAATATTTAGGTCACTTTTGTCTTCCCTACACTTTATCTTGCCCAATAAGGGTTTCTAACCAATCTTGTGCATCCAATACGTGTTTTTGTGTCATTGGTTGAACAATTAGGTCATTTTCGTCCTCCCTTGGCTAATTCTTATCCAATTAGGGTTTTTAACCAATCTTCTGCATCCAATAGGTGTTTTTGTGTCATTGGATGAACAATTAGGCCATTTTCGTCTCCATAGGCTAATTCTTGTCCAATTAGGGTTTTTAACCAATCTTGTGCATCCAATAGGTGTTTTTGAGTCAGTGGATGAACATTTAGGTCATTTTCATCCTCCCTAGGCTTATGCTTGTCCAATTAGGGTTTCTAACCAATCTTGTGCATCCAATAGTTGTGTTTGTGTCATTGGATGAACATTTAGGTCATTTTCGTCCTCCCTAAAATTAATCTTGTCCAATTAGGGCTTCTAACCAATATTGTGCATCTAATAGGTGTGTTTGTGTCATTGGATGAACATTTAGGTCATTTTCGTCCTCCCTACACTTAATCTTATCCAATTAGGGTTATTAACCAATCTTGTCCATCCAATAGGTGTTTTGTGTCATTGGATGAATATTTAGGTCATTTTTGTCTTCCCTACACTTTATCTTGCCCAATAAGGGTTTCTAACCAATCTTGTGCATCCAAAACGTGTTTTTGTGTCATTGGTTGAACAATTAGGTCATTTTCGTCCTCCCTTGGCTAATTCTTATCCAATTAGGGTTTTTAACCAATCTTCTGCATCCAATAAGTGTTTTTGTGTCATTGGATGAACAATTAGGCCATTTTCGTCTCCATAGGCTAATTCTTGTCCAATTAGGGTTTTTAATCTATCTTGTCCATCCAATAGGTGTTTTCTGTCATTGGATGAATATTTAGGTCATTTTCGTCCTCCCTACACTTAATCTTGTCCAATTAGGGTTATTAACCAATGTTGTGCATCCAATAGGTGTTTTTGTGTCATTGGATGAACAGTTAGGTCATTTTCGTCTTCCCTAGGCTAATTTTTGTCCAATTAGGGTTTTTAACCTATCTTGTCCATCCAATAGGTGTGTTATGTCATTGGATGAACATTTAGGTCATTTTCGTCCTTCCTACACTTTATCTTGTCCAATTAGGGTTATTAACCAATCTTGTCCATCCAATAGGTGTTTTGTGTCATTGGATGAACATTTAGGTCATTTTCGTCTTCACTACACTTTATCTTGCCCAATAATGGTTTCTAACCAATCTTGTGCATCCAATACGTGTTTTTGTGTCATTGGTTGAACAATTAGGTCATTTTCGTCCTCCCTTGGCTAATTCTTATCCAATTAGGGTTTTTAATCAATCTTGTGCATCCAATAGGTGTTTTTGTGTCATTGGATGAACAATTAGGTCATTTTCGTCCTCCATAGGCTAATTCTTGTCCAATTAGGGTTTTTAACCTATCTTGTCCATCCAATAGGTGTTTTGTGTCATTAGATGAATATTTAGGTTATTTTCGTCCTCCCTAAACTTAATCTTATCCAATTAGGGTTATTAACCAATCTTGTGCATCCAATAGGTGTTTTGTGTCATTGGATGAACATTTAGGTCATCTTCGTCCTCCCTACACTTTATCTTGCCATTTAGGGTTTCTAACCAATCTTATGGATCCAATAGGTGTTTTTGTGTCGTTGGTTGAACAATTAGGTCATTTTCGTCCTCCCTAGGCTAATTCTTGTCCAATTAGGATTTTTAACCAATCTTGTGCATCCAATAGGAGTGTTTGTGTCATCGGATGAACAATTAGGTCATTTTCGTCCTTCCTAGGCTTATTCTTGTCCAATTAGGGTTTTTAACCAATCTTGTGCATCCAATAGGTGTTTTTGTGTCAGTGGTTGAACATTTAGGTCATTTTCATCCTCCCTAGGCTTATGCTTGTCCAATTAGGGTTTCTAACCAATCTTGTGCATCCAATAGTTGTGTTTGTGTCATTGGATGAACATTTCGGTCATTTTCGTCCTCCGTAAACTTAATCTTGTCCAATTAGGGCTTCTAACCAATATTGTGCATCAAATAGGTGTTTTTGTGTCATTGGATGAACAGTTAGGTCATTTTCGTCCTACCTAGGCTAATTCTGGTCCAATTAGGGTTTTTTACCTATCTTGTCCATCTAATAGGTTTTTTGTGTCATTGGATGAATATTTAGGTCATTTTCGTCCTCCCTACACTTAATCTTATCGAATTAGGGTTATTAACCAATCTTGTGCATCCAATAGGTGTTTTTGTGTCCTTGGATGAAATTTAGGTCATTTTGGTCCTCCCCACAGCTAATCTTGTCCAATTAGGGTTTTTAACCAATCATGTGCATCCAATAGGTGTTTTTGTGTCAGTGGATGAACATTTAGGTCATTTTCATCCTCCCTAGGCTTATGCTTATCCAATTACGGTTTCTAACCAATCTTATGCATCCAATAGGTGTTTTTGTGTCATTGGTTGAACAATTAGGTCGTTTTCGTCCTCCCTAGGCTAATTCTTGTCCAATTAGGATGTTTAACCAATCTTGTGCATCCAATAGGAGTTTTTGTGTCATTGGATGAACAATTAGGTCATTTTCGTCCTCCCTAGGTTTATTCCTGTCCAATTAGGGTTTTTAACCAATCTTGTGCATCCAATAGGTGTTTTGTGTCATTGGATGAATATTAAGGTCATTTTCGTCCTCCCTACTCTTAATCTTGTCCAATTAGGGTTTTTAACCAATCTTGTGCATCCAATAGGTGTTTTGTGTCATTGGATGAACATTTAGGTCATTTTCGTCCTCCCTACACTTTATCTTGTCCAATTAGGGTTTCTAACCAATCTTGTGCATCCAATTGGTGTTTTAGTGTCATTGGATGAACATTTAGGTCATTTTGGTCCTCCCTACACCTAATCTTGTCCAATTAGGGTTTTTAACCAATTTTTTGCATCCAATAGGTGTTTTTGAGTCAGTGGATGAACATTTAGGTCATTTTCATCCTCCCTAGGCTTATGCTTGTCCAATTAGGGTTTCTAACCAATCTTGTGCATCCACTAGTTGTGTTTGTGTCATTGGATGAACATTTAGGTCATTTTCGTTCTCCCTAAACTTAATCTTGTCCAATTAGGGCTTCTAACCAATCTTGTGCATCCAATAGGTGTTTTTGTGTCATTGGATGAACAGTTAGGTCATTTTCGTCCTCCCTAGGCTAATTTTTGTCCAATTCGGGTTTTTAACCTATCTTGTCCATCCAATAGGAGTTTTATGTCATTGGATGAACATTTAGGTCATTTTCGTCCTTCCTACACTTTATCTTGTCCAAGTAGGGTTTCTAACCAATCTTGTGCATCCAATTGGTGTGTTTGTGTCATTGGATGAACATTTAGGTCATTTTCATCATCCCTACACTTAATCTTATCCAATTAGGGTTATTAACCAATCTTGTCCATCCAATAGGTGTTTTGTGTCATTGGATGAACATTTAGGTCATTTTCGTCTTCCCTACACTTTATCTTGCCCAATAAGGATTTCTAACCAATATTCTGCATCCAATACGTGTTTTTGTGTCATTGGTAGAACAATTAGGTCATTTTCGTCCTCCCTTGGCTAATTCTTATCCAATTAGGGTTTTTAACCAATCTTGTGCATCCAATAGGTGTTTTTTTGTCATTGGATGAACAATTAGGTCATTTTCGTCCTCCATAGGCTAATTCTTGTCCAATTAGGGTTTTTAACCTATCTTGTCCATCCAATAGGTGTTTTGTGTCATTGGATGAATATTTAGGTCATTTTCGTCCTCCCTACACTTAATCTTATCCAATTAGGGTTATTAACCAATCTTGTGCATCCAATAGGTGTTTTGTGTCATTGGATGAACATTTAGGTCATTTTCGTCCTCCCTACACTTTATCTTGCCATTTAGGGTTTCTAACCAATCTTATGGATCCAATAGGTGTTTTTGTGTCATTGGTTGAACAATTAGGTCATTTTCGTCGTCCCTAGGCTAATTCTTGTCCAATTAGGATTTTTAACCAATCTTGTGCATCCAATAGGAGTGTTTGTGTCATTGGATGAACAATTAGGTCATTTTCGTCCTTCCTAGGCTTATTCTTGTCCAATTAGGGTTTTTAACCAATCTTGTGCATCCAATAGGTGTTTTTGTGTCAGTGGTTGAACATTTAGGTCATTTTCATCCTCCCTAGGCTTATGCTTGTCCAATTAAGGTTTCTAACCAATCTTGTGCATCCAATAGTTGTGTTTGTGTCATTGGATGAACATTTAGGTCATTTTCGTCCTCCCTACACTTAATCTTATCCAATTAGGGTTATTAACCAATCTTGTGCATTCAATAGGTGTTTTTGTGTCATTGGATGAACATTTAGGTCATTTTGGTGCTCCCCACAGCTAATCTTGTCCAATTAGGGTTTTTAACCAATCATGTGCATCCAATAGGTGTTTTTGTGTCAGTGGATGAACATTTAGGTCATTTTCATCCTCCCTAGGCTTATGCTTATCCAATTAGTGTTTCTAACCAATCTTGTGCATTCAATAGTTGTGTTTGTGTCATTGGATGAACATTTAGGTCATTTTCGTCCTCCTTATACTTAATCTTGTCCAATTAGGGTTTCTAACCAATCTTGTCCATCCAATAGGTGTTTTTGTGTCATTGGATGAACAATTAAATCCTTTTCGTCCTCCCTAGGCTAATTCTTGTCCAATTAGGGTTTTTGACCTATCTTGTCCATCCAATAGGTGTTTTGTGTCATTGGATGAACATTTAGGTCATTTTCGTCCTCCCTACACTTTATCTTGCCCATTTAGGGTTTTTAACCAATCTTGTGCATCCAATAGGTGTTTTTGTGTCAGTGGATGAACATTTAGGTCATTTTGATCCTCCCTAGGCTTATGCTTGTCCAATTAGGGTTTCTAACCAATCTTGTGCATCCAATAGTTGTGTTTGTGTCATTGGATGAACATTTAGGTCATTTTCGTCCTCCCTAAACTTAATCTTGTCCAATTAGGGCTTCTAACCAATATTGTGCATCTAATAGGTGTTTTTGTGTCATTGGATGAACAGTTAGGTCATTTTCGTCCTGCTTAGGCTAATTCTGGTCCAATTAGGGTTTTTAACCTATCTTGTCCATCCAATAGGTGTTTTGTGTCATTGGATGAATATTTAGGTCATTTCCGTCCTCCCTACACTTAATCTTATCCAATTAGGGTTATTAACCAATCTTGTGCATCCAATAGGTTTTTTGTGTCATTGGATGAACATTTAGGTCATTTTCGTCCTCCCTACACTTAATCTTATCCAATTAGGGTTATTAACCAATCTTGTGCATCCAATAGGTGTTTTGTGTCATTTGATGAACATTTAGGTCATTTTCGTCCTTCCTACACTTTATCTTGTCCAATTAGGGTTTCTAACCAATCTTGTGCATCCAATTGGTGTTTTTGTGTCATTGGATGAACATTTAGGTCATTTTGGTCCTCCCTACACCTAATCTTATCCAATTAGGGTTTTTAACCAATCTTGTGCATCCAATAGGTGTTTTTGTGTCAGTGGATGAACATTTAGGTCATTTTCATCCTCCCTAGGCTTATGCTTGTCCAATTAGGGTTTCTAACCAATCTTGTGCATCCAATAGTTGTGTTTGTGTCATTGGATGAACATTTAGGTCATTTTCGTCCTCCCTAAAATTAATCTTGTCCAATTAGGGCTTCTAACCAATATTGTGCATCTAATAGGTGTTTTTGTGTCATTGGATGAACTGTTAGGTCATTTTCGTCCTGCCTAGGCTAATTCCGGTCCAATTAGGGTTTTTAACCTATCTTGTCCATCCAATAGGTGTTTTGTGTAATTGGATGAATATTTAGGTCACTTTTGTCTTCCCTACACTTTATCTTGCCCAATAAGGGTTTCTAACCAATCTTGTGCATCCAATACGTGTTTTTGTGTCATTGGTTGAACAATTAGGTCATTTTCGTCCTCCCTTGGCTAATTCTTATCCAATTAGGGTTTTTAACCAATCTTCTGCATCCAATAGGTGTTTTTGTGTCATTGGATGAACAATTAGGCCATTTTCGTCTCCATAGGCTAATTCTTGTCCAATTAGGGTTTTTAACCAATCTTGTGCATCCAATAGGTGTTTTTGAGTCAGTGGATGAACATTTAGGTCATTTTCATCCTCCCTAGGCTTATGCTTGTCCAATTAGGGTTTCTAACCAATCTTGTGCATCCAATAGTTGTGTTTGTGTCATTGGATGAACATTTAGGTCATTTTCGTCCTCCCTAAAATTAATCTTGTCCAATTAGGGCTTCTAACCAATATTGTGCATCTAATAGGTGTGTTTGTGTCATTGGATGAACATTTAGGTCATTTTCGTCCTCCCTACACTTAATCTTATCCAATTAGGGTTATTAACCAATCTTGTCCATCCAATAGGTGTTTTGTGTCATTGGATGAATATTTAGGTCATTTTTGTCTTCCCTACACTTTATCTTGCCCAATAAGGGTTTCTAACCAATCTTGTGCATCCAAAACGTGTTTTTGTGTCATTGGTTGAACAATTAGGTCATTTTCGTCCTCCCTTGGCTAATTCTTATCCAATTAGGGTTTTTAACCAATCTTCTGCATCCAATAGGTGTTTTTGTGTCATTGGATGAACAATTAGGCCATTTTCGTCTCCATAGGCTAATTCTTGTCCAATTAGGGTTTTTAACCTATCTTGTCCATCCAATAGGTGTTTTCGGTCATTGGATGAATATTTAGGTCATTTTCGTCCTCCCTACACTTAATCTTGTCCAATTAGGGTTATTAACCAATGTTGTGCATCCAATAGGTGTTTTTGTGTCATTGGATGAACAGTTAGGTCATTTTCGTCTTCCCTAGGCAAATTTTTGTCCAATTAGGGTTTTTAACCTATCTTGTCCATCCAATAGGTGTTTTATGTCATTGGATGAACATTTAGGTCATTTTCGTCCTTCCTACACTTTATCTTGTCCAATTAGGGTTATTAACCAATCTTGTCCATCCAATAGGTGTTTTGTGTCATTGGATGAACATTTAGGTCATTTTCGTCTTCCCTACACTTTATCTTGCCCAATAAGGGTTTCTAACCAATCTTGTGCATCCAATACGTGTTTTTGTGTCATTGGTTGAACAATTAGGTCATTTTCGTCCTCCCTTGGCTAATTCTTATCCAATTAGGGTTTTTAACCAATCTTGTGCATCCAATAGGTGTTTTTGTGTCATTGGATGAACAATTAGGTCATTTTCGTCCTCCATAGCCTAATTCTTGTCCAATTAGGGTTTTTAACCTATCTTGTCCATCCAATAGGTGTTTTGTGTCATTGGATGAATATTTAGGTCATTTTCGTCCTCCCTACACTTAATCTTATCCAATTAGGGTTATTAACCAATCTTGTGCATCCAATAGGTGTTTTGTGTCATTGGATGAACATTTAGGTCATTTTCGTCCTCCCTACACTTTATCTTGCCATTTAGGGTTTCTAACCAATCTTATGGATCCAATAGGTGTTTTTGTGTCATTGGTTGAACAATTAGGTCATTTTCGTCCTCCCTAGGCTAATTCTTGTCCAATTAGGATTTTTAACCAATCTTGTGTATCCAATAGGAGTGTTTGTGTCATTGGATGAACAATTAGGTCATTTTCGTCCTTCCTAGGCTTATTCTTGTCCAATTACGGTTTTTAACCAATCTTGTGCATCCAATAGGTGTTTTTGTGTCAGTGGTTGAACATTTAGGTCATTTTCATCCTCCCTAGGCTTATGCTTGTCCAATTAAGGTTTCTAACCAATCTTGTGCATCCAATAGTTGTGTTTGTGTCATTGGATGAACATTTAGGTCATTTTCGTCCTCCCTACACTTAATCTTATCCAATTAGGGTTATTAACCAATCTTGTTCATCCAATAGGTGTTTTTGTGTCATTGGATGAACATTTAGGTCATTTTGGTGCTCCCCACAACTAATCTTGTCCAATTAGGGTTTTTAACCAATCATGTGCATCCAATAGGTGTTTTTGTGTCAGTGGATGAACATTTAGGTCATTTTCATCCTCCCTAGGCTTATGCTTATCCAATTAGTGTTTCTAACCAATCTTGTGCATTCAATAGTTGTGTTTGTGTCATTGGATGAACATTTAGGTCATTTTCGTCCTCCTTATACTTAATCTTGTCCAATTAGGGTTTCTAACCAATCTTGTCCATCCAATAGGTGTTTTTGTGTCATTGGATGAACAATTAAATCCTTTTCGTCCTCCCTAGGCTAATTCTTGTCCAATTAGGGTTTTTGACCTATCTTGTCCATCCAATAGGTGTTTTGTGTCATTGGATGAACATTTAGGTCATTTTCGTCCTCCCTACACTTTATCTTGCCCATTTAGGGTTTTTAACCAATCTTGTGCATCCAATAGGTGTTTTTGTGTCAGTGGATGAACATTTAGGTCATTTTGATCCTCCCTAGGCTTATGCTTGTCCAATTAGGGTTTCTAACCAATCTTGTGCATCCAATAGTTGTGTTTGTGTCATTGGATGAACATTTAGGTCATTTTCGTCCTCCCTAAACTTAATCTTGTCCAATTAGGGCTTCTAACCAATATTGTGCATCTAATAGGTGTTTTTGTGTCATTGGATGAACAGTTAGGTCATTTTCGTCCTGCCTAGGCTAATTCTGGTCCAATTAGGGTTTTTAACCTATCTTGTCCATCCAATAGGTGTTTTGTGTAATTGGATGAATATTTAGGTCATTTCCGTCCTCCCTACACTTAATCTTATCCAATTAGGGTTATTAACCAATCTTGTGCATCCAATAGGTGTTTTGTGTCATTTGATGAACATTTAGGTCATTTTCGTCCTTCCTACACTTTATCTTGTCCAATTAGGGTTTCTAACCAATCTTGTGCATCCAATTGGTGTTTTTGTGTCATTGGATGAACATTTAGGTCATTTTGGTCCTCCCTACACCTAATCTTGTCCAATTAGGGTTTTTAACCAATCTTGTGCATCCAATAGGTGTTTTTGAGTCAGTGGATGAACATTTAGGTCATTTTCATCCTCCCTAGGCTTATGCTTGTCCAATTAGGGTTTCTAACCAATCTTGTGCATCCAATAGTTGTGTTTGTGTCATTGGATGAACATTTAGGTCATTTTCGTCCTCCCTAAAATTAATCTTGTCCAATTAGGGCTTCTAACCAATATTGTGCATCTAATAGGTGTTTTTGTGTCATTGGATGAACAGTTAGGTCATTTTTGTCCTGCCTAGGCTAATTCTGGTCCAATTAGGGTTTTTAACCTATCTTGTCCATCCAATAGGTGTTTTGTGTAATTGGATGAATATTTAGGTCACTTTTGTCTTCCCTACACTTTATCTTGCCCAATAAGGGTTTCTAACCAATCTTGTGCATCCAATACGTGTTTTTGTGTCATTGGTTGAACAATTAGGTCATTTTCGTCCTCCCTTGGCTAATTCTTATCCAATTAGGGTTTTTAACCAATCTTCTGCATCCAATAGGTGTTTTTGTGTCATTGGATGAACAATTAGGCCATTTTCGTCTCCATAGGCTAATTCTTGTCCAATTAGGGTTTTTAACCAATCTTGTGCATCCAATAGGTGTTTTTGAGTCAGTGGATGAACATTTAGGTCATTTTCATCCTCCCTAGGCTTATGCTTGTCCAATTAGGGTTTCTAACCAATCTTGTGCATCCAATAGTTGTGTTTGTGTCATTGGATGAACATTTAGGTCATTTTCGTCCTCCCTAAAATTAATCTTGTCCAATTAGGGCTTCTAACCAATATTGTGCATCTAATAGGTGTGTTTGTGTCATTGGATGAACATTTAGGTCATTTTCGTCCTCCCTACACTTAATCTTATCCAATTAGGGTTATTAACCAATCTTGTCCATCCAATAGGTGTTTTGTGTCATTGGATGAATATTTAGGTCATTTTTGTCTTCCCTACACTTTATCTTGCCCAATAAGGGTTTCTAACCAATCTTGTGCATCCAAAACGTGTTTTTGTGTCATTGGTTGAACAATTAGGTCATTTTCGTCCTCCCTTGGCTAATTCTTATCCAATTAGGGTTTTTAACCAATCTTCTGCATCCAATAGGTGTTTTTGTGTCATTGGATGAACAATTAGGCCATTTTCGTCTCCATAGGCTAATTCTTGTCCAATTAGGGTTTTTAACCTATCTTGTCCATCCAATAGGTGTTTTCGGTCATTGGATGAATATTTAGGTCATTTTCGTCCTCCCTACACTTAATCTTGTCCAATTAGGGTTATTAACCAATGTTGTGCATCCAATAGGTGTTTTTGTGTCATTGGATGAACAGTTAGGTCATTTTCGTCTTCCCTAGGCAAATTTTTGTCCAATTAGGGTTTTTAACCTATCTTGTCCATCCAATAGGTGTTTTATGTCATTGGATGAACATTTAGGTCATTTTCGTCCTTCCTACACTTTATCTTGTCCAATTAGGGTTATTAACCAATCTTGTCCATCCAATAGGTGTTTTGAGTCATTGGATGAACATTTAGGTCATTTTCGTCTTCCCTACACTTTATCTTGCCCAATAAGGGTTTCTAACCAATCTTGTGCATCCAATACGTGTTTTTGTGTCATTGGTTGAACAATTAGGTCATTTTCGTCCTCCCTTGGCTAATTCTTATCCAATTAGGGTTTTTAACCAATCTTGTGCATCCAATAGGTGTTTTTGTGTCATTAGATGAACAATTAGGTCATTTTTGTCCTCCATAGGCTAATTCTTGTCCAATTAGGGTTTTTAACCTATCTTGTCCATCCAATAGGTGTTTTGTGTCATTAGATGAATATTTAGGTTATTTTCGTCCTCCCTACACTTAATCTTATCCAATTAGGGTTATTAACCAATCTTGTGCATCCAATAGGTGTTTTGTGTCATTGGATGAACATTTAGGTCATCTTCGTCCTCCCTACACTTTATCTTTCCATTTAGGGTTTCTAACCAATCTTATGGATCCAATAGGTGTTTTTGTGTCGTTGGTTGAACAATTAGGTCATTTTCGTCCTCCCTAGGCTAATTCTTGTCCAATTAGGATTTTTAACCAATCTTGTGCATCCAATAGGAGTGTTTGTGTCATCGGATGAACAATTAGGTCATTTTCGCCCTTCCTAGGCTTATTCTTGTCCAATTAGGGTTTTTAACCAATCTTGTGCATCCAATAGGTGTTTTTGTGTCAGTGGTTGAACATTTAGGTCATTTTCATCCTCCCTAGGCTTATGCTTGTCCAATTAGGGTTTCTAACCAATCTTGTGCATCCAATAGTTGTGTTTGTGTCATTGGATGAACATTTCGGTCATTTTCGTCCTCCGTAAACTTAATCTTGTCCAATTAGGGCTTCTAACCAATATTGTGCATCTAATAGGTGTTTTTGTGTCATTGGATGAACAGTTAGGTCATTTTCGTCCTGCCTAGGCTAATTCTGGTCCAATTAGGGTTTTTAACCTATCTTGTCCATCTAATAGGTTTTTTGTGTCATTGGATGAATATTTAGGTCATTTTCGTCCTCCCTACACTTAATCTTATCCAATTAGGGTTATTAACCAATCTTGTGCATCCAATAGGTGTTTTTGTGTCCTTGGATGAACATTTAGGTCATTTTGGTCCTCCCCACAGCTAATCTTGTCCAATTAGGGTTTTTAACCAATCATGTGCATCCAATAGGTGTTTTTGTGTCAGTGGATGAACATTTAGGTCATTTTCATCCTCCCTAGGCTTATGCTTATCCAATTACGGTTTCTAACCAATCTTATGCATCCAATAGGTGTTTTTGTGTCATTGGTTGAACAATTAGGTCGTTTTCGTCCTCCCTAGGCTAATTCTTGTCCAATTAGGATGTTTAACCAATCTTGTGCATCCAATAGGAGTTTTTGTGTCATTGGATGAACAATTAGGTCATTTTCGTCCTCCCTAGGTTTATTCCTGTCCAATTAGGGTTTTTAATCAATCTTGTGCATCCAATAGGTGTTTTGTGTCATTGGATGAATATTAAGGTCATTTTCGTCCTCCCTACTCTTAATCTTGTCCAATTAGGGTTTTTAACCAATCTTGTGCATCCAATAGGTGTTTTGTGTCATTGGATGAACATTTAGGTCATTTTCGTCCTCCCTACACTTTATCTTGTCCAATTAGGGTTTCTAACCAATCTTGTGCATCCAATTGGTGTTTTTGTGTCATTGGATGAACATTTAGGTCATTTTGGTCCTCCCTACACCAAATCTTGTCCAATTAGGGTTTTTAACCAATCTTGTGCATCCAATAGGAGTTTTTGAGTCAGTGGATGAACATTTAGGTCATTTTCATCCTCCCTAGGCTTATGCTTGTCCAATTAGGGTTTCTAACCAATCTTGTGCATCCACTAGTTGTGTTTGTGTCATTGGATGAACATTTAGGTCATTTTCGTCCTCCCTAAACTTAATCTTGTCCAATTAGGGCTTCTAACCAATCTTGTGCATCCAATAGGTGTTTTTGTGTCATTGGATGAACAGTTAGGTCATTTTCGTCCTCCCTAGGCTAATTTTTGTCCAATTCGGGTTTTTAACCTATCTTGTCCATCCAATAGGTGTTTTATGTCATTGGATGAACATTTAGGTCATTTTCGTCCTTCCTACACTTTATCTTGTCCAAGTAGGGTTTCTAACCAATCTTGTGCATTCAATTGGTGTTTTTGTGTCATTGGATGAACATTTAGGTCATTTTCATCATCCCTACACTTAATCTTATCCAATTAGGGTTATTAACCAATCTTGTCCATCCAATAGGTGTTTTGTGTCATTGGATGAACATTTAGGTCATTTTCGTCTTCCCTACACTTTATCTTGCCCAATAAGGGTTTCTAACCAATCTTCTGCATCCAATACGTGTTTTTGTGTCATTGGTAGAACAATTAGGTCATTTTCGTCCTCCCTTGGCTAATTCTTATCCAATTAGGGTTTTTAACCAATCTTGTGCATCCAATAGGTGTTTTTTTGTCATTGGATGAACAATTAGGTCATTTTCATCCTCCATAGGCTAATTCTTGTCCAATTAGGGTTTTTAACCTATCTTGTCCATCCAATAGGTGTTTTGTGTCATTGGATGAATATTTAGGTCATTTTCGTCCTCCCTACACTTAATCTTATCCAATTAGGGTTATTAACCAATCTTGTGCATCCAATAGGTGTTTTGTGTCATTGGATGAACATTTAGGTCATTTTCGTCCTCCCTACACTTTATCTTGCCATTTAGGGTTTCTAACCAATCTTATGGATCCAATAGGTGTTTTTGTGTCATTGGTTGAACAATTAGGTCATTTTCGTCCTCCCTAGGCTAATTCTTGTCCAATTAGGATTTTTAACCAATCTTGTGCATCCAATAGGAGTGTTTGTGTCATTGGATGAACAATTAGGTCATTTTCGTCCTTCCTAGGCTTATTCTTGTCCAATTAGGGTTTTTAACCAATCTTGTGCATCCAATAGGTGTTTTTGTGTCAGTGGTTGAACATTTAGGTCATTTTCATCCTCCCTAGGCTTATGCTTGTCCAATTAAGGTTTCTAACCAATCTTGTGCATCCAATAGTTGTGTTTGTGTCATTGGATGAACATTTAGGTCATTTTCGTCCTCCCTACACTTAATCTTATCCAATTAGGGTTATTAACCAATCTTGTGCATTCAATAGGTGTTTTTGTGTCATTGGATGAACATTTAGGTCATTTTGGTGCTCCCCACAGCTAATCTTGTCCAATTAGGGTTTTTAACCAATCATGTGCATCCAATAGGTGTTTTTGTGTCAGTGGATGAACATTTAGGTCATTTTCAGCCTCCCTAGGCTTATGCTTATCCAATTAGTGTTTCTAACCAATCTTGTGCATTCAATAGTTGTGTTTGTGTCATTGGATGAACATTTAGGTCATTTTCGTCCTCCTTATACTTAATCTTGTCCAATTAGGGTTTCTAACCAATCTTGTCCATCCAATAGGTGTTTTTGTGTCATTGGATGAACAATTAAATCCTTTTCGTCCTCCCTAGGCTAATTCTTGTCCAATTAGGGTTTTTGACCTATCTTGTCCATCCAATAGGTGTTTTGTGTCATTGGATGAACATTTAGGTCATTTTCGTCCTCCCTACACTTTATCTTGCCCATTTAGGGTTTTTAACCAATCTTGTGCATCCAATAGGTGTTTTTGTGTCAGTGGATGAACATTTAGGTCATTTTGATCCTCCCTAGGCTTATGCTTGTCCAATTAGGGTTTCTAACCAATCTTGTGCATCCAATAGTTGTGTTTGTGTCATTGGATGAACATTTAGGTCATTTTCGTCCTCCCTAAACTTAATCTTGTCCAATTAGGGCTTCTAACCAATATTGTGCATCTAATAGGTGTTTTTGTGTCATTGGATGAACAGTTAGGTCATTTTCGTCCTGCCTAGGCTAATTCTGGTCCAATTAGGGTTTTTAACCTATCTTGTCCATCCAATAGGTGTTTTGTGTCATTGGATGAATATTTAGGTCATTTCCGTCCTCCCTACACTTAATCTTATCCAATTAGGGTTATTAACCAATCTTGTGCATCCAATAGGTTTTTTGTGTCATTGGATGAACATTTAGGTCATTTTCGTCCTCCCTACACTTAATCTTATCCAATTAGGGTTATTAACCAATCTTGTGCATCCAATAGGTGTTTTGTGTCATTTGATGAACATTTAGGTCATTTTCGTCCTTCCTACACTTTATCTTGTCCAATTAGGGTTTCTAACCAATCTTGTGCATCCAATTGGTGTTTTTGTGTCATTGGATGAACATTTAGGTCATTTTGGTCCTCCCTACACCTAATCTTGTCCAATTAGGGTTTTTAACCAATCTTGTGCATCCAATAGGTGTTTTTGTGTCAGTGGATGAACATTTAGGTCATTTTCATCCTCCCTAGGCTTATCCTTGTCCAATTAGGGTTTCTAACCAATCTTGTGCATCCAATAGTTGTGTTTGTGTCATTGGATGAACATTTAGGTCATTTTCGTCCTCCCTAAAATTAATCTTGTCCAATTAGGGCTTCTAACCAATATTGTGCATCTAATAGGTGTTTTTGTGTCATTGGATGAACAGTTAGGTCATTTTCGTCCTGCCTAGGCTAATTCTGGTCCAATTAGGGTTTTTAACCTATCTTGTCCATCCAATAGGTGTTTTGTGTAATTGGATGAATATTTAGGTCATTTCCGTCCTCCCTACACTTAATCTTATCCAATTAGGGTTATTAACCAATCTTGTGCATCCAATAGGTGTTTTGTGTCATTTGATGAACATTTAGGTCATTTTCGTCCTTCCTACACTTTATCTTGTCCAATTAGGGTTTCTAACCAATCTTGTGCATCCAATTGGTGTTTTTGTGTCATTGGATGAACATTTAGGTCATTTTGGTCCTCCCTACACCTAATCTTGTCCAATTAGGGTTTTTAACCAATCTTGTGCATCCAATAGGTGTTTTTGAGTCAGTGGATGAACATTTAGGTCATTTTCATCCTCCCTAGGCTTATGCTTGTCCAATTAGGGTTTCTAACCAATCTTGTGCATCCAATAGTTGTGTTTGTGTCATTGGATGAACATTTAGGTCATTTTCGTCCTCCCTAAAATTAATCTTATCCAATTAGGGCTTCTAACCAATATTGTGCATCTAATAGGTGTTTTTGTGTCATTGGATGAACAGTTAGGTCATTTTTGTCCTGCCTAGGCTAATTCTGGTCCAATTAGGGTTTTTAACCTATCTTGTCCATCCAATAGGTGTTTTGTGTAATTGGATGAATATTTAGGTCATTTCCGTCCTCCCTACACTTAATCTTATCCAATTAGGGTTATTAACCAATCTTGTGCATCCAATAGGTGTTTTGTGTCATTGGATAAACATTTAGGTCATTTTCGTCCTCCCTACACTTAATCTTATCCAATTAGGGTTATTAACCAATCTTGTGCATCCAATAGGTGTTTTTGTGTCATTGGATGAACATTTAGGTCATTTTGGTCCTCCCCAAAGCTAATCTTGTCCAATTAGGGTTTTTAACCAATCTTGTGCATCCAATAGGTGTTTTTGTGTCAGTGGATGAACATTTAGGTCATTTTCATCCTCCCTAGGCTTATGCTTATCCAATTAGGGTTTCTAACCAATCTTGTGCATCCAATAGTTGTGTTTATGTCATTGGATGAACATTTAGGTCATTTTCGTCCTCCTTATACTTAATCTTGTCCAATTAGGGTTTCTAACCAATCTTGTCCATCCAATAGGTGTTTTTGTGTCATTGGATGAACAATTAAATCCTTTTCGTCCTCCCTAGGGTAATTCTTGTCCAATTAGGGTTTTTGACCTATCTTGTCCATCCAATAGGTGTTTTGTGTCATTGGATGAATATTTAGGTCATTTTCGTCCTCCCTACACTTAATCTTATCCAATTAGGGTTATTAACCAATCTTGTGCATCCAATAGGTGTTTTGTGTCATTGGATGAACATTTAGGTCATTTTCGTCCTCCCTACACTTTATCTTGCCCATTTAGGGTTTCTAACCAATCTTATGCATCCAATAGGTGTTTTTGTGTCATTGGTTGAACAATTAGGTCATTTTCGTCCTCCCTAGGCTAATTCCTGTCCAATTAGGGTTTTTAACCAATCTTGTGCATCCAATAGGTGTTTTGTGTCATTGGATGAATATTAAGGTCATTTTCGTCCTCCCTACTCTTAATCTTGTCCAATTAGGGTTTTTAACTAATCTTGTGCATCCAATAGGTGTTTTGTGTCATTGGATGAACATTTAGGTCATTTTCGTCCTCCCTACACTTTATCATGTCCAATTAGGGTTTCTAACCAATCTTTTGCATCCAATTCGTGTTTTTGTGTCATTGGATGAACATTTAGGTCATTTTCGTCCTCCCTACACCTAATCTTGTCCAATTAGGGTTTTTAACCAATCTTGTGCATCCAATAGGTGTTTTTGTGTCAGTGGATGAACATTTAGGTCATTTTCATCCTCCCTAGGCTTATGCTTGTCCAATTAGGGTTTCTAACCAATCTTGTGCATCCACTAGTTGTGTTTGTGTCATTGGATGAACATTTAGGTCATTTTCGTCCTCCCTAAACTTAATTTTGTCCAATTAGGGCTTCTAACCAATCTTGTGCATCCAATAGGTGTTTTTGTATCATTGGATGAACAGTTAGGTCATTTTCGTCCTCCCTAGGCTAATTTTTGTCCAATTAGGGTTTTTAACCTATCTTGTCCATCCAATAGGTGTTTTATGTCATTGGATGAACATTTAGGTCATTTTCGTCCTTCCTACACTTTATCTTGTCCAATTAGGGTTTCTAACCAATCTTGTGCATCCAATTGGTGTTTTTGTGTCATTGGATGAACATTTAGGTCATTTTCGTCCTCCCTACACTTAATCTTATCCAATTAGGGTTATTAACCAATCTTGTCCATCCAATACGTGTTTTGTGTCATTGGATGAACATCTAGGTCATTTTCGTCCTCCCTACACTTTATCTTGCCCAATTAGGGTTTCTAACCAATCTTGTGCATCCAATAGGTGTTTTTGTGTCATTGGTTGAACAATTAGGTCATTTTCGTCCTCCCTTGGCTAATTCTTGTCCAATTAGGATTTTTAACCAATCTTGTGCATCCAATAGGAGTTTTTGTGTCATTGGATGAACAATTAGGTCATTTTGGTCCTCCCTACACCTAATCTTGTCCAATTAGGGTTTTTAACCAATCTTGTGCATCCAATAGGTGTTTTTGTGTCAGTGGATGAACATTTAGGTCATTTTCATCCTCCCTAGGCTTATGCTTGTCCAATTAGGGTTTCTAACCAATCTTGTGCATCCAATAGTTGTGTTTGTGTCATTGGATGAACATTTAGGTCATTTTCGTCCTCCCTACACTTTATCTTGCCCAATTAGGGTTTCTAACCAATCTTGTGCATCCAATAGGTGTTTTTGTGTCATTGGTTGAACAATTAGGTCATTTTCGTCCTCCCTTGGCTAATTCTTGTCCAATTAGGATTTTTAACCAATCTTGTGCATCCAATAGGTGTTTTTGTGTCATTGGATGAACAATTAGGTCATTTTCGTCCTCCCTAGGCTAATTCTTGTCCAATTAGGGTTTTTAACCAATCTTGTGCATCCAATAGGTGTTTTGTGTCATTGGATGAACAATTAGGTCATTTTCGTCCTCCCTAGGCTAATTCTTGTCCAATTAGGGTTTTTAACCAATCTTGTGCATCCAATAGGTGTTTTTGTGTCATTGGATGAACATTTAGGTCATTTTCATCCTCCCTAGGCTTATGCTTGTCCAATTAGGGTTTCTAACCAATCTTGTGCATCCAATAGGTGTGTTTGTGTCATTGGATGAACATTTAGGTCATTTTCGTCCTCCCTAAAATTAATCTTGTCCAATTAGGGCTTCTAACCAATATTGTGCATCTAATAGGTGTTTTTGTGTCATTGGATGAACAGTTAGGTCATTTTCGTCCTGCCTAGGCTAATTCTGGTCCAATTAGGGTTTTTAACCTATCTTGTCCATCCAATAGGTGTTTTGTGTAATTGGATGAATATTTAGGTCATTTCCGTCCTCCCTACACTTAATCTTATCCAATTAGGGTTATTAACCAATCTTGTGCATCCAATAGGTGTTTTGTGTCATTTGATGAACATTTAGGTCATTTTCGTCCTTCCTACACTTTATCTTGTCCAATTAGGGTTTCTAACCAATCTTGTGCATCCAATTGGTGTTTTTGTGTCATTGGATGAACATTTAGGTCATTTTGGTCCTCCCTACACCTAATCTTGTCCAATTAGGGTTTTTAACCAATCTTGTGCATCCAATAGGTGTTTTTGAGTCAGTGGATGAACATTTAGGTCATTTTCATCCTCCCTAGGCTTATGCTTGTCCAATTAGGGTTTCTAACCAATCTTGTGCATCCAATAGTTGTGTTTGTGTCATTGGATGAACATTTAGGTCATTTTCGTCCTCCCTAAAATTAATCTTGTCCAATTAGGGTTTTTAACCAATATTGTGCATCCAATAGGTGTTTTGTGTCATTGGATGAATATTAAGGTCATTTTCGTCCTCCCTACTCTTAATCTTGTCCAATTAGGGTTTTTAACTAATCTTGTGCATCCAATAGGTGTTTTGTGTCATTGGATGAACATTTAGGTCATTTTCGTCCTCCCTACACTTTATCGTGTCCAATTAGGGTTTCTAACCAATCTTTTGCATCCAATTGGTGTTTTTGTGTCATTGGATGAACATTTAGGTCATTTTCGTCCTCCCTACACCTAATCTTGTCCAATTAGGGTTATTAACCAATCTTGTGCATCCAATAGGTGTTTTTGTGTCATTGGATGAACATTTAGGTCATTTTGGTCCTCCCCAAAGCTAATCTTGTCCAATTAGGGTTTTTAACCAATCTTGTGCATCCAATAGGTGTTTTTGTGTCAGTGGATGAACATTTAGGTCATTTTCATCCTCCCTAGGCTTATGCTTATCCAATTAGGGTTTCTAACCAATCTTGTGCATCCAATAGTTGTGTTTGTGTCATTGGATGAACATTTAGGTCATTTTCGTCCTCCTTATACTTAATCTTGTCCAATTAGGGTTTCTAACCAATCTTGTCCATCCAATAGGTGTTTTTGTGTCATTGGATGAACAATTAAATCCTTTTCGTCCTCCCTAGGGTAATTCTTGTCCAATTAGGGTTTTTGACCTATCTTGTCCATCCAATAGGTGTTTTGTGTCATTGGATGAATATTTAGGTCATTTTCGTCCTCCCTACACTTAATCTTATCCAATTAGGGTTATTAACCAATCTTGTGCATCCAATAGGTGTTTTGTGTCATTGGATGAACATTTAGGTCATTTTCGTCCTCCCTACACTTTATCTTGCCCATTTAGGGTTTCTAACCAATCTTATGCATCCAATAGGTGTTTTTGTGTCATTGGTTGAACAATTAGGTCATTTTCGTCCTCCCTAGGCTAGTTCTTGTCCAATTAGGATGTTTAACCAATCTTGTGCATCCAATAGGAGTTTTTGTGTCATTGGATGAACAATTAGGTCATTTTCGTCCTCCCTAGGCTAATTCCTGTCCAATTAGGGTTTTTAACCAATCTTGTGCATCCAATAGGTGTTTTGTGTCATTGGATGAATATTAAGGTCATTTTCGTCCTCCCTACTCTTAATCTTGTCCAATTAGGGTTTTTAACTAATCTTGTGCATCCAATAGGTGTTTTGTGTCATTGGATGAACATTTAGGTCATTTTCGTCCTCCCTACACTTTATCATGTCCAATTAGGGTTTCTAACCAATCTTTTGCATCCAATTCGTGTTTTTGTGTCATTGGATGAACATTTAGGTCATTTTCGTCCTCCCTACACCTAATCTTGTCCAATTAGGGTTTTTAACCAATCTTGTGCATCCAATAGGTGTTTTTGTGTCAGTGGATGAACATTTAGGTCATTTTCATCCTCCCTAGGCTTATGCTTGTCCAATTAGGGTTTCTAACCAATCTTGTGCATCCACTAGTTGTGTTTGTGTCATTGGATGAACATTTAGGTCATTTTCGTCCTCCCTAAACTTAATTTTGTCCAATTAGGGCTTCTAACCAATCTTGTGCATCCAATAGGTGTTTTTGTATCATTGGATGAACAGTTAGGTCATTTTCGTCCTCCCTAGGCTAATTTTTGTCCAATTAGGGTTTTTAACCTATCTTGTCCATCCAATAGGTGTTTTATGTCATTGGATGAACATTTAGGTCATTTTCGTCCTTCCTACACTTTATCTTGTCCAATTAGGGTTTCTAACCAATCTTGTGCATCCAATTGGTGTTTTTGTGTCATTGGATGAACATTTAGGTCATTTTCGTCCTCCCTACACTTAATCTTATCCAATTAGGGTTATTAACCAATCTTGTCCATCCAATACGTGTTTTGTGTCATTGGATGAACATCTAGGTCATTTTCGTCCTCCCTACACTTTATCTTGCCCAATTAGGGTTTCTAACCAATCTTGTGCATCCAATAGGTGTTTTTGTGTCATTGGTTGAACAATTAGGTCATTTTCGTCCTCCCTTGGCTAATTCTTGTCCAATTAGGATTTTTAACCAATCTTGTGCATCCAATAGGAGTTTTTGTGTCATTGGATGAACAATT
Source organism: Cicer judaicum (assembly GCA_037974835.1). Lineage (NCBI taxonomy): Eukaryota > Viridiplantae > Streptophyta > Magnoliopsida > Fabales > Fabaceae > Cicer > Cicer judaicum. Next base: position 224,361 of record JBBPBS010000177.1, read on the forward strand.
AGGTCATTTTGGTCCTCCCTACACCTAATCTTGTCCAATTAGGGTTTTTAACCAATCTTGTGCATCCAATAGGTGTTTTTGTGTCAGTGGATGAACATTTAGGTCATTTTCATCCTCCCTAGGCTTATGCTTGTCCAATTAGGGTTTCTAACCAATCTTGTGCATCCAATAGTTGTGTTTGTGTCATTGGATGAACATTTAGGTCATTTTCGTCCTCCCTAGGCTAATTCTTGTCCAATTAGCGTTTTTAACCTATCTTGTCCATCCAATAGGTGTTTTGTGTCATTGGATGAACATTTAGGTCATTTTTGTCTTCCCTACAGTTTATCTTGACCAATTAGGGTTTCTAACCAATCTTGTGCATCCAATTGGTGTTTTTGTGTCATTGGATGAACATTTAGGTCATTTTCGTCCTCCCTACACCTAATCTTGTCCAATTAGGGTTTTTAACCAATCTTGTGCATCCAATAGGTGTTTTTGTGTCAGTGGATGAACATTTAGGTCATTTTCATCCTCCCTAGGCTTATGCTTGTCCAATTAAGGTTTCTAACCAATCTTGTGCATCCAATAGTTGTGTTTGTGTCATTGGATGAACATTTAGGTCATTTTCGTCCTCCCTAGGCTAATTCTTGTCCAATTAGGGTTTTTAACCTATCTTGTCCATCCAATAGGTGTTTTGTGTCATTGGATGAATATTTAGGTCATTTTCGTCCTCCCTACAGATTATCTTGACCAATTAGGGTTTCTAACCAATCTTGTGCATCCAATACGTGTTTTTGTGTCATTGGTTGAACAATTAGGTCATTTTCGTCCTCCCTAGGCTAATTCTTGTCCAATTAGGATTTTTAACGAATCTTGTGCATCCAATAGGAGTTTTTGTGTCATTAGATGTACAATTAGGTCATTTTCGTCCTCCCTAGGCTTATTCATGTCCAATTAGGGTTTTTAACCAATCTTGTGCATCCAATAGGTGTTTTTGTGTCAGTGGTTGAACATTTAGGTCATTTTCATCCTCCCTAGGCTTATGCTTGTCCAATTAGGGTTTCTAACCAATCTTGTGCATCCAATAGTTGTGTTTGTGTCATTGGATGAACATTTAGGTCATTTTCGTCCTCCCTAAAATTAATCTTGTCCAATTAGGGCTTCTAACCAATATTGTGCATCTAATAGGTGTTTTTGTGTCATTGGATGAACAGTTAGGTCATTTTTGTCCTGCCTAGGCTAATTCTGGTCCAATTAGGGTTTTTAACCTATCTTGTCCATCCAATAGGTGTTTTGTGTAATTGGATGAATATTTAGGTCATTTCCGTCCTCCCTACACTTAATCTTATCCAATTAGGGTTATTAACCAATCTTGTGCATCCAATAGGTGTTTTGTGTCATTGGATGAACATTTAGGTCATTTTCGTCCTCCCTACACTTAATCTTATCCAATTAGGGTTATTAACCAATCTTGTGCATCCAATAGGTGTTTTTGTGTCATTGGATGAACATTTAGGTCATTTTGGTCCTCCCCAAAGCTAATCTTGTCCAATTAGGGTTTTTAACCAATCTTGTGCATCCAATAGGTGTTTTTGTGTCAGTGGATGAACATTTAGGTCATTTTCATCCTCCCTAGGCTTATGCTTATCCAATTAGGGTTTCTAACCAATCTTGTGCATCCAATAGTTGTGTTTATGTCATTGGATGAACATTTAGGTCATTTTCGTCCTCCTTATACTTAATCTTGTCCAATTAGGGTTTCTAACCAATCTTGTCCATCCAATAAGTGTTTTTGTGTCATTGGATGAACAATTAAATCCTTTTCGTCCTCCCTAGGGTAATTCTTGTCCAATTAGGGTTTTTGACCTATCTTGTCCATCCAATAGGTGTTTTGTGTCATTGAATGAATATTTAGGTCATTTTCGTCCTCCCTACACTTAATCTTATCCAATTAGGGTTATTAATCAATCTTGTGCATCCAATAGGTGTTTTGTGTCATTGGATGAACATTTAGGTCATTTTCGTCCTCCCTACACTTTATCTTGCCCATTTAGGGTTTCTAACCAATCTTATGCATCCAATAGGTGTTTTTGTGACATTGGTTGAACAATTAGGTCATTTTCGTCCTCCCTAGGCTAGTTCTTGTCCAATTAGGATGTTTAACCAATCTTGTGCATCCAATAGGAGTTTTTGTGTCATTGGATGAACAATTAGGTCATTTTCGTCCTCCCTAGGCTAATTCCTGTCCAATTAGGGTTTTTAACCAATCTTGTGCATCCAATAGGTGTTTTGTGTCATTGGATGAATATTAAGGTCATTTTCGTCCTCCCTACTCTTAATCTTGTCCAATTAGGGTTTTTAACTAATCTTGTGCATCCAATAGGTGTTTTGTGTCATTGGATGAACATTTAGGTCATTTTCGTCCTCCCTACACTTTATCATGTCCAATTAGGGTTTCTAACCAATCTTTTGCATCCAATTCGTGTTTTTGTGTCATTGGATGAACATTTAGGTCATTTTCGTCCTCCCTACACCTAATCTTGTCCAATTAGGGTTTTTAACCAATCTTGTGCATCCAATAGGTGTTTTTGTGTCAGTGGATGAACATTTAGGTCATTTTCATCCTCCCTAGGCTTATGCTTGTCCAATTAGGGTTTCTAACCAATCTTGTGCATCCACTAGTTGTGTTTGTGTCATTGGATGAACATTTAGGTCATTTTCGTCCTCCCTAAACTTAATTTTGTCCAATTAGGGCTTCTAACCAATCTTGTGCATCCAATAGGTGTTTTTGTATCATTGGATGAACAGTTAGGTCATTTTCGTCCTCCCTA
>JBBPBS010000177.1:227974-260487 GCA_037974835.1 Cicer judaicum
TTTGTGTCATTGGATGAACATTTAGGTCATTTTCGTCCTCCCTAAAATTAATCTTGTCCAATTAGGGCTTCTAACCAATATTGTGCATCTAATAGGTGTTTTTGTGTCATTGGATGAACAGTTAGGTCATTTTTGTCCTGCCTAGGCTAATTCTGGTCCAATTAGGGTTTTTAACCTATCTTGTCCATCCAATAGGTGTTTTGTGTAATTGGATGAATATTTAGGTCATTTCCGTCCTCCCTACACTTAATCTTATCCAATTAGGGTTATTAACCAATCTTGTGCATCCAATAGGTGTTTTGTGTCATTGGATGAACATTTAGGTCATTTTCGTCCTCCCTACACTTAATCTTATCCAATTAGGGTTATTAACCAATCTTGTGCATCCAATAGGTGTTTTTGTGTCATTGGATGAACATTTAGGTCATTTTGGTCCTCCCCAAAGCTAATCTTGTCCAATTAGGGTTTTTAACCAATCTTGTGCATCCAATAGGTGTTTTTGTGTCAGTGGATGAACATTTAGGTCATTTTCATCCTCCCTAGGCTTATGCTTATCCAATTAGGGTTTCTAACCAATCTTGTGCATCCAATAGTTGTGTTTATGTCATTGGATGAACATTTACGTCATTTTCGTCCTCCTTATACTTAATCTTGTCCAATTAGGGTTTCTAACCAATCTTGTCCATCCAATAGGTGTTTTTGTGTCATTGGATGAACAATTAAATCCTTTTCGTCCTCCCTAGGGTAATTCTTGTCCAATTAGGGTTTTTGACCTATCTTGTCCATCCAATAGGTGTTTTGTGTCATTGGATGAACATTTAGGTCATTTTCGTCCTCCGTACACTTTATCATGTCCAATTAGGGTTTCTAACCAATCTTATGCATCCAATAGGTGTTTTTGTGTCATTGGTTGAACAATTAGGTCATTTTCGTCCTCCCTAGGCTAGTTCTTGTCCAATTAGGATGTTTAACCAATCTTGTGCATCCAATAGGAGTTTTTGTGTCATTGGATGAACAATTAGGTCATTTTCGTCCTCCCTAGGCTAATTCCTGTCCAATTAGGGTTTTTAACCAATCTTGTGCATCCAATAGGTGTTTTGTGTCATTGGATGAATATTAAGGTCATTTTCGTCCTCCCTACTCTTAATCTTGTCCAATTAGGGTTTTTAACTAATCTTGTGCATCCAATAGGTGTTTTGTGTCATTGGATGAACATTTAGGTCATTTTCGTCCTCCCTACACTTATCATGTCCAATTAGGGTTTCTAACCAATCTTTTGCATCCAATTCGTGTTTTTGTGTCATTGGATGAACATTTAGGTCATTTTCGTCCTCCCTACACCTAATCTTGTCCAATTAGGGTTTTTAACCAATCTTGTGCATCCAATAGGTGTTTTTGTGTCAGTGGATGAACATTTAGGTCATTTTCATCCTCCCTAGGCTTATGCTTGTCCAATTAGGGTTTCTAACCAATCTTGTGCATCCAATAGGTGTTTTTGTATCATTGGATGAACAGTTAGGTCATTTTCCTCCTCCCTATGCTAATTTTTGTCCAATTAGGGTTTTTAACCTATCTTGTCCATCCAATAGGTGTTTTATGTCATTGGATGAACATTTAGGTCATTTTCGTCCTTCCTACACTTTATCTTGTCCAATTAGGGTTTCTAACCAATCTTGTGCATCCAATTGGTGTTTTTGTGTCATTGGATGAACATTTAGGTCATTTTCGTCCTCCCTACACTTAATCTTATCCAATTAGGGTTATTAACCAATCTTGTCCATCCAATACGTGTTTTGTGTCATTGGATGAACATCTAGGTCATTTTCGTCCTCCCTACACTTTATCTTGCCCAATTAGGGTTTCTAACCAATCTTGTGCATCCAATAGGTGTTTTTGTGTCATTGGTTGAACAATTAGGTCATTTTCGTCCTCCCTTGGCTAATTCTTGTCCAATTAGGATTTTTAACCAATCTTGTGCATCCAATAGGAGTTTTTGTGTCATTGGATGAACAATTAGGTCATTTTGGTCCTCCCTACACCTAATCTTGTCCAATTAGGGTTTTTAACCAATCTTGTGCATCCAATAGGTGTTTTTGTGTCAGTGGATGAACATTTAGGTCATTTTCATCCTCCCTAGGCTTATGCTTGTCCAATTAGGGTTTCTAACCAATCTTGTGCATCCACTAGTTGTGTTTGTGTCATTGGATGAACATTTAGGTCATTTTCGTCCTCCCTAAACTTAATTTTGTCCAATTAGGGCTTCTAACCAATCTTGTGCATCCAATAGGTGTTTTTGTATCATTGGATGAACAGTTAGGTCATTTTCGTCCTCCCTAGGCTAATTTTTGTCCAATTAGGGTTTTTAACCTATCTTGTCCATCCAATAGGTGTTTTATGTCATTGGATGAACATTTAGGTCATTTTCGTCCTTCCTACACTTTATCTTGTCCAATTAGGGTTTCTAACCAATCTTGTGCATCCAATTGGTGTTTTTGTGTCATTGGATGAACATTTAGGTCATTTTCGTCCTCCCCACACCTAATCTTGTCCAATTAAGGTTTTTAACCAATCTTGTGCATCCAATAGGTGTTTTTGTGTCAGTGGATGAACATTTAGGTCATTTTCATCCTCCCTAGGCTTATGCTTGTCCAATTAGGGTTTCTAACCAATCTTGTGCATCCAATAGTTGTGTTTGTGTCATTGGATGAACATTTAGGTCATTTTCGTCCTCCCTAGGCTAATTCTTGTCCAATTAGCGTTTTTAACCTATCTTGTCCATCCAATAGGTGTTTTGTGTCATTGGATGAACATTTAGGTCATTTTTGTCTTCCCTACAGTTTATCTTGACCAATTAGGGTTTCTAACCAATCTTGTGCATCCAATTGGTGTTTTTGTGTCATTGGATGAACATTTAGGTCATTTTCGTCCTCCCTACACCTAATCTTGTCCAATTAGGGTTTTTAACCAATCTTGTGCATCCAATAGGTGTTTTTGTGTCAGTGGATGAACATTTAGGTCATTTTCGTCCTCCCTAGGCTTATGCTTGTCCAATTAGGGTTTCTAACCAATCTTGTGCATCCAATAGTTGTGTTTGTATCATTGGATGAACATTTAGGTCATTTTCGTCCTCCCTAGGCTAATTCTTGTCCAATTAGGGTTTTTAACATATCTTGTCCATCCAATAGGTGTTTTGTGTCATTGGATGAACATTTAGGTCATTTTCGTCTTCCCTACAGTTTATCTTGACCAATTAGGGTTTCTAACCAATCTTGTGCATCCAATACGTGTTTTTGTGTCATTGGTTGAGCAATTAGGTCATTTTCGTCCTCACTTAACTAATTCTTGTCCAATTAGGATTTTTGACCAATCTTGTGCATCCAATAGGAGTTTTTGTGTCATTGGATGAACAATTAGGTCATTTTCGTCCTCCATAGGCTAATTCTTGTCCAATTAGGGTTTTAAACCTATCTTTTCCACCCAATAGGTGTTTTGTGTCATTGGATGAATATTTAGGTCATTTTCGTCCTCCCTACTCTTAATCTTGTCCAATTAGGGTTTTTAACCAATCTTGTGCATCCAATAGGTGTTTTCTGTCATTGGACGAACATTTAGGTCATTTTCGTCCTCCCTACACTTTATCTTGTCCAATTAGGGTTTCTAACCAATCTTGTGCATCCAATTGGTGTTTTTGTGTCATTCGATGAACATTTAGGTCATTTTCGTCCTCCCTACACCTAATCTTGTCCAATTAGGGTTTTTAACCAATCTTGCGCATCCAATAGGTGTTTTTGTGTCAGTGGATGAACATTTAGGTCATTTTCATCCTCCCTAGGCTTATGCTTGTCCAATTAGGGTTTCTAACCAATCTTGTGCATCCAATAGTTGTGTTTGTGTCATTGGATGAACATTTAGGTCATTTTCGTCCTCCCTACTCTTAATCTTGTCCAATTAGGGTTTTTAACCAATCTTGTGCATCCAATAGGTGTTTTCTGTCATTGGATGAACATTTAGGTCATTTTCGTCCTCCCTAGGCTTATGCTTGTCCAATTAGGGTTTTAAACCAATCTTGTGGATCCAATAGGTGTTTTCTATCATTGGATGAACATTTAGGTCATTTTCGTCCTCCCTACACTTTATCTTGTCCAATTTGGGTTTCTAACCAATCTTGTGCATCCAATTGGTGTTTTTGTGTCATTGGATGAACATTTAGGTCATTTTCGTCCTCCCTACACCTAATCTTGTCCAATTAGGGTTTTTAACCAATCTTGTGCATCCAATAGGTGTTTTTGTGTCAGTGGATGAACATTTAGGTCATTTTCATCCTCCCTAGGCTTATGCTTGTCCAATTAGGGTTTCTAACCAATCTTGTGCATCCAATAGGTGTTTTGTGTCATTGGATGAATATTAAGGTCATTTTCGTCCTCCCTACTCTTAATCTTGTCCAATTAGGGTTTTTAACTAATCTTGTGCATCCAATAGGTGTTTTGTGTCATTGGATGAACATTTAGGTCATTTTCGTCCTCCCTACACTTTATCTTGTCCAATTAGGGTTTCTAACCAATCTTTTGCATCCAATTGGTGTTTTTGTGTCATTGGATGAACATTTAGGTCATTTTCGTCCTCCCTACACCTAATCTTGTCCAATTAGGGTTATTAACCAATCTTGTGCATCCAATAGGTGTTTTTGTGTCATTGGATGAACATTTAGGTCATTTTGGTCCTCCCCAAAGCTAATCTTGTCCAATTAGGGTTTTTAACCAATCTTGTGCATCCAATAGGTGTTTTTGTGTCAGTGGATGAACATTTAGGTCATTTTCATCCTCCCTAGGCTTATGCTTATCCAATTAGGGTTTCTAACCAATCTTGTGCATCCAATAGTTGTGTTTGTGTCATTGGATGAACATTTAGGTCATTTTCGTCCTCCTTATCCTTAATCTTGTCCAATTAGGGTTTCTAACCAATCTTGTCCATCCAATAGGTGTTTTTGTGTCATTGGATGAACAATTAAATCCTTTTCGTCCTCCCTAGGGTAATTCTTGTCCAATTAGGGTTTTTGACCTATCTTGTCCATCCAATAGGTGTTTTGTGTCATTGGATGAATATTTAGGTCATTTTCGTCCTCCCTACACTTAATCTTATCCAATTAGGGTTATTAACCAATCTTGTGCATCTAATAGGTGTTTTGTGTCATTGGATGAACAATTAGGCCATTTTCGTCTCCATAGGCTAATTCTTGTCCAATTAGGGTTTTTAACCAATCTTGTGCATCCAATAGGTGTTTTTGAGTCAGTGGATGAACATTTAGGTCATTTTCATCCTCCCTAGGCTTATGCTTGTCCAATTAGGGTTTCTAACCAATCTTGTGCATCCAATAGTTGTGTTTGTGTCATTGGATGAGCATTTAGGTCATTTTCGTCCTCCCTAAAATTAATCTTGTCCAATTAGGGCTTCTAACCAATATTGTGCATCTAATAGGTGTGTTTGTGTCATTGGATGAACATTTAGGTCATTTTCGTCCTCCCTACACTTAATCTTATCCAATTAGGGTTATTAACCAATCTTGTCCATCCAATAGGTGTTTTGTGTCATTGGATGAATATTTAGGTCATTTTTGTCTTCCCTACACTTTATCTTGCCCAATAAGGGTTTCTAACCAATCTTGTGCATCCAAAACGTGTTTTTGTGTCATTGGTTGAACAATTAGGTCATTTTCGTCCTCCCTTGGCTAATTCTTATCCAATTAGGGTTTTTAACCAATCTTCTGCATCCAATAGGTGTTTTTGTGTTATTGGATGAACAATTAGGCCATTTTCGTCTCCATAGGCTAATTCTTGTCCAATTAGGGTTTTTAACGTATCTTGTCCATCCCATAGGTGTTTTCTGTCATTGGATGAATATTTAGGTCATTTTCGTCCTCCCTACACTTAATCTTGTCCAATTAGGGTTATTAACCAATGTTGTGCATCCAATAGGTGTTTTTGTGTCATTGGATGAACAGTTAGGTCATTTTCGTCTTCCCTAGGCTAATTTTTGTCCAATTAGGGTTTTTAACCTATCTTGTCCATCCAATAGGTGTTTTATGTCATTGGATGAACATTTAGGTCATTTTCGTCCTTCCTACACTTTATCTTGTCCAATTAGGGTTATTAACCAATCTTGTCCATCCAATAGGTGTTTTGTGTCATTGGATGAACATTTAGGTCATTTTCGTCTTCCCTACACTTTATCTTGCCCAATAAGGGTTTCTAACCAATCTTGTGCATCCAATACGTGTTTTTGTGTCATTGGTTGAACAATTAGGTCATTTTCGTCCTCCCTTGGCTAATTCTTATCCAATTAGGGTTTTTAACCAATCTTGTGCATCCAATAGGTGTTTTTGTGTCATTGAATGAACAATTAGGTCATTTTCGTCCTCCATAGGCTAATTCTTGTCCAATTAGGGTTTTTAACCTATCTTGTCCATCCAATAGGTGTTTTGTGTCATTAGATGAATATTTAGGTTATTTTCGTCCTCCCTACACTTAATCTTATCCAATTAGGGTTATTAACCAATCTTGTGCATCCAATAGGTGTTTTGTGTCATTGGATGAACATTTAGGTCATCTTCGTCCTCCCTACACTTTATCTTGCCATTTAGGGTTTCTAACCAATCTTATGGATCCAATAGGTGTTTTTGTGTCGTTGGTTGAACAATTAGGTCATTTTCGTCCTCCCTAGGCTAATTCTTGTCCAATTAGGATTTTTAACCAATCTTGTGCATCCAATAGGAGTGTTTGTGTCATCGGATGAACAATTAGGTCATTTTCGTCCTTCCTAGGCTTATTCTTGTCCAATTAGGGTTTTTAACCAATCTTGTGCATCCAATAGGTGTTTTTGTGTCAGTGGTTGAACATTTAGGTCATTTTCATCCTCCCTAGGCTTATGCTTGTCCAATTAAGGTTTCTAACCAATCTTGTGCATCCAATAGTTGTGTTTGTGTCATTGGATGAACATTTAGGTCATTTTCGTCCTCCCTACACTTAATCTTATCCAATTAGGGTTATTAACCAATCTTGTGCATTCAATAGGTGTTTTTGTGTCATTGGATGAACATTTAGGTCATTTTGGTGCTCCCCACAGCTAATCTTGTCCAATTAGGGTTTTTAACCAATCATGTGCATCCAATAGGTGTTTTTGTGTCAGTGGATGAACATTTAGGTCATTTTCAGCCTCCCTAGGCTTATGCTTATCCAATTAGTGTTTCTAACCAATCTTGTGCATTCAATAGTTGTGTTTGTGTCATTGGATGAACATTTAGGTCATTTTCGTCCTCCTTATACTTAATCTTGTCCAATTAGGGTTTCTAACCAATCTTGTCCATCCAATAGGTGTTTTTGTGTCATTGGATGAACAATTAAATCCTTTTCGTCCTCCCTAGGCTAATTCTTGTCCAATTAGGGTTTTTGACCTATCTTGTCCATCCAATAGGTGTTTTGTGTCATTGGATGAACATTTAGGTCATTTTCGTCCTCCCTACACTTTATCTTGCCCATTTAGGGTTTTTAACCAATCTTGTGCATCCAATAGGTGTTTTTGTGTCAGTGGATGAACATTTAGGTCATTTTGATCCTCCCTAGGCTTATGCTTGTCCAATTAGGGTTTCTAACCAATCTTGTGCATCCAATAGTTGTGTTTGTGTCATTGGATGAACATTTAGGTCATTTTCGTCCTCCCTAAAATTAATCTTGTCCAATTAGGGTTTCTAACCAATATTGTGCATCTAATAGGTGTTTTTGTGTCATTGGATGAACAGTTAGGTCATTTTTGTCCTGCCTAGGCTAATTCTGGTCCAATTAGGGTTTTTAACCTATCTTGTCCATCCAATAGGTGTTTTGTGTAATTGGATGAATATTTAGGTCATTTCCGTCCTCCCTACACTTAATCTTATCCAATTAGGGTTATTAACCAATCTTGTGCATCCAATAGGTGTTTTGTGTCATTGGATGAACATTTAGGTCATTTTCGTCCTCTCTACACTTAATCTTATCCAATTAGGGTTATTAACCAATCTTGTGCATCCAATAGGTGTTTTTGTGTCATTGGATGAACATTTAGGTCATTTTGGTCCTCCCCAAAGCTAATCTTGTCCAATTAGGGTTTTTAACCAATCTTGTGCATCCAATAGGTGTTTTTGTGTCAGTGGATGAACATTTAGGTCATTTTCATCCTCCCTAGGCTTATGCTTATCCAATTAGGGTTTCTAACCAATCTTGTGCATCCAATAGGTGTTTTGTGTCATTGAATGAACATTTAGGTCATTTTCGTCTTCCCTACACTTTATCTTGCCCAATAAGGGTTTCTATCCAATCTTGTGCATCCAATACGTGTTTTTGTGTGATTGGTTGAACAATTAGGTCATTTTAGTCCTCCCTTGGCTAATTCTTATCCAATTAGGGTTTTTAACCAATCTTGTGCATCCAATAGGTGTTTTTGTGTCATTGGACGAACAATTAGGTCATTTTCGTCCTCCATAGGCTAATTCTTGTCCAATTAGGGTTTTTAAACTATCTTGTCCATCCAATAGGTGTTGTGTGTCATTGGATGAATATTTAGGTCATTTTCGTCCTCCCTACACTTAATCTTATCCAATTAGGGTTATTAACCAATCTTCTACATCCCATAGGTGTTTTGTGTCATTGGATGAACATTTAGGTCATTTTCGTCCTCCCTACACTTTATCTTGCCCAATTAGGGATTCTAACCAATCTTGTGCATCCAAAAGGTGTATTTGTGTCATTGGTTGAACAATTAGGTCATTTTCGTCCTCCCTTGGCTAATTCTTGTCCAATTAGGATTTTTAACCAATCTTGTGCATCCAATAGGAGTTTTTGTGTCATTGGATGAACAATTAGGTCATTTTCGTCCTCCCTCGGCTAATTCTTGTCCAATTAGGGTTTTTAACGAATCATGTGCATCCAATAGGTGTTTTGTGTCATTGGATGAATATTTGGGTCATTTTCGTCCTCCCTAGGCTTATGCTTGTCCAATTAGGGTTTCTAACCAATCTTGTGCATCCAATAGGTGTTTTGTGTCATTGGATGAATATTTAGGTCATCTTCGTCCTCCCTAGGCTTATGCTTGTCCAATTAGGGTTTCTAACCAATCTTGTGCATCCAATAGTTGTGTTTGTATCATTGGATGAACATTTAGGTCACTTTCGTCCTCCCTAGGCTAATTCTTGTCCAATTAGGGTTTTTAACCTATCTTGTCCATCCAATAGGTGTTTTATGTAATTGGATGAACATTTCGGTCATTTTCGTCCTTCCTACACTTTTACTTGCCCATTTAGGGTTTCTAACCAATCTAATGCATCCAATTAGGGTTTTTAACCAATCTTGCGCATCCAATAGGTGTTTTTGTGTCAGTGGATGAACATTTAGGTCATTTTCATCCTCCCTAGGCTTATACTTGTCCAATTAGGGATTCTAACCAATCTTGTGCATCTTATAGGTGTGTTTGTGTCATTCGATGAACAATTAGGTCATTTTCGTCCTCCCTAGGCTAATTCTTGTCCAATTAGGGTTTCTAACCAATCTTGTGCATCCAATAGTTGTGTTTGTGTCATTGGATGAATATTTAGGTCATTTTCGTCCTCCCTAGGCTAATTCTTGTCCAATTAGGGTTTTTAACCTATCTTGTCCATCCAATAGGTGTTTTGTGTCATTGGATGAACATTTAGGTCATTTTCGTCTTCCCTACAGTTTATCTTGACCAATTAGGGTTTCTAACCAATCTTGTGCATCCAATACGTGTTTTTGTGTCATTGGTTGAACAATTGGGTCATTTTCGTCCTCCCTTGGCTAATTCTTGTCCAATTAGGATTTTTAACCAATCTTCTCCATCCAATAGGAGTTTTTAGGTGTTTTTGTGTCATTGGTTGAACAATTAGGTCATTTTCGTCCTCCCTAGGCTAATTCTTGTCCGATTAGGGTTGTTAACCTATCTTGTCCATCCAATAGGTGTTTTATGTCATTGGATGAACATTTAGGTCATTTTCGTCCTTCCTACACTTTATCTTGTCCAATTAGGGATTCTAACCAATCTTGTGCATCCAATTGGTGTTTTTGTGTCTTTGGATGAACATTTAGGTCATATTCGTCCTCCCTACACCTAATCTAGTCCAATTAAGGTTTTTAACCAATCTTGTGCATCCAATACGTGTTTTTGTGTCAGTGGATGAACATTTAGGTCATTTTCATCCTCCCTAGGCTTATGCTTGTCCAATTAGGGTTTCTAACCAATCTTGTGCATCCAATAGTTGTGTTTGTGTCATTGGATGAACATTTAGGTCATTTTCGTCCTCCCTAAAATTAATCTTGTCCAATTAGGGTTTTTAACCAATATTGTGCATCCAATAGGTGTTTTGTGTCATTGGATGAATATTAAGGTCATTTTCGTCCTCCCTACTCTTAATCTTGTCCAATTAGGGTTTTTAACTAATCTTGTGCATCCAATAGGTGTTTTGTGTCATTGGATGAACATTTAGGTCATTTTCGTCCTCCCTACACTTTATCGTGTCCAATTAGGGTTTCTAACCAATCTTTTGCATCCAATTGGTGTTTTTGTGTCATTGGATGAACATTTAGGTCATTTTCGTCCTCCCTACACCTAATCTTGTCCAATTAGGGTTATTAACCAATCTTGTGCATCCAATAGGTGTTTTTGTGTCATTGGATGAACATTTAGGTCATTTTGGTCCTCCCCAAAGCTAATCTTGTCCAATTAGGGTTTTTAACCAATCTTGTGCATCCAATAGGTGTTTTTGTGTCAGTGGATGAACATTTAGGTCATTTTCATCCTCCCTAGGCTTATGCTTATCCAATTAGGGTTTCTAACCAATCTTGTGCATCCAATAGTTGTGTTTGTGTCATTGGATGAACATTTAGGTCATTTTCGTCCTCCTTATCCTTAATCTTGTCCAATTAGGGTTTCTAACCAATCTTGTCCATCCAATAGGTGTTTTTGTGTCATTGGATGAACAATTAAATCCTTTTCGTCCTCCCTAGGGTAATTCTTGTCCAATTAGGGTTTTTGACCTATCTTGTCCATCCAATAGGTGTTTTGTGTCATTGGATGAATATTTAGGTCATTTTCGTCCTCCCTACACTTAATCTTATCCAATTAGGGTTATTAACCAATCTTGTGCATCCAATAGGTGTTTTGTGTCATTGGATGAACATTTAGGTCATTTTCGTCCTCCCTACACTTTATCTTGCCCATTTAGGGTTTCTAACCAATCTTATGCATCCAATAGGTGTTTTTGTGTCATTGGTTGAACAATTAGGTCATTTTCGTCCTCCCTAGGCTAATTCCTGTCCAATTAGGGTTTTTAACCAATCTTGTGCATCCAATAGGTGTTTTGTGTCATTGGATGAATATTAAGGTCATTTTCGTCCTCCCTACTCTTAATCTTGTCCAATTAGGGTTTTTAACTAATCTTGTGCATCCAATAGGTGTTTTGTGTCATTGGATGAACATTTAGGTCATTTTCGTCCTCCCTACACTTTATCATGTCCAATTAGGGTTTCTAACCAATCTTTTGCATCCAATTCGTGTTTTTGTGTCATTGGATGAACATTTAGGTCATTTTCGTCCTCCCTACACCTAATCTTGTCCAATTAGGGTTTTTAACCAATCTTGTGCATCCAATAGGTGTTTTTGTGTCAGTGGATGAACATTTAGGTCATTTTCATCCTCCCTAGGCTTATGCTTGTCCAATTAGGGTTTCTAACCAATCTTGTGCATCCACTAGTTGTGTTTGTGTCATTGGATGAACATTTAGGTCATTTTCGTCCTCCCTAAACTTAATCTTGTCCAATTAGGGCTTCTAACCAATCTTGTGCATCCAATAGGTGTTTTTGTGTCATTGGATGAACAGTTAGGTCATTTTCGTCCTCCCTAGGCTAATTTTTGTCCAATTAGGGTTTTTAACCTATCTTGTCCATCCAATAGGTGTTTTATGTCATTGGATGAATATTTAGGTCATTTTCGTCCTTCCTACACTTTATCTTGTCCAATTAGGGTTTCTAACCAATCTTGTGCATCCAATTGGTGTTTTTGTGTCATTGGATGAACATTTAGGTCATTTTCGTCCTGCCTACACTTAATCTTATCCAATTAGGGTTAGTAACCAATCTTGTCCATCCAATACGTGTTTTGTGTCATTGGATGAACATTTAGGTCATTTTCGTCCTCCCTACACTTTATCTTGCCCAATTAGGGTTTCTAACCAATCTTGTGCATCCAATAGGTGTTTTTGTGTCATTGGTTGAACAATTAGGTCATTTTCGTCCTCCCTTGGCTAATTCTTGTCCAATTAGGATTTTTAACCAATCTTGTGCATCCAATAGGAGTTTTTGTGTCATTGGATGAACAATTAGGTCATTTTCGTCCTCCATAGGCTAATTCTTGTCCAATTAGGGTTTTTAACCTATCTTGTCCATCCAATAGGTGTTTTGTGTCATTGGATGAATATTTAGGTCATTTTCGTCCTCCCTACACTTAATGTTATCCAATTAGTGTTATTAACCAATCTTGTGCATCCAATAGGTGTTTTGTGTCATTGGATGAACATTTAGGTCATTTTCGTCCTCCCTACACTTTATCTTGCCCATTTAGGGTTTCTAACCAATCTTATGCATCCAATAGGTGTTTTTGTGTCATTGGTTGAACAATTAGGTCATTTTCATCCTCCCTAGGCTAATTCTTGTCCAATTAGGATGTTTAACTAATCTTGTGCATCCAATAGGAGTTTTTGTGTCATTGGATGAACAATTAGGTCATTTTCGTCCTCCCTAGGCTAATTCCTGTCCAATTAGGGTTTTTAACCAATCTTGTGCATCCAATAGGTGTTTTGTGTCATTGGGTGAATATTAAGGTCATTTTCGTCCTCCCTACTCTTAATCTTGTCCAATTAGGGTTTTTAACTAATCTTGTGCATCCAATAGGTGTTTTGTGTCATTGGATGAACATTTAGGTCATTTTCGTCCTCCCTACACTTTATCTTGTCCAATTAGGGTTTCTAACCAATCTTTTGCATCCAATTGGTGTTTTTGTGTCATTGGATGAACATTTAGGTCATTTTCGTCCTCCCTACACCTAATCTTGTCCAATTAGGGTTATTAACCAATCTTGTGCATCCAATAGGTGTTTTTGTGTCATTGGATGAACATTTAGGTCATTTTGGTCCTCCCCAAAGCTAATCTTGTCCAATTAGGGTTTTTAACCAATCTTGTGCATCCAATAGGTGTTTTTGTGTCAGTGGATGAACATTTAGGTCATTTTCATCCTCCCTAGGCTTATGCTTATCCAATTAGGGTTTCTAACCAATCTTGTGCATCCAATAGTTGTGTTTGTGTCATTGGATGAACATTTAGGTCATTTTCGTCCTCCTTATCCTTAATCTTGTCCAATTAGGGTTTCTAACCAATCTTGTCCATCCAATAGGTGTTTTTGTGTCATTGGATGAACAATTAAATCCTTTTCGTCCTCCCTAGGGTAATTCTTGTCCAATTAGGGTTTTTGACCTATCTTGTCCATCCAATAGGTGTTTTGTGTCATTGGATGAATATTTAGGTCATTTTCGTCCTCCCTACACTTAATCTTATCCAATTAGGGTTATCAACCAATCTTGTGCATCCAATAGGTGTTTTGTGTCATTGGATGAACATTTAGGTCATTTTCGTCCTCCCTACACTTTATCTTGCCCATTTAGGGTTTCTAACCAATCTTATGCATCCAATAGGTGTTTTTGTGTCATTGGTTGAACAATTAGGTCATTTTCATCCTCCCTAGGCTAATTCTTGTCCAATTAGGATGTTTAACTAATCTTGTGCATCCAATAGGAGTTTTTGTGTCATTGGATGAACAATTAGGTCATTTTCGTCCTCCCTAGGCTAATTCCTGTCCAATTAGGGTTTTTAACCAATCTTGTGCATCCAATAGGTGTTTTGTGTCATTGGATGAATATTAAGGTCATTTTCGTCCTTCCTACTCTTAATCTTGTCCAATTAGGGTTTTTAACTAATCTTGTGCATCCAATAGGTGTTTTGTGTCATTGGATGAACATTTAGGTCATTTTCGTCCTCCCTACACTTTATCTTGTCCAATTAGGGTTTCTAACCAATCTTTTGCATCCAATTGGTGTTTTTGTGTCATTGGATGAACATTTAGGTCATTTTGGTCCTCCCTACACCTAATCTTGTCCAATTAGGGTTTTTAACCAATCTTGTGCATCCAATAGGTGTTTTTGAGTCAGTGGACGAACATTTAGGTCATTTTCATCCTCCCTAGGCTTATGCTTGTCCAATTAGGGTTTCTAACCAATCTTGTGCATCCACTAGTTGTGTTTGTGTCATTGGATGAACATTTAGGTCATTTTCGTCCTCCCTAAACTTAATCTTGTCCAATTAGGGCTTCTAACCAATCTTGTGCATCCAATAGGTGTTTTTGTGTCATTGGATGAACAGTTAGGTCATTTTCGTCCTCCCTAGGCTAATATTTGTCCAATTAGGGTTTTTAACCTATCTTGTCCATCCAATAGGTGTTTTATGTCATTGGATGAACATTTAGGTCACTTTCGTCCTTCCTACACTTTATCTTGTCCAATTAGGGTTTCTAACCAATCTTGTGCATCCAATAGGTGTTTTTGTGTCATTGGTTGAACAATTAGGTCATTTTCGTCCTCCCTTTGCTAATTCTTGTCCAATTAGGATTTTTAACCAATCTTGTGCATCCAATAGGAGTTTTTTTGTCATTGGATAAACAATTAGGTCATTTTCGTCCTCCCTCAATTAGGGTTTCTAACCAATCTTGTGCATCCACTAGTTGTGTTTGTGTCATTGGATGAACATTTAGGTCATTTTCGTCCTCCCTAAACTTAATCTTGTCCAATTAGGGCTTCTAACCAATCTTGTGCATCCAATAGGTGTTTTTGTGTCATTGGATGAACAGTTAGGTCATTTTCGTCCTCCCTAGGCTAATTTTTGTCCAATTAGGGTTTTTAACCTATCTTGTCCATCCAATAGGTGTTTTATGTCATTGGATGAACATTTAGGTCATTTTCGTCCTCCCTAAACTTAATCTTGTCCAATTAGGGCTTCTAACCAATCTTGTGCATCCAATAGGTGTTTTTGTGTCATTGGATGAACAGTTAGGTCATTTTCGTCCTCCCTAGGCTAAATCTTGTCCAATTAGGGTTTTTAACCTATCTTGTCCATCCAATAGGTGTTTTATGTCATTGCATGAACATTTAGGTCATTTTCGTCCTTCCTACACTTTATCTTGTCCAATTAGGGTTTCTAACAAATCTTGTGCATCCAATTGGTGTTTTTATGTCATTGGATGAACATTTAGGTCATTTTCGTCCTCCCTACACTTAATCTTATCCAATTAGGGTTATTAACCAATCTTGTCCATCCAATAGGTGTTTTGTGTCATTGAATGAACATTTAGGTCATTTTCGCCTTCCCTACACTTTATCTTGCCCAATAAGGGTTTCTAACCAATCTTGTGCATCCAATACGTGTTTTTGTGTCATTGGTTGAACAATTAGGTCATTTTAGTCCTCCCTTGGCTAATTCTTATCCAATTAGGGTTTTTAACCAATCTTGTGCATCCAATAGGTGTTTTTGTGTCATTGGACGAACAATTAGGTCATTTTCGTCCTCCATAGGCTAATTCTTGTCCAATTAGGGCTTTTAAACTATCTTGTCCATCCAATAGGTGTTGTGTGTCATTGGATGAATATTTAGGTCATTTTCGTCCTCCCTACACTTAATCTTATCCAATTAGGGTTATTAACCAATCTTCTACATCCCATAGGTGTTTTGTGTCATTGGATGAACATTTAGGTCATTTTCGTCCTCCCTAAACTTTATCTTGCCCAATTAGGGTTTCTAACCAATCTTGTGCATCCAAAAGGTGTTTTTGTGTCATTGGTTGAACAATTAGGTCATTTTCGTCCTCCCTTGGCTAATTCTTGTCCAATTAGGATTTTTAACCAATCTTGTGCATCCAATAGGAGTTTTTGTGTCATTGGATGAACAAATAGGTCATTTTCGTCCTCCCTCGGCTAATTCTTGTCCAATTAGGGTTTTTAACGAATCATGTGCATCCAATAGGTGTTTTGTGTCATTGGATGAATATTTGGGTCATTTTCGTCCTCCCTAGGCTTATGCTTGTCCAATTAGTGTTTCTAACCAATCTTGTGCATCCAATAGGTGTTTTGTGTCATTGGATGAATATTTAGGTCATCTTCGTCCTCCCTAGGCTTATGCTTGTCCAATTAGGGTTTCTAACCAATCTTGTGCATCCAATAGTTGTGTTTGTATCATTGGATGAACATTTAGGTCACTTTCGTCCTCCCTAGGCTAATTCTTGTCCAATTAGGGTTTTTAACCTATCTTGTCCATCCAATAGGTGTTTTATGTAATTGGATTAACATTTCGGTCATTTTCGTCCTTCCTACACTTTATCTTGTCCAATTAGGGTTTCTAACCAATCTTGTGCATCCAATTGGTGTTTTTGTGTCATTGGATGAACATTTAGGTCATTTTCGTCCTCCCTACACCTAATCTTGTCCAATTAAGGTTTTTAACCAATCTTGTGCATCCAACTGGATGAACATTTACGTCATTTTCGTCCTCCCTACACCTAATCTTGTCCAATTAAGGTTTTTAACCAATCTTGTGCATCCAATAGGTGTTTTGTGTCATTGGATGAATATTTAGGTCATTTTCGTCCTCCCTAGGCTTATGCTTATCCAATTAGGGTTTCTAACCAATCTTGTGCATCCAATAGTTGTGTTTGTGTCATTGGATGAACATTTAGGTCATTTTCGTCCTCCCTAGCCTAATTCTTGACCAATTAGGGTTTTTAACCTATCTTGTCCATCCAATAGGTGTTTTGTGTCATTGGATGAACATTTAGGTCATTTTCATCCTTCCTACACTTTATCTTGTCCAATTAGGGTTTCTAACCAATCTTGTGCATCCAATTGGTGTTTTTGTGTCATTGGATGAACATTTAGGTCATTTTCGTCCTCCCTACACCTAATCTTGTCCAATTAAGGTTTTTAACCAATCTTGTGCATCCAATTGGTGTTTTTGTGTCATTGGATGAACATTTAGGTCATTTTCGTCCTCCCTAGGCTTATGCTTATTGAATTAGGGTTTCTAACCAATCTTATGCATCCAATAGTTGTGTTTGTGTGAGTGGATGAACATTTAGGTCATTTTCGTCCTCCCTAGGCTAATTCTTGTCCAATTAGGGTTTTTAACCTATCTTGTCCATCCAATAGGTGTTTTGTGTCATTGGATGAACATTTAGGTCATTTTCGTCTTCCCTACAGTTTATCTTGACCAATTAGGGTTTCTAACCAATCTTGTGCATCCAATACGTGTTTTTGTGTCATTGGTTGAACAATTAGGTCATTTTCGTCCTCCCTTAGCTAATTCTTGTCCAATTAGGATTTTTAACCAATCTTGTGCATCCAATAGGAGTTTTTGTGTCATTGGATGAACAATTAGGTCATTTTCGTCCTCCATAGGCTAATTCTTGTCCAATTAGGGTTTTTAACCTATCTTGTCCATCCAATAGGTGTTTTGTGTCATTGGATGAATATTTAGGTCATTTTCGTCCTCCCTAGGCTTATGCTTGTCCAATTAGGGTTTCTAACCAATCTTGTGCATCCAATAGTTGTGTTTGTATCATTGGATGAACATTTAGGTCACTTTCGTCCTCCCTAGGCTAATTCTTGTCCAATTAGGGTTTTTAACCTATCTTGTCCATCCAATAGGTGTTTTATGTAATTGGATGAACATTTCGGTCATTTTCATCCTTCCTACACTTTATCTTGTCCAATTAAGGTTTCTAACCAATCTTGTGCATCCAATTGGTGTTTTTGTGTCATTGGATGAACATTTAGGTCATTTTCGTCCTCCCTACACCTAATCTTGTCCAATTAAGGTTTTTAAGCAATCTTGTGCATCCAACTGGATGAACATTTACGTCATTTTCGTCCTCCCTACACCTAATCTTGTCCAATTAAGGTTTTTAACCAATCTTGTGCATCCAATAGGTGTTTTGTGTCATTGGATGAATATTTAGGTCATCTTCGTCCTCCTTAGGCTTATGCTTGTCCAATTAGGGTTTCTAACCAATCTTGTGCATCCAATAGTTGTGTTTGTATCATTGGATGAACATTTAGGTCACTTTCGTCCTCCCTAGGCTAATTCTTGTCCAATTAGGGTTTTTAACCTATCTTGTCCATCCAATAGGTGTTTTGTGTCATTGGATGAACATTTAGGTCATTTTCATCCTTCCTACACTTTATCTTGTCCAATTAGGGTTTCTAACCAATCTTGTGCATCCAATTGGTGTTTTTGTGTCATTGGATGAACATTTAGGTCATTTTCGTCCTCCCTACACTTAATCTTATCCAATTAGGGTTATTAACCAATCTTGTCCATCCAATAGGTGTTTTGTGTCATTGAATGAACATTTAGGTCATTTTCGTCTTCCCTACACTTTATCTTGCCCAATAAGGGTTTCTAACCAATCTTGTGCATCCAATACGTGTTTTTGTGTGATTGGTTGAACAATTAGGTCATTTTAGTCCTCCCTTGGCTAATTCTTATCCAATTAGGGTTTTTAACCAATCTTGTGCATCCAATAGGTGTTTTTGTGTCATTGGACGAACAATTAGGTCATTTTCGTCCTCCATAGGCTAATTCTTGTCCAATTAGGGTTTTTAAACTATCTTGTCCATCCAATAGGTGTTGTGTGTCATTGGATGAATATTTAGGTCATTTTCGTCCTCCCTACACTTAATCTTATCCAATTAGGGTTATTAACCAATCTTCTACATCCCATAGGTGTTTTGTGTCATTGGATGAACATTTAGGTCATTTTCGTCCTCCCTACACTTTATCTTGCCCAATTAGGGATTCTAACCAATCTTGTGCATCCAAAAGGTGTATTTGTGTCATTGGTTGAACAATTAGGTCATTTTCGTCCTCCCTTGGCTAATTCTTGTCCAATTAGGATTTTTAACCAATCTTGTGCATCCAATAGGAGTTTTTGTGTCATTGGATGAACAATTAGGTCATTTTCGTCCTCCCTCGGCTAATTCTTGTCCAATTAGGGTTTTTAACGAATCATGTGCATCCAATAGGTGTTTTGTGTCATTGGATGAATATTTGGGTCATTTTCGTCCTCCCTAGGCTTATGCTTGTCCAATTAGGGTTTCTAACCAATCTTGTGCATCCAATAGGTGTTTTGTGTCATTGGATGAATATTTAGGTCATCTTCGTCCTCCCTAGGCTTATGCTTGTCCAATTAGGGTTTCTAACCAATCTTGTGCATCCAATAGTTGTGTTTGTATCATTGGATGAACATTTAGGTCACTTTCGTCCTCCCTAGGCTAATTCTTGTCCAATTAGGGTTTTTAACCTATCTTGTCCATCCAATAGGTGTTTTATGTAATTGGATGAACATTTCGGTCATTTTCGTCCTTCCTACACTTTTACTTGCCCATTTAGGGTTTCTAACCAATCTAATGCATCCAATTAGGGTTTTTAACCAATCTTGCGCATCCAATAGGTGTTTTTGTGTCAGTGGATGAACATTTAGGTCATTTTCATCCTCCCTAGGCTTATACTTGTCCAATTAGGGATTCTAACCAATCTTGTGCATCTTATAGGTGTGTTTGTGTCATTCGATGAACAATTAGGTCATTTTCGTCCTCCCTAGGCTAATTCTTGTCCAATTAGGGTTTCTAACCAATCTTGTGCATCCAATAGTTGTGTTTGTGTCATTGGATGAATATTTAGGTCATTTTCGTCCTCCCTAGGCTAATTCTTGTCCAATTAGGGTTTTTAACCTATCTTGTCCATCCAATAGGTGTTTTGTGTCATTGGATGAACATTTAGGTCATTTTCGTCTTCCCTACAGTTTATCTTGACCAATTAGGGTTTCTAACCAATCTTGTGCATCCAATACGTGTTTTTGTGTCATTGGTTGAACAATTAGGTCATTTTCGTCCTCCCTTGGCTAATTCTTGTCCAATTAGGATTTTTAACCAATCTTGTGCATCCAATAGGAGTTTTTGTGTCATTGGATGAACAATTAGGTCATTTTCGTCCTCCCTCGGCTAATTCTTGTCCAATTAGGGTTTTTAACGAATCATGTGCATCCAATAGGTGTTTTGTGTCATTGGATGAATATTTGGGTCATTTTCGTCCTCCCTAGGCTTATGCTTGTCCAATTAGGGTTTCTAACCAATCTTGTGCATCCAATAGGTGTTTTGTGTCATTGGATGAATATTTAGGTCATCTTCGTCCTCCCTAGGCTTATGCTTGTCCAATTAGGGTTTCTAACCAATCTTGTGCATCCAATAGTTGTGTTTGTATCATTGGATGAACATTTAGGTCACTTTCGTCCTCCCTAGGCTAATTCTTGTCCAATTAGGGTTTTTAACCTATCTTGTCCATCCAATAGGTGTTTTATGTAATTGGATGAACATTTCGGTCATTTTCGTCCCTCCTACACTTTATCTTGTCCAATTAGGGTTTCTAACCAATCTTGTGCATCCAATTGGTGTTTTTGTGTCATTGGATGAACATTTAGGTCATTTTCGTCCTCCCTACACCTAATCTTGTCCAATTATGGTTTTTAAGCAATCTTGTGCATCCAACTGGATGAACATTTACGTCATTTTCGTCCTCCCTACACCTAATCTTGTCCAATTAAGGTTTTTAACCAATCTTGTGCATCCAATAGGTGTTTTGTGTCATTGGATGAATATTTAGGTCATCTTCGTCCTCCCTAGGCTTATGCTTGTCCAATTAGGGTTTCTAACCAATCTTGTGCATCCAATAGTTGTGTTTGTATCATTGGATGAACATTTAGGTCACTTTCGTCCTCCCTAGGCTAATTCTTGTCCAATTAGGGTTTTTAACCTATCTTGTCCATCCAATAGGTGTTTTGTGTCATTGGATGAACATTTAGGTCATTTTCATCCTTCCTACACTTTATCTTGTCCAATTAGGGTTTCTAACCAATCTTGTGCATCCAATTGGTGTTTTTGTGTCATTGGATGAACATTTAGGTCATTTTCGTCCTCCCTACACTTATTCTTATCCAATTAGGGTTATTAACCAATCTTGTCCATCCAATAGGTGTTTTGTGTCATTGAATGAACATTTAGGTCATTTTCGTCTTCCCTACACTTTATCTTGCCCAATAAGGGTTTCTAACCAATCTTGTGCATCCAATACGTGTTTTTGTGTCATTGGTTGAACAATTAGGTCATTTTAGTCCTCCCTTGGCTAATTCTTATCCAATTAGGGTTTTTAACCAATCTTGTGCATCCAATAGGTGTTTTTGTGTCATTGGACGAACAATTAGGTCATTTTCGTCCTCCATAGGCTAATTCTTGTCCAATTAGGGCTTTTAAACTATCTTGTCCATCCAATAGGTGTTGTGTGTCATTGGATGAATATTTAGGTCATTTTCGTCCTCCCTACACTTAATCTTATCCAATTAGGGTTATTAACCAATCTTCTACATCCCATAGGTGTTTTGTGTCATTGGATGAACATTTAGGTCATTTTCGTCCTCCCTACACTTTATCTTGCCCAATTAGGGTTTCTAACCAATCTTGTGCATCCAATAGGTGTTTTTGTGTCATTGGTTGAACAATTAGGTCATTTTCGTCCTCCCTTGGCTAATTCTTGTCCAATTAGGATTTTTAACCAATCTTGTGCATCCAATAGGAGTTTTTGTGTCATTGGATGAACAATTAGGTCATTTTGGTCCTCCCTACACCTAATCTTGTCCAATTAGGGTTTTTAACCAATCTTGTGCATCCAATAGGTGTTTTTGTGTCAGTGGATGAACATTTAGGTCATTTTCATCCTCCCTAGGCTTATGCTTGTCCAATTAGGGTTTCTAACCAATCTTGTGCATCCAATAGGTGTTTTTGTGTCATTGGATGAACAATTAGGTCATTTTCGTCCTCCCTACACTTAATCTTGTCCAATTAGGGTTTCTAACCAATCTTGTGCATCCAATAGGTGTTTTTGTGTCATTGGATGAACAATTAGGTCATTTTCGTCCTCCCTAGGCTAATTCTTGTCCAATTAGGGTTTTTAACCAATATTGTGCATCCAATAGGTGTTTTGTGTCATTTTATGAATATTTAGGTCATTTTCGTCCTCCCTACACTTAATCTTGTCCAATTAGGGTTTTTAACTAATCTTGTGCATCCAATAGGTGTTTTGTGTCATTGGATGAACATTTAGGTCATTTTCGTCCTCCCTACACTTTATCTTGTCCAATTAGGGTTTCTAACCAATCTTTTGCATCCAATTGGTGTTTTTGTGTCATTGGATGAACATTTAGGTCATTTTCGTCCTCCCTACACCTAATCTTGTCCAATTAGGGTTATTAACCAATCTTGTGCATCCAATAGGTGTTTTTGTGTCATTGGATGAACATTTAGGTCATTTTGGTCCTCCCCAAAGCTAATCTTGTCCAATTAGGGTTTTTAACCAATCTTGTGCATCCAATAGGTGTTTTTGTGTCAGTGGATGAACATTTAGGTCATTTTCATCCTCCCTAGGCTTATGCTTATCCAATTAGGGTTTCTAACCAATCTTGTGCATCCAATAGTTGTGTTTGTGTCATTGGATGAACATTTAGGTCATTTTCGTCCTCCTTATCCTTAATCTTGTCCAATTAGGGTTTCTAACCAATCTTGTCCATCCAATAGGTGTTTTTGTGTCATTGGATGAACAATTAAATCCTTTTCGTCCTCCCTAGGGTAATTCTTGTCCAATTAGGGTTTTTGACCTATCTTGTCCATCCAATAGGTGTTTTGTGTCATTGGATGAATATTTAGGTCATTTTCGTCCTCCCTACACTTAATCTTATCCAATTAGGGTTATTAACCAATCTTGTGCATCCAATAGGTGTTTTGTGTCATTGGATGAACATTTAGGTCATTTTCGTCCTCCCTACACTTTATCTTGCCCATTTAGGGTTTCTAACCAATCTTATGCATCCAATAGGTGTTTTTGTGTCATTGGTTGAACAATTAGGTCATTTTCGTCCTCCCTAGGCTAATTCCTGTCCAATTAGGGTTTTTAACCAATCTTGTGCATCCAATAGGTGTTTTGTGTCATTGGATGAATATTAAGGTCATTTTCGTCCTCCCTACTCTTAATCTTGTCCAATTAGGGTTTTTAACTAATCTTGTGCATCCAATAGGTGTTTTGTGTCATTGGATGAACATTTAGGTCATTTTCGTCCTCCCTACACTTTATCTTGCCCATTTAGGGTTTCTAACCAATCTTATGCATCCAATAGGTGTTTTTGTGTCATTGGTTGAACAATTAGGTCATTTTCGTCCTCCCTAGGCTAATTCTTGTCCAATTAGGATTTTTAACCAATCTTGTGCATCCAATAGGAGTTTTTGTGTCATTGGATGAACAATTAGGTCATTTTCGTCCTCCATAGGCTAATTCTTTTCCAATTAGGGTTTTTAACCTATCTTGTCCATCCAATAGGTGTTTTGTGTCATTGGATGAATATTTAGGTCATTTTCGTCCTCCCTACACTTAATCTTATCCAATTAGGGTTATTAACCAATCTTGTGCATCCAATAGGTGTTTTGTGTCATTGGATGAACATTTAGGTCATTTTCGTCCTCCCTACACTTTATCTTGCCATTTAGGGTTTCTAACCAATCTTATGGATCCAATAGGTGTTTTTGTGTCATTGGTTGAACAATTAGGTCATTTTCGTCCTCCCTAGGCTAATTCTTGTACAATTAGGATTTTTAACCAATCTTGTGCATCCAATAGGTGTTTTTGTGTCATTGGATGAACAATTAGGTCATTCTCGTCCTTCCTAGGCTTATTCTTGTCCAATAAGGGTTTTTAACCAATCTTGTGCATCCAATAGGTGTTTTTGTGTCAGTGGATGAACATTTAGGTCATTTTCATCCTACCTAGGCTTATACTTGTCCAATTAGGGTTTCTAACCAATCTTGTGCATCCACTAGTTGTGTTTGTGTCATTGGATGAACATTTAGGTCATTTTCGTCCTCCCTAAACTTAATCTTGTCCAATTAGGGCTTCTAACCAATCTTGTGCATCCAATAGGTGTTTTTGTGTCATTGGATGAACAGTTAGGTCATTTTCGTCCTCCCTAGGCTAATTTTTGTCCAATTAGGGTTTTTAACCTATCTTGTCCATCCAATAGGTGTTTTATGTCATTGGATGAACATTTAGGTCATTTTCGTCCTCCCTAAACTTAATCTTGTCCAATTAGGGCTTCTAACCAATCTTGTGCATCCAATAGGTGTTTTTGTGTCATTGGATGAACAGTTAGGTCATTTTCGTCCTCCCTAGGCTAAATCTTGTCCAATTAGGGTTTTTAACCTATCTTGTCCATCCAATAGGTGTTTTATGTCATTGCATGAACATTTAGGTCATTTTCGTCCTTCCTACACTTTATCTTGTCCAATTAGGGTTTCTAACAAATCTTGTGCATCCAATAGGTGTTTTTGTGTCAGTGGATGAACATTTAGGTCATTTTCGTCCTCCCTACACTTAATCTTATCCAATTAGGGTTATTAACCAATCTTGTCCATCCAATAGGTGTTTTGTGTCATTGAATGAACATTTAGGTCATTTTCGTCTTCCCTACACTTTATCTTGCCCAATAAGGGTTTCTAACCAATCTTGTGCATCCAATACGTGTTTTTGTGTGATTGGTTGAACAATTAGGTCATTTTAGTCCTCCCTTGGCTAATTCTTATCCAATTAGGGTTTTTAACCAATCTTGTGCATCCAATAGGTGTTTTTGTGTCATTGGACGAACCATTAGGTCATTTTCGTCCTCCATAGGCTAATTCTTGTCCAATTAGGGTTTTTAAACTATCTTGTCCATCCAATAGGTGTTGTGTGTCATTGGATGAATATTTAGGTCATTTTCGTCCTCCCTACACTTAATCTTATCCAATTAGGGTTATTAACCAATCTTCTACATCCCATAGGTGTTTTGTGTCATTGGATGAACATTTAGGTCATTTTCGTCCTCCCTACACTTTATCTTGCCCAATTAGGGATTCTAACCAATCTTGTGCATCCAAAAGGTGTATTTGTGTCATTGGTTGAACAATTAGGTCATTTTCGTCCTCCCTTGGCTAATTCTTGTCCAATTAGGATTTTTAACCAATCTTGTGCATCCAATAGGAGTTTTTGTCTCATTGGATGAACAATTAGGTCAATTTCGTCCTCCCTCGGCTAATTCTTGTCCAATTAGGGTTTTTAACGAATCATGTGCATCCAATAGGTGTTTCGTGTCATTGGATGAATATTTGGGTCATTTTCGTCCTCCCTAGGCTTATGCTTGTCCAATTAGGGTTTCTAACCAATCTTGTGCATCCAATAGGTGTTTTGTGTCATTGGATGAATATTTAGGTCATCTTCGTCCTCCCTAGGCTTATGCTTGTCCAATTAGGGTTTCTAACCAATCTTGTGCATCCAATAGTTGTGTTTGTATCATTGGATGAACATTTAGGTCACTTTCGTCCTCCCTAGGCTAATTCTTGTCCAATTAGGGTTTTTAACCTATCTTGTCCATCCAATAGGTGTTTTATGTAATTGGATGAACATTTCGGTCATTTTCGTCCTTCCTACACTTTTACTTGCCCATTTAGGGTTTCTAACCAATCTAATGCATCCAATTAGGGTTTTTAACCAATCTTGCGCATCCAATAGGTGTTTTTGTGTCAGTGGATGAACATTTAGGTCATTTTCATCCTCCCTAGGCTTATACTTGTCCAATTAGGGATTCTAACCAATCTTGTGCATCTTATAGGTGTGTTTGTGTCATTCGATGAACAATTAGGTCATTTTCGTCCTCCCTAGGCTAATTCTTGTCCAATTAGGGTTTCTAACCAATCTTGTGCATCCAATAGTTGTGTTTGTGTCATTGGATGAATATTTAGGTCATTTTCGACCTCCCTAGGCTAATTCTTGTCCAATTAGGGTTTTTAACCTATCTTGTCCATCCAATAGGTGTTTTGTGTCATTGGATGAACATTTAGGTCATTTTCGTCTTCCCTACAGTTTATCTTGACCAATTAGGGTTTCTAACCAATCTTGTGCATCCAATACGTGTTTTTGTGTCATTGGTTGAACAATTGGGTCATTTTCGTCCTCCCTTGGCTAATACTTGTCCAATTAGGATTTTTAACCAATCTTCTCCATCCAATAGGAGTTTTTAGGTGTTTTTGTGTCATTGGTTGAACAATTAGGTCATTTTCGTCCTCTCTAGGCTAATTCTTGTCCGATTAGGGTTGTTAACCTATCTTGTCCATCCAATAGGTGTTTTATGTCATTGGATGAACATTTAGGTCATT
Organism: Cicer judaicum; assembly: GCA_037974835.1. Lineage (NCBI taxonomy): Eukaryota > Viridiplantae > Streptophyta > Magnoliopsida > Fabales > Fabaceae > Cicer > Cicer judaicum. The sequence goes on from JBBPBS010000177.1 coordinate 254,448, forward strand.
TTCGTCCTTCCTACACTTTATCTTGTCCAATTAGGGATTCTAACCAATCTTGTGCATCCAATTGGTGTTTTTGTGTCTTTGGATGAACATTTAGGTCATATTCGTCCTCCCTACACCTAATCTTGTCCAATTAAGGTTTTTAACCGATCTTGTGCATCCAATACGTGTTTTTGTGTTAGTGGATGAACATTTAGGTCATTTTCATCCTCCCTAGACTTATGCTTGTCCAATTAGGGTTTCTAACCAATCTTGTGCATCCAATAGTTGTGTTTGTGTCATTGGATGAATATTTAGGTCATTTTCGTCCTCCCTAAACTTAATCTTGTCCAAATAGGGCTTCTAACCAATCTTGTGCATCCAATAGGTGTTTTTGTGTCATTGGATGAACAATTAGGTCATTTTCGTCCTCCCTAGGCTAATTCTTGGCCAATTAGGGTTTTAACATATCTTGTCCATCCAATAGGTGTTTTGTGTCAATGGATGAATATTTAGGTCATTTTCGTCCTCCCTACACTTAATCTTATCCAATTAGGGTTATTAACCAATCTTGTCCATCCAATAGGTGTTTTGTGTCATCGGATGAACATTTAGGTCATTTTCGTCCTCCCTTGGCTAATTCTTGTCCAATTAGGGTTTTTAACCAATCTTGTATCCAATAGGGTTTTTGTGTCATTGGATGAACAATTAGGTCATTTTCGTCCTCCCTAGGCTAATTCTTGTCCAATTAGGGTTTTTAACCAATCTTGTGCATCCAATAGGTGTTTTGTGTCATTGGATGAATATTTAGGTCATTTTCGTCCTCCCTACTCTTAATCTTGTCCGATTAGGGTTTTTAACCAATTTGTGCATCCAATAGGTCTTTTGTGTCATTGGATGAACATTTAGGTCATTTTCGTCCTCCCTACACCTAATCTTGTCCAATTAAGGTTTTTAAGCAATCTTGTGCATCCAACTGGATGAACATTTACGTCATTTTCGTCCTCCCTACACCTAATCTTGTCCAATTAAGGTTTTTAACCAATCTTGTGCATCCAATAGGTGTTTTGTGTCATTGGATGAATATTTAGGTCATTTTCGTCCTCCCTAGGCTTATGCTTATCCAATTAGGGTTTCTAACCAATCTTGTGCATCCAATAGTTGTGGTTGTGTCATTGGATGAACATTTAGGTCATTTTCGTCCTCCCTAGCCTATTTCTTGACCAATTAGGGTTTTTAACCTATCTTGTCCATCCAATAGGTGTTTTGTGTCATTGGATGAACATTTAGGTCATTTTCATCCTTCCTACACTTTATCTTGTCCAATTAGGGTTTCTAACCAATCTTGTGCATCCAATTGGTGTTTTTGTGTCATTGGATGAACATTTAGGTCATTTTCGTCCTCCCTACACTTAATCTTATCCAATTAGGGTTATTAACCAATCTTGTCCATCCAATAGGTGTTTTGTGTCATTGAATGAACATTTAGGTCATTTTCGTCTTCCCTACACTTTATCTTGCCCAATAAGGGTTTCTAACCAATCTTGTGCATCCAATACGTGTTTTTGTGTCATTGGTTGAACAATTAGGTCATTTTAGTCCTCCCTTGGCTAATTCTTATCCAATTAGGGTTTTTAACCAATCTTGTGCATCCAATAGGTGTTTTTGTGTCATTGGACGAACAATTAGGTCATTTTCGTCCTCCATAGGCTAATTCTTGTCCAATTAGGGTTTTTAAACTATCTTGTCCATCCAATAGGTGTTGTGTGTCATTGGATGAATATTTAGGTCATTTTCGTCCTCCCTACACTTAATCTTATCCAATTAGGGTTATTAACCAATCTTCTACATCCCAATAGGTGTTTTTGTGTCATTGGTTGAACAATTAGGTCATTTTCGTCCTCCCTTGGCTAATTCTTGTCCAATTAGGATTTTTAACCAATCTTGTGCATCCAATAGGAGTTTTTGTGTCATTGGATGAACAATTAGGTCATTTTCGTCCTCCCTCGGCTAATTCTTGTCCAATTAAGGTTTTTAACGAATCATGTGCATCCAATAGGTGTTTTGTGTCATTGGATGAATATTTGGGTCATTTTCGTCCTCCCTAGGCTTATGCTTTTCCAATTAGGGTTTCTAACCAATCTTGTGCATCCAATAGGTGTTTTGTGTCATTGGATGAATATTTAGGTCATCTTCGTCCTCCCTAGGCTTATGCTTGTCCAATTAGGGTTTCTAACCAATCTTGTGCATCCAATAGTTGTGTTTGTATCATTGGATGAACATTTAGGTCACTTTCGTCCTCCCTAGGCTAATTCTTGTCCAATTAGGGTTTTTAACCTATCTTGTCCATCCAATAGGTGTTTTATGTAATTGGATGAACATTTCGGTCATTTTCGTCCCTCCTACACTTTATCTTGTCCAATTAGGGTTTCTAACCAATCTTGTGCATCCAATTGGTGTTTTTGTGTCATTGGATGAACATTTAGGTCATTTTCGTCCTCCCTACACCTAATCTTGTCCAATTATGGTTTTTAAGCAATCTTGTGCATCCAACTGGATGAACATTTACGTCATTTTCGTCCTCCCTACACCTAATCTTGTCCAATTAAGGTTTTTAACCAATCTTGTGCATCCAATAGGTGTTTTGTGTCATTGGATGAATATTTAGGTCATTTTCGTCCTCCCTAGGCTTATGCTTATCCAATTAGGGTTTCTAACCAATCTTGTGCATCCAATAGTTGTGTTTGTGTCATTGGATGAACATTTAGGTCATTTTCGTCCTCCCTAGCCTAATTCTTGACCAATTAGGGTTTTTAACCAATCTTGTCCATCCAATAGGTGTTTTGTGTCATTGGATGAACATTTAGGTCATTTTCGTCTTCCTTACAGTTTATCTTGACCAATTAGGGTTTCTAACCAATCTTGGGCATCCAATACGTGTTTTTGTGTCATTGGTTGAGCAATTAGGTCATTTTCGTCCCCCCTTGTCTCATTCTTGTCCAATTAGGATTTTTAACCAATCTTTTGCATCCAATAGGAGTTTTTGTGTCATTGGATGAATATTTAGGTCATTTTCGTCCTCCCTACACTTAATCTTATCCAATTAGGGTTATTAACCAATCTTTTGCATCCAATAGGTGTTTTGTGTCATTGGATGAACATTTAGGTCATTTTCGTCCTCCCTACACTTTATCTTGCCCAATTAATGTTTCTAACCAATCTTGTGCATCCAATAGGTGTTTTTGTGTCATTGGTTGAACAATTAGGTCATTTTCGTCCTCCCTTGGCTAATTCTTCTCCAATTAGGATTTTTTACAATTCTTGTGCATCCAATAGGTGTTTTTGTGTCATTGGATGAAGAATTAGGTCATTTTCGTCCTCCCTAGGCTAATTCTTGTCCAATTAGGGTTTTTAACCAATCTTGTGCATCCAATAGGTGTATTGTGTCATTGGATGAATATTTAGGTCATTTTCGTCCTTCCTAGGCTTATTCTTGTCCAATTAGGGTTTCTAACCAATCTTGTGCATCCACTAGTTGTGTTTGTGTCATTGGATGAACATTTAGGTCATTTTCGTCCTCCCTAAACTTAATCTTGTCCAATTAGGGCTTCTAACCAATCTTGTGCATCCAATAGGTGTTTTTGTGTCATTGGATGAACAGTTAGGTCATTTTCGTCCTCCCTAGGCTAATTTTTGTCCAATTAGGGTTTTTAACCTATCTTGTCCATCCAATAGGTGTTTTATGTCATTGGATGAATATTTAGGTCATTTTCGTCCTTCCTACACTTTATCTTTTCCAATTAGGGTTTCTAACCAATCTTGTGCATCCAATTGGTGTTTTCTGTCATCGGATGAACATTTAGGTCATTTTCGTCCTCCCTACACTTTATCTTGTCCAATTAAGGTTTCTAACCAATCTTGTACATCCAATTGCTGTTTTTGTGTCATTGGATGAACATTTAGGTCATTTTCGTCCTCCGTACACCTAATCTTGTCCAATTAGGGTTTTTAACCAATCTTGTGCATCCAATAGATGTTTTTTGTATCAATGGATGAACATTTAGGTCATTTTCATCCTCCTTAGGCTTATGCTTGTCCAATTAGGGTTTCTAACCAATCTTGTGCATCCAATAGTTGTGTTTGTGTCATTGGATGAACATTTAGGTCATTTTCGTCCTCCCTACGCTAATTCTTGTCCAATTAGGGTTTTTAACCTATCTTGTCCATCCAATAGGTGTTTTGTGTCATTGGATGAATATTTAGGTCATTTTCGTCCTCCCTACACTTAATCTTATCCAATTAGGGTTATTAACCAATCTTGTGCATCCAATAGTTGTGTTTGTGTCATTGGATGAACATTTAGGTCATTTTCGTCCTCCCTAAAATTAATCTTGTCCAATTAGGGCTTCTAACCAATATTGTGCATCTAATAGGTGTTTTTGTGTCTTTGGATGAACAGTTAGGTCATTTTCGTCCTGCCTAGGCTAATTCTGGTCCAATTAGGGTTTTTAACCTATCTTGTCCATCCAATAGGTGTTTTGTGTAATTGGATGAATATTTAGGTGATTTCCGTCCTCCCTACACTTAATCTTATCCAATTAGGGTTATTAACCAATCTTGTGCATCCAATAGGTGTTTTGTGTCATTTGATGAACATTTAGGTCATTTTCGTCCTTCCTACACTTTATCTTGTCCAATTAGGGTTTTTAACCAATCTTGTGCATCCAATTGGTGTTTTTGTGTCATTGGATGAACATTTAGGTCATTTTGGTCCTCCCTACACCTAATCTTGTCCAATTAGGGTTTTTAACCAATCTTGTGCATCCAATAGGTGTTTTTGAGTCAGTGGATGAACATTTAGGTCATTTTCATCCTCCCTAGGCTTATGCTTGTCCAATTAGGGTTTCTAACCAATCTTGTGCATCCAATAGTTGTGTTTGTGTCATTGGATGAACATTTAGGTCATTTTCGTCCTCCCTAAAATTAATCTTGTCCAATTAGGGCTTCTAACCAATATTGTGCATCTAATAGGTGTTTTTGTGTCATTGGATGAACAGTTAGGTCATTTTTGTCCTGCCTAGGCTAATTCTGGTCCAATTAGGGTTTTTAACCTATCTTGTCCATCCAATAGGTGTTTTGTGTCATTGGATGAACATTTAGGTCATTTTCGTCCTCCCTACACTTAATCTTATCCAATTAGGGTTATTAACCAATCTTGTGCATCCCATAGCTGTTTTTGTGTCATTGGATGAACATTTAGGTCATTTTGGTCCTCCCCAAAGCTAATCTTGTCCAATTAGGGTTTTTAACCAATCTTGTGCATCCAATAGGTGTTTTTGTGTCAGTGGATGAACATTTAGGTCATTTTCATCCTCCCTAGGCTTATGCTTATCCAATTAGGGTTTCTAACCAATCTTGTGCATCCAATAGTTGTGTTTGTGTCATTGGATGAACATTTAGGTCATTTTCGTCCTCCTTATACTTAATCTTGTCCAATTAGGGTTTCTAACCAATCTTGTCCATCCAATAGGTGTTTTTGTGTCATTGGATGAACAATTAAATCCTTTTCGTCCTCCCTAGGGTAATTCTTGTCCAATTAGGGTTTTTGACCTATCTTGTCCATCCAATAGGTGTTTTGTGTCATTGGATGAATATTTAGGTCATTTTCGTCCTCCCTACACTTAATCTTATCCAATTAGGGTTATTAACCAATCTTGTGCATCCAATAGGTGTTTTGTGTCATTGGATGAACATTTAGGTCATTTTCGTCCTCCCTACACTTTATCTTGCCCATTTAGGGTTTCTAACCAATCTTACGCATCCAATAAGTGTTTTTGTGTCATTGGTTGAACAATTAGGTCATTTTCGTCCTCCCTAGGCTAGTTCTTGTCCAATTAGGATGTTTAACCAATCTTGTGCATCCAATAGGAGTTTTTGTGTCATTGGATGAACAATTAGGTCATTTTCGTCCTCCCTAGGCTAATTCCTGTCCAATTAGGGTTTTTAACCAATCTTGTGCATCCAATAGGTGTTTTGTGTCATTGGATGAATATTAAGGTCATTT
>JBBPBS010000177.1:260655-273103 GCA_037974835.1 Cicer judaicum
GTGTTTTTGTGTCATTGGTTGAACAATTAGGTCATTTTCGTCCTCCCTAGGCTAGTTCTTGTCCAATTAGGATGTTTAACCAATCTTGTGCATCCAATAGGAGTTTTTGTGTCATTGGATGAACAATTAGGTCATTTTCGTCCTCCCTAGGCTAATTCCTGTCCAATTAGGGTTTTTAACCAATCTTGTGCATCCAATAGGTGTTTTGTGTCATTGGATGAATATTAAGGTCATTTCCGTCCTTCCTACTCTTAATCTTGTCCAATTAGGGTTTTTAACTAATCTTGTGCATCCAATAGGTGTTTTGTGTCATTGGATGAACATTTAGGTCATTTTCGTCCTCCCTACACTTTATCATGTCCAATTAGGGTTTCTAACCAATCTTTTGCATCCAATTCGTGTTTTTGTGTCATTGGATGAACATTTAGGTCATTTTCGTCCTCCCTACACCTAATCTTGTCCAATTAGGGTTTTTAACCAATCTTGTGCATCCAATAGGTGTTTTTGTGTCATTGGATGAACATTTAGGTCATTTTCATCCTCCCTAGGCTTATGCTTGTCCAATTAGGGTTTCTAACCAATCTTGTGCATCCACTAGTTGTGTTTGTGTCATTGGATGAACATTTAGGTCATTTTCGTCCTCCCTAAACTTAATTTTGTCCAATTAGGGCTTCTAAACAATCTTGTGCATCCTATAGGTGTTTTTGTATCATTGGATGAATAGTTAGGTCATTTTCGTTCTCCCTAGGCTAATTTTTGTCCAATTAGGGTTTTTAACCTATCTTGTCCATCCAATAGGTGTTTTATGTCATTGGATGAACATTTAGGTCATTTTCGTCCTTCCTACACTTTATCTTGTCCAATTAGGGTTTCTAACCAATCTTGTGCATCCAATTGGTGTTTTTGTGTCATTGGATGAACATTTAGGTCATTTTCGTCCTCCCTACACTTAATCTTATCCAATTAGGGTTATTAACCAATCTTGTCCATCCAATACGTGTTTTGTGTCATTGGATGAACATCTAGGTCATTTTCGTCCTCCCTACACTTTATCTTGCCCAATTAGGGTTTCTAACCAATCTTGTGCATCCAATAGGTGTTTTTGTGTCATTGGTTGAACAATTAGGTCATTTTCGTCCTCCCTTGGCTAATTCTTGTCCAATTAGGATTTTTAACCAATCTTGTGCATCCAATAGGAGTTTTTGTGTCATTGGATGAACAATTAGGTCATTTTGGTCCTCCCTACACCTAATCTTGTCCAATTAGGGTTTTTAACCAATCTTGTGCATCCAATAGGTGTTTTTGTGTCAGTGGATGAACATTTACGTCATTTTCATCCTCCCTAGGCTTATGCTTGTCCAATTAGGGTTTCTAACCAATCTTGTGCATCCAATAATTGTGTTTGTGTCATTGGATGAACATTTAGGTCATTTTCGTCCTCCCTAAAATTAATCTTGTCCAATTAGGGTTTTTAACCAATATTGTGCATCCAATAGGTGTTTTGTGTCATTGGATGAATATTAAGGTCATTTTCGTCCTCCCTACTCTTAATCTTGTCCAATTAGGGTTTTTAACTAATCTTGTGCATCCAATAGGTGTTTTGTGTCATTCGATGAACATTTAGGTCATTTTCGTCCTCCCTACACTTTATCTTGTCCAATTAGGGTTTCTAACCAATCTTTTGCATCCAATTGGTGTTTTTGTGTCATTGGATGAACATTTAGGTCATTTTCGTCCTCCCTACACCTAATCTTGTCCAATTAGGGTTATTAACCAATCTTGTGCATCCAATAGGTGTTTTTGTGTCATTGGATGAACATTTAGGTCATTTTGGTCCTCCCCAAAGCTAATCTTGTCCAATTAGGGTTTTTAACCAATCTTGTGCATCCAATAGGTGTTTTTGTGTCAGTGGATGAACATTTAGGTCATTTTCATCCTCCCTAGGCTTATGCTTATCCAATTAGGGTTTCTAACCAATCTTGTGCATCCAATAGTTGTGTTTGTGTCATTGGATGAACATTTAGGTCATTTTCGTCCTCCTTATCCTTAATCTTGTCCAATTAGGGTTTCTAACCAATCTTGTCCATCCAATAGGTGTTTTTGTGTCATTGGATGAACAATTAAATCCTTTTCGTCCTCCCTAGAGTAATTCTTGTCCAATTAGGGTTTTTGACCTATCTTGTCCATCCAATAGGTGTTTTCTGTCATTGGATGAATATTTAGGTCATTTTCGTCCTCCCTACACTTAATCTTATCCAATTAGGGTTATTAACCAATCTTGTGCATCCAATAGGTGTTTTGTGTCATTGGATGAACATTTAGGTCATTTTCGTCCTCCCTACACTTTATCTTGCCCATTTAGGGTTTCTAACCAATCTTATGCATCCAATAGGTGTTTTTGTGTCATTGGTTGAACAATTAGGTCATTTTCATCCTCCCTAGGCTAATTCTTGTCCAATTAGGATGTTTAACTAATCTTGTGCATCCAATAGGAGTTTTTGTGTCATTGGATGAACAATTAGGTCATTTTCGTCCTCCCTAGGCTAATTCCTGTCCAATTAGGGTTTTTAACCAATCTTGTGCATCCAATAGGTGTTTTGTGTCATTGGGTGAATATTAAGGTCATTTTCGTCCTCCCTACTCTTAATCTTGTCCAATTAGGGTTTTTAACTAATCTTGTGCATCCAATAGGTGTTTTGTGTCATTGGATGAACATTTAGGTCATTTTCGTCCTCCCTACACTTTATCTTGTCCAATTAGGGTTTCTAACCAATCTTTTGCATCCAATTGGTGTTTTTGTGTCATTGGATGAACATTTAGGTCATTTTCGTCCTCCCTACACCTAATCTTGTCCAATTAGGGTTTTTAACCAATCTTGTGCATCCAATAGGTGTTTTTGTGTCAGTGGATGAACATTTAGGTCATTTTCATCCTCCCTAGGCTTATGCTTGTCCAATTAGGGTTTCTAACCAATCTTGTGCATCCACTAGTTGTGTTTGTGTCATTGGATGAACATTTAGGTCATTTTTGTCCTCCCTAAACTTAATCTTGTCCAATTAGGGCTTCTAACCAATCTTGTGCATCCAATAGGTGTTTTTGTGTCATTGGATGAACAGTTAGGTCATTTTCGTCCTCCCTAGGCTAATTTTTGTCCAATTAGGGTTTTTAACCTATCGTGTCCATCCAATAGGTGTTTTATGTCATTGGATGAACATTTAGGTCACTTTCGTCCTTCCTACACTTTATCTTGTCCAATTAGGGTTTCTAACCAATCTTGTGCATCCAATAGGTGTTTTTGTGTCATTGGTTGAACAATTAGGTCATTTTCGTCCTCCCTTTGCTAATTCTTGTCCAATTAGGATTTTTAACCAATCTTGTGCATCCAATAGGAGTTTTTTTGTCATTGGATAAACAAGTAGGTCATTTTCGTCCTCCCTCAACTAATTCTTGTCCAATTAGGGTTTTTATCGAATCTTGTGTATCCAATAGGTGTTTTGTGTCATTGGATGAATATTTAGGTCATTTTCGTCCTCCCTAGGCTTATGCTTGTCCAATTAGGGTTTCTAACCAATCTTGTGCATCCAATAGTTGTGTTTGTATCATTGGATGAACATTTAGGTCACTTTCGTCCTCCCTAGGCTAATTCTTGTCCAATTAGGGTTTTTAACCTATCTTGTCCATCCAATAGGTGTTTTGTGTCATTGGATGAACATTTAGGTCATTTTCGTCTTCCCTACAGTTTATCTTGACCAATTAGGGTTTCTAACCAATCTTGTGCATCCAATACGTGTTTTTGTGTCATTGGTTGAACAATTAGGTCATTTTCGTCCTCCCTTGGCTAATTAATGTTCAATTAGGGCTTCTAACCAATCTTATGCATCCAATAGGTGTTTTTGTGTCGTTGGATGAACAGTTAGGTCATTTTCGTCCTCCCTAGGCTAATTCTTGTCCAATTAGGGTTTTTAACCTATCTTGTCCGTCGAATAGGTGATTTATGTAATTGGATGAACATTTAGGTCATTTTCGTCCTTCCTTCACTTTATCTTGTCCAATTAGGGTTTCTAACCAATCTTGTGCATCCAATTGGTGTTTTTGTGTCATTGGATGAACATTTAGGTCATTTTCGTCCTCCCTACACCTAATCTTGTCCAATTAAGGTTTTTAAGCAATCTTGTGCATCCAATTGGATGAACATTTACGTCATTTTCGTCCTCCCTACACTTAATCTTTACCAATTAGGGTTATTAACCAATCTTATCCATCCAATAGGTGTTTTGTGTCATTGGATGAACATTTAGGTCATTTTCGTCTTCCCTACACTTTATCTTGCCCAATAAGGGTTTCTAACCAATCTTTTGCATCCAATACGTGTTTTTGTGTCATTGGTTGAACAATTAGGTCATTTTCGTCCTCCCTTGGCTAATTCTTATCCAATTAGGGTTTTTAACCAATCTTGTGCATCCAATAGGTGTTTTTGTGTCATTAGATGAACAATTAGGTCATTTTCGTCCTCCCTAGGCTAATTCTTGTCCAATTAGGGTTTTAAACCAATCTTGTGCATCCAATAGGTGTATTGTGTCATTGGATGAATATTTAGGTCATTTTCGTCCTCCCTACACTTAATCTTGTCCAATTAGGGTTATTAACCAATCTTGTGCATCCAATAGGTGTTTTGTTCCATTGGATGAACATTTAGGTCATTTTCGTCCTCCCTACCCGTTATCTTGCCATTTAGGGTTTCTAACCAATCTTATTGATCCAATAGGTGTTTTTGTGTCATTGGTTGAACAATTAGGTCATTTTCGTCCTCCCTAGGCTAATTCTTGTCCAATTAGGATTTTTAACCAATCTTGTGCATCCAATAGGTGTTTTTGTGTCATTGGATGAACAATTAGGTCATTCTCGTCCTTCCTAGGCTTATTCTTGTCCAATTAGGGTTTTTAACCAATCTTGTGCATCCAATAGGTGTTTTTGTGTCAGTGGATGAACATTTAGGTCATTTTCATCCTCCCTAGGCTTATGCTTGTCCAATTAGGGTTTCTAACCAATCTTGTGCATCCACTAGTTGTGTTTGTGTCATTGGATGAACATTTAGGTCATTTTCGTCCTCCCTACACTTTATCTTGCCCAATTAGGGATTCTAACCAATCTTGTGCATCCAAAAGGTGTATTTGTGTCATTGGTTGAACAATTAGGTCATTTTCGTCCTCCCTTGGCTAATTCTTGTCCAATTAGGATTTTTAACCAATCTTGTGCATCCAATAGGAGTTTTTGTGTCATTGGATGAACAATTAGGTCATTTTCGTCCTCCCTCGGCTAATTCTTGTCCAATTAGGGTTTTTAACGAATCATGTGCATCCAATAGGTGTTTCGTGTCATTGGATGAATATTTGGGTCATTTTCGTCCTCCCTAGGCTTATGCTTGTCCAATTAGGGTTTCTAACCAATCTTGTGCATCCAATAGGTGTTTTGTGTCATTGGATGAATATTTAGGTCATCTTCGTCCTCCCTAGGCTTATGCTTGTCCAATTAGGGTTTCTAACCAATCTTGTGCATCCAATAGTTGTGTTTGTATCATTGGATGAACATTTAGGTCACTTTCGTCCTCCCTAGGCTAATTCTTGTCCAATTAGGGTTTTTAACCTATCTTGTCCATCCAATAGGTGTTTTATGTAATTGGATGAACATTTCGGTCATTTTCGTCCTTCCTACACTTTTACTTGCCCATTTAGGGTTTCTAACCAATCTAATGCATCCAATTAGGGTTTTTAACCAATCTTGCGCATCCAATAGGTGTTTTTGTGTCAGTGGATGAACATTTAGGTCATTTTCATCCTCCCTAGGCTTATACTTGTCCAATTAGGGATTCTAACCAATCTTGTGCATCTTTTAGGTGTGTTTGTGTCATTCGATGAACAATTAGGTCATTTTCGTCCTCCCTAGGCTAATTCTTGTCCAATTAGGGTTTCTAACCAATCTTGTGCATCCAATAGTTGTGTTTGTGTCATTGGATGAATATTTAGGTCATTTTCGTCCTCCCTAGGCTAATTCTTGTCCAATTAGGGTTTTTAACCTATCTTGTCCATCCAATAGGTGTTTTGTGTCATTGGATGAACATTTAGGTCATTTTCGTCTTCCCTACAGTTTATCTTGACCAATTAGGGTTTCTAACCAATCTTGTGCATCCAATACGTGTTTTTGTGTCATTGGTTGAACAATTGGGTCATTTTCGTCCTCCCTTGGCTAATACTTGTCCAATTAGGATTTTTAACCAATCTTCTCCATCCAATAGGAGTTTTTAGGTGTTTTTGTGTCATTGGTTGAACAATTAGGTCATTTTCGTCCTCTCTAGGCTAATTCTTGTCCGATTAGGGTTGTTAACCTATCTTGTCCATCCAATAGGTGTTTTATGTCATTGGATGAACATTTAGGTCATTTTCGTCCTTCCTACACTTTATCTTGTCCAATTAGGGATTCTAACCAATCTTGTGCATCCAATTGGTGTTTTTGTGTCTTTGGATGAACATTTAGGTCATATTCGTCCTCCCTACACCTAATCTTGTCCAATTAAGGTTTTTAACCGATCTTGTGCATCCAATACGTGTTTTTGTGTCAGTGGATGAACATTTAGGTCATTTTCATCCTCCCTAGACTTATGCTTGTCCAATTAGGGTTTCTAACCAATCTTGTGCATCCACTAGTTGTGTTTGTGTCATTGGATGAACATTTAGGTCATTTTTGTCCTCCCTAAACTTAATCTTGTCCAATTAGGGCTTCTAACCAATCTTGTGCATCCAATAGGTGTTTTTGTGTCATTGGATGAACAATTAGGTCATTTTCGTCCTCCCTAGGCTAATTCTTGGCCAATTAGGGTTTTAACATATCTTGTCCATCCAATAGGTGTTTTGTGTCAATGGATGAATATTTAGGTCATTTTCGTCCTCCCTACACTTAATCTTATCCAATTAGGGTTATTAACCAATCTTGTCCATCCAATAGGTGTTTTGTGTCATCGGATGAACATTTAGGTCATTTTCGTCCTCCCTTTGCTAATTCTTGTCCAATTAGGATTTTTAACCAATCTTGTGCATCCAATAGGAGTTTTTTTGTCATTGGATAAACAAGTAGGTCATTTTCGTCCTCCCTCAACTAATTCTTGTCCAATTAGGGTTTTTATCGAATCTTGTGCATCCAATAGGTGTTTTGTGTCATTGGATGAATATTTAGGTCATTTTCGTCCTCCCTAGGCTTATGCTTGTCCAATTAGGGTTTCTAACCAATCTTGTGCATCCAATAGTTGTGTTTGTATCATTGGATGAACATTTAGGTCACTTTCGTCCTCCCTAGGCTAATTCTTGTCCAATTAGGGTTTTTAACCTATCTTGTCCATCCAATAGGTGTTTTGTGTCATTGGATGAACATTTAGGTCATTTTCGTCTTCCCTACAGTTTATCTTGACCAATTAGGGTTTCTAACCAATCTTGTGCATCCAATACGTGTTTTTGTGTCATTGGTTGAACAATTAGGTCATTTTCGTCCTCCCTTGGCTAATTAATGTTCAATTAGGGCTTCTAACCAATCTTATGCATCCAATAGGTGTTTTTGTGTCGTTGGATGAACAGTTAGGTCATTTTCGTCCTCCCTAGGCTAATTCTTGTCCAATTAGGGTTTTTAACCTATCTTGTCCGTCGAATAGGTGATTTATGTAATTGGATGAACATTTAGGTCATTTTCGTCCTTCCTACACTTTATCTTGTCCAATTAGGGTTTCTAACCAATCTTGTGCATCCAATTGGTGTTTTTGTGTCATTGGATGAACATTTAGGTCATTTTCGTCCTCCCTACACCTAATCTTGTCCAATTAAGGTTTTTAAGCAATCTTGTGCATCCAATTGGATGAACATTTACGTCATTTTCGTCCTCCCAACACTTAATCTTTACCAATTAGGGTTATTAACCAATCTTATCCATCCAATAGGTGTTTTGTGTCATTGGATGAACATTTAGGTCATTTTCGTCTTCCCTACACTTTATCTTGCCCAATAAGGGTTTCTAACCAATCTTTTGCATCCAATACGTGTTTTTGTGTCATTGGTTGAACAATTAGGTCATTTTCGTCCTCCCTTGGCTAATTCTTATCCAATTAGGGTTTTTAACCAATCTTGTGCATCCAATAGGTGTTTTTGTGTCATTAGATGAACAATTAGGTCATTTTCGTCCTCCCTAGGCTAATTCTTGTCCAATTAGGGTTTTAAACCAATCTTGTGCATCCAATAGGTGTATTGTGTCATTGGATGAATATTTAGGTCATTTTCGTCCTCCCTACACTTAATCTTGTCCAATTAGGGTTATTAACCAATCTTGTGCATCCAATAGGTGTTTTGTTCCATTGGATGAACATTTAGGTCATTTTCGTCCTCCCTACCCTTTATCTTGCCATTTAGGGTTTCTAACCAATCTTATTGATCCAATAGGTGTTTTTGTGTCATTGGTTGAACAATTAGGTCATTTTCGTCCTCCCTAGGCTAATTCTTGTCCAATTAGGATTTTTAACCAATCTTGTGCATCCAATAGGTGTTTTTGTGTCATTGGATGAACAATTAGGTCATTCTCGTCCTTCCTAGGCTTATTCTTGTCCAATTAGGGTTTTTAACCAATCTTGTGCATCCAATAGGTGTTTTTGTGTCAGTGGATGAACATTTAGGTCATTTTCATCCTCCCTAGGCTTATGCTTGTCCAATTAAGGTTTCTAACCAATCTTGTGCATCCACTAGTTGTGTTTGTGTCATTGGATGAACATCTAGGTCATTTTCGTCCTCCCTAAACTTAATCTTGTCCAATTAGGGCTTCTAACCAATCTTGTGCATCCAATAGGTGTTTTTGTGTCATTGGATGAACAGTTAGGTCATTTTCGTCCTCCCTAGGCTAATTTTTGTCCAATTAGGGTTTTTAACCTATCTTGTCCATCCAATAGGTGTTTTATGTCATTGGATGAATATTTAGGTCATTTTCGTCCTTCCTACACTTTATCTTGTCCAATTAGGGTTTCTAACCAATCTTGTGCATCCAATTGGTGTTTTTGTGTCATTGGATGAACATTTAGGTCATTTTCGTCCTGCCTACACTTAATCTTATCCAATTAGGGTTAGTAACCAATCTTGTCCATCCAATACGTGTTTTGTGTCATTGGATGAACATTTAGGTCATTTTCGTCCTCCCTACACTTTATCTTGCCCAATTAGGGTTTCTAACCAATCTTGTGCATCCAATAGGTGTTTTTGTGTCATTGGTTGAACAATTAGGTCATTTTCGTCCTCCCTTGGCTAATTCTTGTCCAATTAGGATTTTTAACCAATCTTGTGCATCCAATAGGAGTTTTTGTGTCATTGGATGAACAATTAGGTCATTTTCGTCCTCCCTCAGCTAATTCTTGTCCAATTAGGGTTTTTAACGAATCTTGTGCATCCAATAGGTGTTTTGTGTCATTGGATGAATATTTAGGTCATTTTCGTCCTCCCTAGGCTTATACTTGTCCAATTAGGGTTTCTAACCAATCTTGTGCATCCAATAGGTGTTTTGTGTCATTGGATGAATATTTAGGTCATCTTCGTCCTCCCTAGGCTTATGCTTGTCCAATTAGGGTTTCTATCCAATCTTGTGCATCCAATAGTTGTGTTTGTATCATTGGATGAACATTTAGGTCACTTTCGTCCTCCCTAGGCTAATTCTTGTCCAATTAGGGTTTTTAACCTATCTTGTCCATCCAATAGGTGTTTTGTGTCATTGGATGAACATTTAGGAAATTTTCGTCTTCCCTACAGTTTATCTTGACCAATTAGGGTTTCTAACCAATCTTGTGCATCCAATACGTGTTTTTGTGTCATTGGTTGAACAATTGGGTCATTTTCGTCCTCCCTTGGCTAATTATTGTCCAATTAGGGCTTCTAACCAATCTTATGCATCCAATAGGTGTTTTTGTGTCGTTGGATGAACAGTTAGGTCATTTTCGTCCTCCCTACGCTAATTCTTGTCCAATTAGGGTTTTTAACGTATCTTGTCCATCGAATAGGTGATTTATGTAATTGGATGAACATTTAGGTCATTTTCGTCCTTCCTACACTTTATCTTGTCCAATTAGGGTTTCTAACCAATCTTGTGCATCCAATTGGTGTTTTTGTGTCATTGGATGAACATTTAGGTCATTTTCGTCCTCCCTACACCTAATCTTGTCCAATTAAGGTTTTTAAGCAATCTTGTGCATCCAATTGGATGAACATTTACGTCATTTTCGTCCTCCCTACACTTAATCTTAACCAATTAGGGTTATTAACCAATCTTATCCATCCAATAGGTGTTTTGTGTCATTGGATGAACATTTAGGTCATTTTCGTCTTCCCTACACTTTATCTTGCCCAATAAGGGTTTCTAACCAATCTTTTGCATCCAATACGTGTTTTTGTGTCATTGGTTGAACAATTAGGTCATTTTCGTCCCCCCTTGGCTAATTCTTATCCAATTAGGGTTTTTAACAAATCTTGTGCATCCAATAGGTGTTTTTGTGTCATTGGACGAACAATTAGGTCATTTTCGTCCTCGATAGGCTAATTCTTGTCCAATTAGGGTTTTTAAACTATCTTGTCCATCCAATAGGTGTTGTGTGTCATTGGATGAATATTTAGGTCATTTTCGTCCTCCCTACACTTAATCTTATCCAATTAGGGTTATTAACCAATCTTCTACATCCCATAGGTGTTTTGTGTCAATGGATGAACATTTAGGTCATTTTCGTCCTCCCTAAACTTTATCTTGCCCAATTAGGGTTTCTAACCAATCTTGTGCATCCAATAGGTGTTTTTGTGTCATTGGTTGAACAATTAGGTCATTTTCGTCCTCCATAGGCTAATTCTTGTCCAATTAGGGTTTTTAACCTATCTTGTCCATCCAATAGGTGTTTTGTGTCATTGGATGAATATTTAGGTCATTTCCGTCGTCCCTACACTTATTCTTATCCAATTAGGGTTATTAACCAATCTTGTGCATCCAATAGGTGTTTTGTGTCAATGGATGAACATTTATGTCATTTTCGTCCTCCCCACAGCTAATCTTGTCCAATTAGGGTTTTTAACCAATCTTGTGCAACCAATAGGTGTTTTTGTGTCAGTGGATGAACATTTAGGTCATTTTCATCCTCCCTAGGCTTATGCTTATCCAATTAGGGTTTCTAACCAATCTTGTGCATCCAATAGTTGTGTTTGTGTCATTGGATGAACATTTAGGTCATTTTCGTCCTCCCTATACTTAATCTTGTCCAATTTGGGTTTCTAACCAATCTTGTCCATCCAGTAGGTGTTTTTGTGTCATTGGATGAACAATTAAATCCTTTTCGTCCTCCCTAGGCTAATTCTTGTGCAATTAGGGTTTTTGACCTATCTTGTCCATCCAATAGGTGTTTTGTGTCATTGGATGAATATTTAGGTCATTTTCGTCCTCCCTACACTTAATCTTATCCAATTAGGGTTATTAACCAATCTTGTGCATCCAATAGGTGTTTTGTGTCATTGGATGAACATTTAGGTCATTTTCGTCCTCCCTACACTTTATCTTGCCCATTTAGGATTTCTAACCAATCTTATGCATCCAATAGGTGTTTTTGTGTCATTGGTCGAACAATTAGGTCATTTTCGTCCTCCCTAGGCTAATTCTTGTCCAATTAGGATGTTTAACCAATCTTGTGGATCCAATAGGAGTTTTTGTGTCATTGGATGAACAACTAGGTCATTTTCGTCCTCCCTAGGCTAATTCCTGTCCAATTAGGGTTTTTAACCAATCTTGTGCATCCAATAGGTGTTTTGTGTCATTGGATGAATATTAAGGTCATTTTCGTCCTCCCTACACCTAATCTTGTCCAATTAAGGTTTTTAAGCAATCTTGTGCATCCAATAGGTGTTTTGTGTCATTGGATGAACATTTAGGTCATTTTCGTCCTCCCTACACTTTATCTTGTCCAATTTGGGTTTCTACCAATCTTGTGCATCCAATAGGTGTTTTTGTGTCAGTGGATGAACATTTAGGTCATTTTCATCCTCCCTAGGGTTATGCTTGTCCAATTAGGGTTTCTAACCAATCTTATGCATCCACTAGTTGTGTTTGTGTCATTGGATGAACATTTAGGTCATTTTCGTCCTCCCTAAACTTAATCTTGTCCAATTAGGGCTTCTAACCAATCTTGTGCATCCAATAGGTGTTTTTGTGTCATTGGATGAACAGTTAGGTCATTTTCGTCCTCCCTAGGCTAAATCTTGTCCAATTAGGGTTTTTAACCTATCTTGTCCATCCAATAGGTGTTTTATGTCATTGCATGAACATTTAGGTCATTTTCGTCCTTCCTACACTTTATCTTGTCCAATTAGGGTTTCTAACAAATCTTGTGCATCCAATTGGTGTTTTT
>JBBPBS010000177.1:281562-302327 GCA_037974835.1 Cicer judaicum
TAATTCTTGTCCAATTAGGGTTTTTAACGAATCATGTGCATCCAATAGGTGTTTTGTGTCATTGGATGAATATTTGGGTCATTTTCGTCCTCCCTAGGCTTATGCTTGTCCAATTAGGGTTTCTAACCAATCTTGTGCATCCAATAGGTGTTTTGTGTCATTGGATGAATATTTAGGTCATCTTCGTCCTCCCTAGGCTTATGCTTGTCCAATTAGGGTTTCTAACCAATCTTGTGCATCCAATAGTTGTGTTTGTATCATTGGATGAACATTTAGGTCATTTTCGTCCTCCCTAGGCTAATTCTTGTCCAATTAGGGTTTTTAACATATCTTGTCCATCCAATTGGTGTTTTGTGTCATTGGATGAACATTTAGGTCATTTTCGTCTTCCCTACAGTTTATCTTGACCAATTAGGGTTTCTAACCAATCTTGTGCATCCAATACGTGTTTTTGTGTCATTGGTTGAACAATTAGGTCATTTTCGTCCTCCCTTCGCTAATTCTTGTCCAATTAGGATTTTTAACCAATCTTGTGCATCCAATAGGAGTTTTTGTGTCATTGGATGAACAATTAGGTCATTTTCGTCCTCCATAGGCTAATTCTTGTCCAATTAGGGTTTTTAACCTATCTTGTCCATCCAATAGGTGTTTTGTGTCATTGGATGAATATTTAGGTCATTTTCGTCCTCCCTAGGCTTATGCTTGTCCAATTAGGGTTTCTAACCAATCTTGTGCATCCAATAGTTGTGTTTGTATCATTGGATGAACATTTAGGTAATTTTCGTCTTCCCTACAGTTTATCTTGACCAATTAGGGTTTCTAACCAATCTTGTGCATCCAATACGTGTTTTTGTGTCATTGGTTGAACAATTAGGTCATTTTCGTCCTCCCTTGGCTAATTCTTGTCCAATTAGGGCTTCTAACCAATCTTGTGCATCCAATAGGTGTTTTTGTGTCATTGGATGAACAGTTAGGTCATTTTCATCCTCCCTAGGCTAATTCTTGTCCAATTAGGGTTTTTAACCAATCTTGTGCATCCAATAGGTGTTTTTTGTCATTGGATGAACATTTAGGTCATTTTCGTCCTCCCTACACTTTATCTTGTCCAATTAGGGTTTCTAACCAATCTTGTGCATCCAATTGGTGTTTTTGTGTCATTGGATGAACATTTAGGTCATTTTCGTCCTCCCTACACCTAATCTTGTCCAATTAAGGTTTTTAAGCAATCTTGTGCATCCAACTGGATGAACATTTACGTCATTTTCGTCCTCCCTACACCTAATCTTGTCCAATTAAGGTTTTTAACCAATCTTGTGCATCCAATAGGTGTTTTGTGTCATTGGATGAATATTTAGGTCATCTTCGTCCTCCCTAGGCTTATGCTTGTCCAATTAGGGTTTCTAACCAATCTTGTGCATCCAATAGTTGTGTTTGTATCATTGGATGAACATTTAGGTCACTTTCGTCCTCCCTAGGCTAATTCTTGTCCAATTAGGGTTTTTAACCTATCTTGTCCATCCAATAGGTGTTTTGTGTCATTGGATGAACATTTAGGTCATTTTCATCCTTCCTACACTTTATCTTGTCCAATTAGGGTTTCTAACCAATCTTGTGCATCCAATTGGTGTTTTTGTGTCATTGGATGAACATTTAGGTCATTTTCGTCCTCCCTACACTTATTCTTATCCAATTAGGGTTATTAACCAATCTTGTCCATCCAATAGGTGTTTTGTGTCATTGAATGAACATTTAGGTCATTTTCGTCTTCCCTACACTTTATCTTGCCCAATAAGGGTTTCTAACCAATCTTGTGCATCCAATACGTGTTTTTGTGTCATTGGTTGAACAATTAGGTCATTTTAGTCCTCCCTTGGCTAATTCTTATCCAATTAGGGTTTTTAACCAATCTTGTGCATCCAATAGGTGTTTTTGTGTCATTGGACGAACAATTAGGTCATTTTCGTCCTCCATAGGCTAATTCTTGTCCAATTAGGGCTTTTAAACTATCTTGTCCATCCAATAGGTGTTGTGTGTCATTGGATGAATATTTAGGTCATTTTCGTCCTCCCTACACTTAATCTTATCCAATTAGGGTTATTAACCAATCTTCTACATCCCATAGGTGTTTTGTGTCATTGGATGAACATTTAGGTCATTTTCGTCCTCCCTACACTTTATCTTGCCCAATTAGGGTTTCTAACCAATCTTGTGCATCCAATAGGTGTTTTTGTGTCATTGGTTGAACAATTAGGTCATTTTCGTCCTCCCTTGGCTAATTCTTGTCCAATTAGGATTTTTAACCAATCTTGTGCATCCAATAGGAGTTTCTGTGTCATTGGATGAACAATTAGGTCATTTTCGTCCTCCCTCAGTTAATTCTTGTCCAATTAGGGTTTTTAACGAATCATGTGCATCCAATAGGTGTTTTGTGTCATTGGATGAATATTTGGGTCATTTTCGTCCTCCCTAGGCTTATGCTTGTCCAATTAGGGTTTCTAACCAATCTTGTGCATCCAATAGGTGTTTTGTGTCATTGGATGAATATTTAGGTCATCTTCGTCCTCCCTAGGCTTATGCTTGTCCAATTAGGGTTTCTAACCAATCTTGTGCATCCAATAGTTGTGTTTGTATCATTGGATGAACATTTAGGTCACTTTCGTCCTCCCTAGGCTAATTCTTGTCCAATTAGGGTTTTTAACCTATCTTGTCCATCCAATAGGTGTTTTATGTAATTGGATGAACATTTCGGTCATTTTCATCCTTCCTACACTTTATCTTGTCCAATTAAGGTTTCTAACCAATCTTGTGCATCCAATTGGTGTTTTTGTGTCATTGGATGAACATTTAGGTCATTTTCGTCCTCCCTACACCTAATCTTGTCCAATTAAGGTTTTTAAGCAATCTTGTGCATCCAACTGGATGAACATTTACGTCATTTTCGTCCTCCCTACACCTAATCTTGTCCAATTAAGGTTTTTAACCAATCTTGTGCATCCAATAGGTGTTTTGTGTCATTGGATGAATATTTAGGTCATCTTCGTCCTCCTTAGGCTTATGCTTGTCCAATTAGGGTTTCTAACCAATCTTGTGCATCCAATAGTTGTGTTTGTATCATTGGATGAACATTTAGGTCACTTTCGTCCTCCCTAGGCTAATTCTTGTCCAATTAGGGTTTTTAACCTATCTTGTCCATCCAATAGGTGTTTTGTGTCATTGGATGAACATTTAGGTCATTTTCATCCTTCCTACACTTTATCTTGTCCAATTAGGGTTTCTAACCAATCTTGTGCATCCAATTGGTGTTTTTGTGTCATTGGATGAACATTTAGGTCATTTTCGTCCTCCCTACACTTAATCTTATCCAATTAGGGTTATTAACCAATCTTGTCCATCCAATAGGTGTTTTGTGTCATTGAATGAACATTTAGGTCATTTTCGTCTTCCCTACACTTTATCTTGCCCAATAAGGGTTTCTAACCAATCTTGTGCATCCAATACGTGTTTTTGTGTCATTGGTTGAACAATTAGGTCATTTTAGTCCTCCCTTGGCTAATTCTTATCCAATTAGGGTTTTTAACCAATCTTGTGCATCCAATAGGTGTTTTTGTGTCATTGGACGAACAATTAGGTCATTTTCGT
Organism: Cicer judaicum; assembly: GCA_037974835.1. Lineage (NCBI taxonomy): Eukaryota > Viridiplantae > Streptophyta > Magnoliopsida > Fabales > Fabaceae > Cicer > Cicer judaicum. The sequence continues at coordinate 285,202 of JBBPBS010000177.1, forward strand.
CCTCCATAGGCTAATTCTTGTCCAATTAGGGCTTTTAAACTATCTTGTCCATCCAATAGGTGTTGTGTGTCATTGGATGAATATTTAGGTCATTTTCGTCCTCCCTACACTTAATCTTATCCAATTAGGGTTATTAACCAATCTTCTACATCCCATAGGTGTTTTGTGTCATTGGATGAACATTTAGGTCATTTTCGTCCTCCCTAAACTTTATCTTGCCCAATTAGGGTTTCTAACCAATCTTGTGCATCCAAAAGGTGTTTTTGTGTCATTGGTTGAACAATTAGGTCATTTTCGTCCTCCCTTGGCTAATTCTTGTCCAATTAGGATTTTTAACCAATCTTGTGCATCCAATAGGAGTTTTTGTGTCATTGGATGAACAAATAGGTCATTTTCGTCCTCCCTCGGCTAATTCTTGTCCAATTAGGGTTTTTAACGAATCATGTGCATCCAATAGGTGTTTTGTGTCATTGGATGAATATTTGGGTCATTTTCGTCCTCCCTAGGCTTATGCTTGTCCAATTAGTGTTTCTAACCAATCTTGTGCATCCAATAGGTGTTTTGTGTCATTGGATGAATATTTAGGTCATCTTCGTCCTCCCTAGGCTTATGCTTGTCCAATTAGGGTTTCTAACCAATCTTGTGCATCCAATAGTTGTGTTTGTATCATTGGATGAACATTTAGGTCACTTTCGTCCTCCCTAGGCTAATTCTTGTCCAATTAGGGTTTTTAACCTATCTTGTCCATCCAATAGGTGTTTTATGTAATTGGATGAACATTTCGGTCATTTTCGTCCCTCCTACACTTTATCTTGTCCAATTAGGGTTTCTAACCAATCTTGTGCATCCAATTGGTGTTTTTGTGTCATTGGATGAACATTTAGGTCATTTTCGTCCTCCCTACACCTAATCTTGTCCAATTATGGTTTTTAAGCAATCTTGTGCATCCAACTGGATGAACATTTACGTCATTTTCGTCCTCCCTACACCTAATCTTGTCCAATTAAGGTTTTTAACCAATCTTGTGCATCCAATAGGTGTTTTGTGTCATTGGATGAATATTTAGGTCATCTTCGTCCTCCCTAGGCTTATGCTTGTCCAATTAGGGTTTCTAACCAATCTTGTGCATCCAATAGTTGTGTTTGTATCATTGGATGAACATTTAGGTCACTTTCGTCCTCCCTAGGCTAATTCTTGTCCAATTAGGGTTTTTAACCTATCTTGTCCATCCAATAGGTGTTTTATGTAATTGGATGAACATTTCGGTCATTTTCGTCCTTCCTACACTTTATCTTGTCCAATTAGGGTTTCTAACCAATCTTGTGCATCCAATTGGTGTTTTTGTGTCATTGGATGAACATTTAGGTCATTTTCGTCCTCCCTACACCTAATCTTGTCCAATTAAGGTTTTTAACCAATCTTGTGCATCCAACTGGATGAACATTTACGTCATTTTCGTCCTCCCTACACCTAATCTTGTCCAATTAAGGTTTTTAACCAATCTTGTGCATCCAATAGGTGTTTTGTGTCATTGGATGAATATTTAGGTCATTTTCGTCCTCCCTAGGCTTATGCTTATCCAATTAGGGTTTCTAACCAATCTTGTGCATCCAATAGTTGTGTTTGTGTCATTGGATGAACATTTAGGTCATTTTCGTCCTCCCTAGCCTAATTCTTGACCAATTAGGGTTTTTAACCTATCTTGTCCATCCAATAGGTGTTTTGTGTCATTGGATGAACATTTAGGTCATTTTCATCCTTCCTACACTTTATCTTGTCCAATTAGGGTTTCTAACCAATCTTGTGCATCCAATTGGTGTTTTTGTGTCATTGGATGAACATTTAGGTCATTTTCGTCCTCCCTACACTTAATCTTATCCAATTAGGGTTATTAACCAATCTTGTCCATCCAATACGTGTTTTGTGTCATTGGATGAACATCTAGGTCATTTTCGTCCTCCCTACACTTTATCTTGCCCAATTAGGGTTTCTAACCAATCTTGTGCATCCAATAGGTGTTTTTGTGTCATTGGTTGAACAATTAGGTCATTTTCGTCCTCCCTTGGCTAATTCTTGTCCAATTAGGATTTTTAACCAATCTTGTGCATCCAATAGGAGTTTTTGTGTCATTGGATGAACAATTAGGTCATTTTCGTCCTCCATAGGCTAATTCTTTTCCAATTAGGGTTTTTAACCTATCTTGTCCATCCAATAGGTGTTTTGTGTCATTGGATGAATATTTAGGTCATTTTCGTCCTCCCTACACTTAATCTTATCCAATTAGGGTTATTAACCAATCTTGTGCATCCAATAGGTGTTTTGTGTCATTGGATGAACATTTAGGTCATTTTCGTCCTCCCTACACTTAATCTTATCCAATTAGGGTTATTAACCAATCTTGTGCATCCAATAGGTGTTTTGTGTCATTGGATGAACATTTAGGTCATTTTCGTCCTTCCTACACTTTATCTTGTCCAATTAGGGTTTCTAACCAATCTTGTGCATCCAATTGGTGTTTTTGTGTCATTGGATGAACATTTAGGTCATTTTGGTCCTCCCTACACCTAATCTTGTCCAATTAGGGTTTTTAACCAATCTTGTGCATCCAATAGGTGTTTTTGAGTCAGTGGATGAACATTTAGGTCATTTTCATCCTCCCTAGGCTTATGCTTGTCCAATTAGGGTTTCTAACCAATCTTGTGCATCCAATAGTTGTGTTTGTGTCATTGGATGAACATTTAGGTCATTTTCGTCCTCCCTAAACTTAATCTTGTCCAATTAGGGCTTCTAACCAATCTTGAGCATCCAATAGGTGTTTTTGTGTCATTGGATGAACAGTTATGTCATTTTCGTCCTCCCTAGGCTAATTCTTGTCCAATTAGGGTTTTTAACCTATCTTGTCCATCCAATAGGTGTTTTGTGTCATTGGATGAACATTTAGGTCATTTTCGTCCTCCCTACACTTTATCTTGTCCAATTAGGGTTTCTAACCAATCTTGTGCATCCAATTGGTGTTTTTGTGTCATTGGATGAACATTTAGGTCATTTTCGTCCTCCCTACACCTAATCTTGTCCAATTAAGGTTTTTAAGCAATCTTGTGCATCCAACTGGATGAACATTTACGTCATTTTCGTCCTCCCTACACCTAATCTTGTCCAATTAAGGTTTTTAACCAATCTTGTGCATCCAATAGGTGTTTTGTGTCATTGGATGAATATTTAGGTCATCTTCGTCCTCCCTAGGCTTATGCTTGTCCAATTAGGGTTTCTAACCAATCTTGTGCATCCAATAGTTGTGTTTGTATCATTGGATGAACATTTAGGTCACTTTCGTCCTCCCTAGGCTAATTCTTGTCCAATTAGGGTTTTTAACCTATCTTGTCCATCCAATAGGTGTTTTGTGTCATTGGATGAACATTTAGGTCATTTTCATCCTTCCTACACTTTATCTTGTCCAATTAGGGTTTCTAACCAATCTTGTGCATCCAATTGGTGTTTTTGTGTCATTGGATGAACATTTAGGTCATTTTCGTCCTCCCTACACTTATTCTTATCCAATTAGGGTTATTAACCAATCTTGTCCATCCAATAGGTGTTTTGTGTCATTGAATGAACATTTAGGTCATTTTCGTCTTCCCTACACTTTATCTTGCCCAATAAGGGTTTCTAACCAATCTTGTGCATCCAATACGTGTTTTTGTGTCATTGGTTGAACAATTAGGTCATTTTAGTCCTCCCTTGGCTAATTCTTATCCAATTAGGGTTTTTAACCAATCTTGTGCATCCAATAGGTGTTTTTGTGTCATTGGACGAACAATTAGGTCATTTTCGTCCTCCATAGGCTAATTCTTGTCCAATTAGGGCTTTTAAACTATCTTGTCCATCCAATAGGTGTTGTGTGTCATTGGATGAATATTTAGGTCATTTTCGTCCTCCCTACACTTAATCTTATCCAATTAGGGTTATTAACCAATCTTCTACATCCCATAGGTGTTTTGTGTCATTGGATGAACATTTAGGTCATTTTCGTCCTCCCTAAACTTTATCTTGCCCAATTAGGGTTTCTAACCAATCTTGTGCATCCAAAAGGTGTTTTTGTGTCATTGGTTGAACAATTAGGTCATTTTCGTCCTCCCTTGGCTAATTCTTGTCCAATTAGGATTTTTAACCAATCTTGTGCATCCAATAGGAGTTTTTGTGTCATTGGATGAACAAATAGGTCATTTTCGTCCTCCCTCGGCTAATTCTTGTCCAATTAGGGTTTTTAACGAATCATGTGCATCCAATAGGTGTTTTGTGTCATTGGATGAATATTTGGGTCATTTTCGTCCTCCCTAGGCTTATGCTTGTCCAATTAGTGTTTCTAACCAATCTTGTGCATCCAATAGGTGTTTTGTGTCATTGGATGAATATTTAGGTCATCTTCGTCCTCCCTAGGCTTATGCTTGTCCAATTAGGGTTTCTAACCAATCTTGTGCATCCAATAGTTGTGTTTGTATCATTGGATGAACATTTAGGTCATTTTCGTCCTCCCTAGGCTAATTCTTGTCCAATTAGGGTTTTTAACATATCTTGTCCATCCAATAGGTGTTTTGTGTCATTGGATGAACATTTAGGTCATTTTCGTCTTCCCTACAGTTTATCTTGACCAATTAGGGTTTCTAACCAATCTTGTGCATCCAATACGTGTTTTTGTGTCATTGGTTGAGCAATTAGGTCATTTTCGTCCTCACTTAACTAATTCTTGTCCAATTAGGATTTTTGACCAATCTTGTGCATCCAATAGGAGTTTTTGTGTCATTGGATGAACAATTAGGTCATTTTCGTCCTCCATAGGCTAATTCTTGTCCAATTAGGGTTTTAAACCTATCTTTTCCACCCAATAGGTGTTTTGTGTCATTGGATGAATATTTAGGTCATTTTCGTCCTCCCTACTCTTAATCTTGTCCAATTAGGGTTTTTAACCAATCTTGTGCATCCAATAGGTGTTTTCTGTCATTGGACGAACATTTAGGTCATTTTCGTCCTCCCTACACTTTATCTTGTCCAATTAGGGTTTCTAACCAATCTTGTGCATCCAATTGGTGTTTTTGTGTCATTCGATGAACATTTAGGTCATTTTCGTCCTCCCTACACCTAATCTTGTCCAATTAGGGTTTTTAACCAATCTTGCGCATCCAATAGGTGTTTTTGTGTCAGTGGATGAACATTTAGGTCATTTTCATCCTCCCTAGGCTTATGCTTGTCCAATTAGGGTTTCTAACCAATCTTGTGCATCCAATAGTTGTGTTTGTGTCATTGGATGAACATTTAGGTCATTTTCGTCCTCCCTACACTTTATCTTGCCCAATTAGGGTTTCTAACCAATCTTGTGCATCCAATAGGTGTTTTTGTGTCATTGGTTGAACAATTAGGTCATTTTCGTCCTCCCTTGGCTAATTCTTGTCCAATTAGGATTTTTAACCAATCTTGTGCATCCAATAGGAGTTTCTGTGTCATTGGATGAACAATTAGGTCATTTTCGTCCTCCCTCAGTTAATTCTTGTCCAATTAGGGTTTTTAACGAATCATGTGCATCCAATAGGTGTTTTGTGTCATTGGATGAATATTTGGGTCATTTTCGTCCTCCCTAGGCTTATGCTTGTCCAATTAGGGTTTCTAACCAATCTTGTGCATCCAATAGGTGTTTTGTGTCATTGGATGAATATTTAGGTCATCTTCGTCCTCCCTAGGCTTATGCTTGTCCAATTAGGGTTTCTAACCAATCTTGTGCATCCAATAGTTGTGTTTGTATCATTGGATGAACATTTAGGTCACTTTCGTCCTCCCTAGGCTAATTCTTGTCCAATTAGGGTTTTTAACCTATCTTGTCCATCCAATAGGTGTTTTATGTAATTGGATGAACATTTCGGTCATTTTCGTCCTTCCTACACTTTATCTTGTCCAATTAGGGTTTCTAACCAATCTTGTGCATCCAATTGGTGTTTTTGTGTCATTGGATGAACATTTAGGTCATTTTCGTCCTCCCTACACCTAATCTTGTCCAATTAAGGTTTTTAACCAATCTTGTGCATCCAACTGGATGAACATTTACGTCATTTTCGTCCTCCCTACACCTAATCTTGTCCAATTAAGGTTTTTAACCAATCTTGTGCATCCAATAGGTGTTTTGTGTCATTGGATGAATATTTAGGTCATTTTCGTCCTCCCTAGGCTTATGCTTATCCAATTAGGGTTTCTAACCAATCTTGTGCATCCAATAGTTGTGTTTGTGTCATTGGATGAACATTTAGGTCATTTTCGTCCTCCCTAGCCTAATTCTTGACCAATTAGGGTTTTTAACCTATCTTGTCCATCCAATAGGTGTTTTGTGTCATTGGATGAACATTTAGGTCATTTTCATCCTTCCTACACTTTATCTTGTCCAATTAGGGTTTCTAACCAATCTTGTGCATCCAATTGGTGTTTTTGTGTCATTGGATGAACATTTAGGTCATTTTCGTCCTCCCTACACTTAATCTTATCCAATTAGGGTTATTAACCAATCTTGTCCATCCAATAGGTGTTTTGTGTCATTGAATGAACATTTAGGTCATTTTCGTCTTCCCTACACTTTATCTTGCCCAATAAGGGTTTCTAACCAATCTTGTGCATCCAATACGTGTTTTTGTGTCATTGGTTGAACAATTAGGTCATTTTAGTCCTCCCTTGGCTAATTCTTATCCAATTAGGGTTTTTAACCAATCTTGTGCATCCAATAGGTGTTTTTGTGTAATTGGACGAACAATTAGGTCATTTTCGTCCTCCATAGGCTAATTCTTGTCCAATTAGGGTTTTTAAACTATCTTGTCCATCCAATAGGTGTTGTGTGTCATTGGATGAATATTTAGGTCATTTTCGTCCTCCCTACACTTAATCTTATCCAATTAGGGTTATTAACCAATCTTCTACATCCCATAGGTGTTTTGTGCCATTGGATGAACATTTAGGTCATTTTCGTCCTCCCTAAACTTTATCTTGCCCAATTAGGGTTTCTAACCAATCTTGTGCGTCCAATAGGTGTTTTTGTGTCATTGGATGAATATTTAGGTCATTTTCGTCCTCCTTACACTTAATCTTATCCAATTAGGGTTATTAACCAATCTTCTACATCCCATAGGTGTTTTGTGTCATTCGATGAACATTTAGGTCATTTTCGTCCTCCCTACACTTTATCTTGCCCAATTAGGGATTCTAACCAATCTTGTGCATCCAAAAGGTGTTTTTGTGTCATTGGTTGAACAATTAGGTCATTTTCGTCCTCCCTTGGCTAATTCTTGTCCAATTAGGATTTTTCACCAATCTTGTGCATCCAATAGGAGTTTTTGTGTCATTGGATGAACAATTAGGTCATTTTCGTCCTCCCTCGGCTAATTCTTGTCCAATTAGGGTTTTTAACGAATCATGTGCATCCAATAGGTGTTTTGTGTCATTGGATGAATATTTGGGTCATTTTCGTCCTCCCTAGGCTTATGCTTGTCCAATTAGGGTTTCTAACCAATCTTGTGCATCCAATAGGTGTTTTGTGTCATTGGATGAATATTTAGGTCATCTTCGTCCTCCCTAGGCTTATGCTTGTCCAATTAGGGTTTCTAACCAATCTTGTGCATCCAATAGTTGTGTTTGTATCATTGGATGAACATTTAGGTCACTTTCGTCCTCCCTAGGCTAATTCTTGTCCAATTAGGGTTTTTAACCTATCTTGTCCATCCAATAGGTGTTTTATGTAATTGGATGAACATTTCGGTCATTTTCGTCCCTCCTACACTTTATCTTGTCCAATTAGGGTTTCTAACCAATCTTGTGCATCCAATTGGTGTTTTTGTGTCATTGGATGAACATTTAGGTCATTTTCGTCCTCCCTACACCTAATCTTGTCCAATTATGGTTTTTAAGCAATCTTGTGCATCCAACTGGATGAACATTTACGTCATTTTCGTCCTCCCTACACCTAATCTTGTCCAATTAAGGTTTTTAACCAATCTTGTGCATCCAATAGGTGTTTTGTGTCATTGGATGAATATTTAGGTCATCTTCGTCCTCCCTAGGCTTATGCTTGTCCAATTAGGGTTTCTAACCAATCTTGTGCATCCAATAGTTGTGTTTGTATCATTGGATGAACATTTAGGTCACTTTCGTCCTCCCTAGGCTAATTCTTGTCCAATTAGGGTTTTTAACCTATCTTGTCCATCCAATAGGTGTTTTGTGTCATTGGATGAACATTTAGGTCATTTTCATCCTTCCTACACTTTATCTTGTCCAATTAGGGTTTCTAACCAATCTTGTGCATCCAATTGGTGTTTTTGTGTCATTGGATGAACATTTAGGTCATTTTCGTCCTCCCTACACTTATTCTTATCCAATTAGGGTTATTAACCAATCTTGTCCATCCAATAGGTGTTTTGTGTCATTGAATGAACATTTAGGTCATTTTCGTCTTCCCTACACTTTATCTTGCCCAATAAGGGTTTCTAACCAATCTTGTGCATCCAATACGTGTTTTTGTGTCATTGGTTGAACAATTAGGTCATTTTAGTCCTCCCTTGGCTAATTCTTATCCAATTAGGGTTTTTAACCAATCTTGTGCATCCAATAGGTGTTTTTGTGTCATTGGACGAACAATTAGGTCATTTTCGTCCTCCATAGGCTAATTCTTGTCCAATTAGGGCTTTTAAACTATCTTGTCCATCCAATAGGTGTTGTGTGTCATTGGATGAATATTTAGGTCATTTTCGTCCTCCCTACACTTAATCTTATCCAATTAGGGTTATTAACCAATCTTCTACATCCCATAGGTGTTTTGTGTCATTGGATGAACATTTAGGTCATTTTCGTCCTCCCTAAACTTTATCTTGCCCAATTAGGGTTTCTAACCAATCTTGTGCGTCCAATAGGTGTTTTTGTCTCATTGGTTGAACAATTAGGTCATTTTCGTCGTCCCTTGGCTAATTCTTGTCCAATTAGGATTTTTAACCAATCTTGTGCATCCAATAGGAGTTTTTGTGTCATTGGATGAACAATTAGGTCATTTTCGTCCTCCCTCGGCTAATTCTTGTCCAATTAAGGTTTTTAACGAATCATGTGCATCCAATAGGTGTTTTGTGTCATTGGATGAATATTTGGGTCATTTTCGTCCTCCCTAGGCTTATGCTTTTCCAATTTGGGTTTCTAACCAATCTTGTGCATCCAATAGGTGTTTTGTGTCATTGGATGAATATTTAGGTCATCTTCGTCCTCCCTAGGCTTATGCTTGTCCAATTAGGGTTTCTAACCAATCTTGTGCATCCAATAGTTGTGTTTGTATCATTGGATGAACATTTAGGTCACTTTCGTCCTCCCTAGGCTAATTCTTGTCCAATTAGGGTTTTTAACCTATCTTGTCCATCCAATAGGTGTTTTATGTAATTGGATGAACATTTCGGTCATTTTCGTCCCTCCTACACTTTATCTTGTCCAATTAGGGTTTCTAACCAATCTTGTGCATCCAATTGGTGTTTTTGTGTCATTGGATGAACATTTAGGTCATTTTCGTCCTCCCTACACCTAATCTTGTCCAATTATGGTTTTTAAGCAATCTTGTGCATCCAACTGGATGAACATTTACGTCATTTTCGTCCTCCCTACACCTAATCTTGTCCAATTAAGGTTTTTAACCAATCTTGTGCATCCAATAGGTGTTTTGTGTCATTGGATGAATATTTAGGTCATCTTCGTCCTCCCTAGGCTTATGCTTATCCAATTAGGGTTTCTAACCAATCTTGTGCATCCAATAGTTGTGTTTGTGTCATTGGATGAACATTTAGGTCATTTTCGTCCTCCCTAGCCTAATTCTTGACCAATTAGGGTTTTTAACCAATCTTGTCCATCCAATAGGTGTTTTGTGTCATTGGATGAACATTTAGGTCATTTTCGTCTTCCTTACAGTTTATCTTGACCAATTAGGGTTTCTAACCAATCTTATGCATCCAATACGTGTGTTTGTGTCATTGGTTGAGCAATTAGGTCATTTTCGTCCCCCCTTGTCTCATTCTTGTCCAATTAGGGTTTTTAACCAATCTTGTGCATCCAATAGGAGTTTTTGTGTCATTGGATGAATATTTAGGTCATTTTCGTCCTCCCTACACTTAATCTTTTCCAATTAGGGTTTCTAACCAATCTTGTGCATCCAATTGGTGTTTTCTGTCATCGGATGAACATTTAGGTCATTTTCGTCCTCCCTACACTTTATCTTGTCCAATTAAGGTTTCTAACCAATCTTGTACATCCAATTGCTGTTTTTGTGTCATTGGATGAACATTTAGGTCATTTTCGTCCTCCGTACACCTAATCTTGTCCAATTAGGGTTTTTAACCAATCTTGTGCATCCAATAGATGTTTTTTGTATCAATGGATGAACATTTAGGTCATTTTCATCCTCCTTAGGCTTATGCTTGTCCAATTAGGGTTTCTAACCAATCTTGTGCATCCAATAGTTGTGTTTGTGTCATTGGATGAACATTTAGGTCATTTTCGTCCTCCCTACGCTAATTCTTGTCCAATTAGGGTTTTTAACCTATCTTGTCCATCCAATAGGTGTTTTGTGTCATTGGATGAATATTTAGGTCATTTTCGTCCTCCCTACACTTAATCTTATCCAATTAGGGTTATTAACCAATCTTTTGCATCCAATAGGTGTTTTGTGTCATTGGATGAACATTTAGGTCATTTTCGTCCTCCCTACACTTTATGTTGCCCAATTAATGTTTCTAACCAATCTTGTGCATCCAATAGGTGTTTTTGTGTCATTGGTTGAACAATTAGGTCATTTTCGTCCTCCCTTGGCTAATTCTTCTCCAATTAGGATTTTTTACAATTCTTGTGCATCCAATAGGTGTTTTTGTGTCATTGGATGAACAATTAGGTCATTTTCGTCCTCCCTAGGCTAATTCTTGTCCAATTAGGGTTTTTAACCAATCTTGTGCATCCAATAGGTGTATTGTGTCATTGGATGAATATTTAGGTCATTTTCGTCCTCCCTACACTTAATCTTGTCCAATTAGGGTTATTAACCAATCTTGTGCATCAAATAGGTGTTTTGTTCAATTGGATGAACATTTAGGTCATTTTCGTCCTCCCTACACTTTATCTTGCCATTGAGGGTTTCTAACCAATCTTATGGATCCAATAGGTGTTTTTGTGTCATGGGTTGAACAATTAGGTCATTTTCGTCCTCCCTAGGCTAATTCTTGTACAATTAGGATTTTTAACCAATCTTGTGCATCCAATAGGTGTTTTTGTGTCATTGGATGAACAATTAGGTCATTCTCGTCCTTCCTAGGCTTATTCTTGTCCAATAAGGGTTTTTAACCAATCTTGTGCATCCAATAGGTGTTTTTGTGTCAGTGGATGAACATTTAGGTCATTTTCATCCTACCTAGGCTTATACTTGTCCAATTAGGGTTTCTAACCAATCTTGTGCATCCACTAGTTGTGTTTGTGTCATTGGATGAACATTTAGGTCATTTTCGTCCTCCCTAAACTTAATCTTGTCCAATTAGGGCTTCTAACCAATCTTGTGCATCCAATAGGTGTTTTTGTGTCATTGGATGAACAGTTAGGTCATTTTCGTCCTCCCTAGGCTAATTTTTGTCCAATTAGGGTTTTTAACCTATCTTGTCCATCCAATAGGTGTTTTATGTCATTGGATGAATATTTAGGTCATTTTCGTCCTTCCTACACTTTATCTTTTCCAATTAGGGTTTCTAACCAATCTTGTCCATCCAATTGGTGTTTTTGTGTCATTGGATGAACATTTAGGTCATTTTCGTCCTCCCTACACTTAATCTTATCCAATTAGGGTTAGTAACCAATCTTGTCCATCCAACACGTGTTTTGTGTCATTGGATGAACATTTAGGTCATTTTCGTCCTCCCTACACTTTATCTTGCCCAATTAGGGTTTCTAACCAATCTTGTGCATCCAATAGGTGTTTTTGTGTCATTGGTTGAACAATTAGGTCATTTTCGTCCTCCCTTGGCTAATTCTTGTCCAATTAGGATTTTTAACCAATCTTGTGCATCCAATAGGTGTTTTTGTGTTAGTGGATGAACATTTAGGTCATTTTCATCCTACCTAGGCTTATACTTGTCCAATTAGGGTTTCTAACCAATCTTTTGCATCCACTAGTTGTGTTTGTGTCATTGGATAAACATTTAGGTCATTTTCGTCCTCCCTAAACTTAATCTTGTCCAATTAGGGCTTCTAACCAATCTTGTGCATCCAATAGGTGTTTTTGTGTCATTGGATGAACAGTTAGGTCATTTTCGTCCTCCCTAGGCTAATTTTTGTCCAATTAGGGTTTTTAACCTATCTTGTCCATCCAATAGGTGTTTTATGTCATTGGATGAATATTTAGGTCATTTTCGTCCTTCCTACACTTTATCTTGTCCAATTAGGGTTTCTAACCAATCTTGTACATCCAATTGGTGTTTTTGTGTCATTGGATGAACATTTAGGTCATTTTCGTCCTCCTTACACTTAATCTTATCCAATTAGGGTTAGTAACCAATCTTGTCCATCCAATACGTGTTTTGTGTCATTGGATGAACATTTAGGTCATTTTCGTCCTCCCTACACTTTATCTTGCCCAATTAGGGTTTCTAACCAATCTTGTGCATCCAATAGGTGTGTTTGTTTCATTGGTTGAACAATTAGGTCATTTCCGTCCTCCCTTGGCTAATTCTTGTCCAATTAGGATTTTTAACCAATCTTGTTCATCCAATAGGAGTTTTTGTGTCATTGGATGAACAATTAGGTCATTTTCGTCCTCCCTAGGCTAATTCCTGTCCAATTAGGGTTTTTAACCAATCTTGTGCATCCAATAGGTGTTTTGTGTCATTGGATGAATATTAAGGTCATTTTCGTCCTCCCTACTCTTAATCTTGTCCAATTAGGGTTTTTAACTAATCTTGTGCATCCAATAGGTGTTTTGTGTCATTGGATGAACATTTAGGTCATTTTCGTCCTCCCTACACTTTATCATGTCCAATTAGGGTTTCTAACCAATCTTTTGCATCCAATTCGTGTTTTTGTGTCATTGGATGAACATTTAGGTCATTTTCGTCCTCCCTACACCTAATCTTGTCCAATTAGGGTTTTTAACCAATCTTGTGCATCCAATAGGTGTTTTTGTGTCAGTGGATGAACATTTAGGTCATTTTCATCCTCCCTAGGCTTATGCTTGTCCAATTAGGGTTTCTAACCAATCTTGTGCATCCACTAGTTGTGTTTGTGTCATTGGATGAACATTTAGGTCATTTTCGTCCTACCTAAACTTAATTTTGTCCAATTAGGGCTTCTAACCAATCTTGTGCATCCAATAGGTGTTTTTGTGTCATTGGATGAACATTTAGGTCATTTTCGTCCTCCCTTGGCTAATTCTTGTCCAATTAGGATTTTTAACCAATCTTGTGCATCCAATAGGAGTTTTTGTGTCATTGGATGAACAATTAGGTCATTTTGGTCCTCCCTACACCTAATCTTGTCCAATTAGGGTTTTTAACCAATCTTGTGCATCCAATAGGTGTTTTTGTGTCAGTGGATGAACATTTAGGTCATTTTCATCCTCCCTAGGCTTATGCTTGTCCAATTAGGGTTTCTAACCAATCTTGTGCATCCAATAGTTGTGTTTGTGTCATTGGATGAACATTTAGGTCATTTTCGTCCTCCCTACACTTAATCTTATCCAATTAGGGTTATTAACCAATCTTGTCCATCCAATACGTGTTTTGTGTCATTGGATGAACATCTAGGTCATTTTCGTCCTCCCTACACTTTATCTTGCCCAATTAGGGTTTCTAACCAATCTTGTGCATCCAATAGGTGTTTTTGTGTCATTGGTTGAACAATTAGGTCATTTTCGTCCTCCCTTGGCTAATTCTTGTCCAATTAGGATTTTTAACCAATCTTGTGCATCCAATAGGAGTTTTTGTGTCATTGGATGAACAATTAGGTCATTTTCGTCCTCCATAGGCTAATTCTTTTCCAATTAGGGTTTTTAACCTATCTTGTCCATCCAATAGGTGTTTTGTGTCATTGGATGAATATTTAGGTCATTTTCGTCCTCCCTACACTTAATCTTATCCAATTAGGGTTATTAACCAATCTTGTGCATCCAATAGGTGTTTTGTGTCATTGGATGAACATTTAGGTCATTTTCGTCCTCCCTACACTTAATCTTATCCAATTAGGGTTATTAACCAATCTTGTGCATCCAATAGGTGTTTTGTGTCATTGGATGAACATTTAGGTCATTTTCGTCCTTCCTACACTTTATCTTGTCCAATTAGGGTTTCTAACCAATCTTGTGCATCCAATTGGTGTTTTTGTGTCATTGGATGAACATTTAGGTCATTTTGGTCCTCCCTACACCTAATCTTGTCCAATTAGGGTTTTTAACCAATCTTGTGCATCCAATAGGTGTTTTTGAGTCAGTGGATGAACATTTAGGTCATTTTCATCCTCCCTAGGCTTATGCTTGTCCAATTAGGGTTTCTAACCAATCTTGTGCATCCAATAGTTGTGTTTGTGTCATTGGATGAACATTTAGGTCATTTTCGTCCTCCCTAAAATTAATCTTGTCCAATTAGGGCTTCTAACCAATATTGTGCATCTAATAGGTGTTTTTGTGTCATTGGATGAACAGTTAGGTCATTTTTGTCCTGCCTAGGCTAATTCTGGTCCAATTAGGGTTTTTAACCTATCTTGTCCATCCAATAGGTGTTTTGTGTAATTGGATGAATATTTAGGTCATTTCCGTCCTCCCTACACTTAATCTTATCCAATTAGGGTTATTAACCAATCTTGTGCATCCAATAGGTGTTTTTGTGTCATTGGATGAACATTTAGGTCATTTTGGTCCTCCCCAAAGCTAATCTTGTCCAATTAGGGTTTTTAACCAATCTTGTGCATCCAAAAGGTGTTTTTTTGTCAGTGGATGAACATTTAGGTCATTTTCATCCTCCCTAGGCTTATGCTTATCCAATTAGGGTTTCTAACCAATCTTGTGCATCCAATAGTTGTGTTTGTGTCATTGGATGAACATTTAGGTCATTTTCGTCCTCCTTATACTTAATCTTGTCCAATTAGGGTTTCTAACCAATCTTGTCCATCCAATAGGTGTTTTTGTGTCATTGGATGAACAATTAAATCCTTTTCGTCCTCCCTAGGGTAATTCTTGTCCAATTAGGGTTTTTGACCTATCTTGTCCATCCAATAGGTGTTTTGTGTCATTGGATGAATATTTAGGTCATTTTCGTCCTCCCTACACTTAATCTTATCCAATTAGGGTTATTAACCAATCTTGTGCATCCAATAGGTGTTTTGTGTCATTGGATGAACATTTAGGTCATTTTCGTCCTCCCTACACTTTATCTTGCCCATTTAGGGTTTCTAACCAATCTTATGCATCCAATAGGTGTTTTTGTGTCATTGGTTGAACAATTAGGTCATTTTCGTCCTCCCTAGGCTAGTTCTTGTCCAATTAGGATGTTTAACCAATCTTGTGCATCCAATAGGAGTTTTTGTGTCATTGGATGAACAATTAGGTCATTTTCATCCTCCCTAGGCTAATTCCTGTCCAATTAGGGTTTTTAACCAATCTTGTGCATCCAATAGGTGTTTTGTGTCATTGGATGAATATTAAGGTCATTTTCGTCCTCCCTACTCTTAATCTTGTCCAATTAGGGTTTTTAACTAATCTTGTGCATCCAATAGGTGTTTTGTGTCATTGGATGAACATTTAGGTCATTTTCGTCCTCCCTACACTTTATCATGTCCAATTAGGGTTTCTAACCAATCTTTTGCATCCAATTCGTGTTTTTGTGTCATTGGATGAACATTTAGGTCATTTTCGTCCTCCCTACACCTAATCTTGTCCAATTAGGGTTTTTAACCAATCTTGTGCATCCAATAGGTGTTTTTGTGTCAGTGGATGAACATTTAGGTCATTTTCATCCTCCCTAGGCTTATGCTTGTCCAATTAGGGTTTCTAACCAATCTTGTGCATCCACTAGTTGTGTTTGTGTCATTGGATGAACATTTAGGTCATTTTCGTCCTACCTAAACCTAATTTTGTCCAATTAGGGCTTCTAACCAATCTTGTGCATCCAATAGGTGTTTTTGTATCATTGGATGAACAGTTAGGTCATTTTCGTCCTCCCTAGGCTAATTTTTGTCCAATTAGGGTTTTTAACCTATCTTGTCCATCCAATAGGTGTTTTATGTCATTGGATGAACATTTAGGTCATTTTCGTCCTTCCTACACTTTATCTTGTCCAATTAGGGTTTCTAACCAATCTTGTGCATCCAATTGGTGTTTTTGTGTCATTGGATGAACATTTAGGTCATTTTCGTCCTCCCTACACTTAATCTTATCCAATTAGGGTTATTAACCAATCTTGTCCATCCAATACGTGTTTTGTGTCATTGGATGAACATCTAGGTCATTTTCGTCCTCCCTACACTTTATCTTGCCCAATTAGGGTTTCTAACCAATCTTGTGCATCCAATAGGTGTTTTTGTGTCATTGGTTGAACAATTAGGTCATTTTCGTCCTCCCTTGGCTAATTCTTGTCCAATTAGGATTTTTAACCAATCTTGTGCATCCAATAGGAGTTTTTGTGTCATTGGATGAACAATTAGGTCATTTTGGTCCTCCCTACACCTAATCTTGTCCAATTAGGGTTTCTAACCAATCTTGTACATCCAATTGGTGTTTTTGTGTCATTGGATGAACATTTAGGTCATTTTCGTCCTCCTTACACTTAATCTTATCCAATTAGGGTTAGTAACCAATCTTGTCCATCCAATACGTGTTTTGTGTCATTGGATGAACATTTAGGTCATTTTCGTCCTCCCTACACTTTATCTTGCCCAATTAGGGTTTCTAACCAATCTTGTGCATCCAATAGGTGTGTTTGTTTCATTGGTTGAACAATTAGGTCATTTCCGTCCTCCCTTGGCTAATTCTTGTCCAATTAGGATTTTTAACCAATCTTGTTCATCCAATAGGAGTTTTTGTGTCATTGGATGAACAATTAGGTCATTTT